>CM061353.1:16212500-16772500 GCA_030867105.1 Liasis olivaceus | reverse complement strand
TAATTTTCTTTGCCTGCATGCAAGCAAAAATAGTATCTGAGCCACAGCAGAACCAGGGCTTACGTGCTTTTGGCCCAGGACATTGCAAGGCAAAGGCGAAACAAAGGAAAAGGCAGACATGGTGGGAATTACAGCACGGCATTGGAATAGTTCACATAAAACCATCCGTGTGACCTAATTATTACTTATCCCTTCCTACTAGGCCAGCATGCTTGTCTTTGAGATATGGTCAGTGAATAGAAACAATTTGGTTTACTGGGCCACAGATTCCTGTCTTCTCCCCGTCGCCACCCAGGGTCAGATCAGCTTCTTGTGAATGTTTTCTTACAAGGGTGCTTTAAGCAGTTCATATGTACGGGGGCAACTCAGAGATTTGGTAGTGAATGCAGCTTACATGTGTATGGGGAGGGTGGGGTATCTTTCTACCACAAAGGACTTCAACTCCCAGAATTTCCTAGCCAGCATGCTGGCTGGGGAATTCTGGGAGTTGAAGTCCACACATCTTAAAGTTGCCAAGGTTGAGAAACACTGCTGAAGGGACTTTTTAATACTTGAGAATCATCAGGCGGCTGATGCCACCCTCTCCTTCGCCAACCTTCGTCAACCTGAGGGAACTAACGACACCAATTGTGGGCCTGCCTGGGAGCCTGACGTCCTTTGAACTGGCTATGAAGCTATGCTGTGGTCTCTGCAGTAGAGAAGAAGGTGCAAAAAGGAGTGATGCTTGAAAGCTCTCCCAATACAGGAGGCATCGGTTTTCGGAGGAGGAGCTACTCCAGAAGATTTTGGGGTGTTTCATTGTTCTTTTCTTGCATTTGGATGCATTTCCAACCGTTGCCTTTAGCACCGGGGTAGAAACACTTGTTAGGGGTGGGGAATCTTGAGAATGTCCTGTGGTCACGCTCACAAAATGGCTGCCACGTGGAGGCCAAGGCTGCTCTTGCTCATGAAGGTGAGACTAAAGCCGGTGTTTCGCTTTGCAGGATGCAAGTCTGCTTTGTTTTCATTTCTTTTCTTTTAATTGATAAATTATAAAGAAAAGGATGAAAGTCTGCAGGGGGACAGTGTTGTCTCTTGGTTCTCTGTTGCCTATCTCTGCTTTGGTGACATTCAGTAGAAAATTGGGATACACATTGAATAAACTAACTGCTCAATAAACTAAGGCCAACATTCATTCATTTGAATGCTAATGCTAATTGTTTATTACTACTACTGTTTCGCCTGCCCTGTTCATTACTTCTGACTATCCCACATGGAAAAGTCTGGTATGGTGGGGGAAATCTGGCAGGGGGGGGGGGGGGAATGTCAGAAAAGTCAAGATGGTACGTGTGGTTGAAGCTTTACCCCTAATTTACATGTGTCACATGCAAAAAATACAAAAAATTGCAAAAAATAAGTGACGCATATGAAAAAGTGTCAGGGCTTTGATTGTATAGTCTTGGTCCCCATTATCATTATATACTTTTTTAAAAAAACTGGGGGCAGGTATTTCAAATTTCTGTAGACAAGCAAGAAATCTTCAGAAGGAACAAGGTACTTTACTGCTGAAATTTGTTCCTGTTATACAAATACTAATTTAGAATAATCTCACCCTCATGTCGTTTGGCTGTGGCTTAAGACAATATGTAAACATAGTTAATGTTGGAGAGAATAGATGGGGATCATTACCCAAAACTGCAGTTTGGGGTGTGTTACTGTACACAGAGGGCTGTTAAATTCCTGGCATTTACCAGTTCATCTCACCAAAGCTCTTCAGTAGATTCCTTCCACTGCCATGCTGATATTTTTCTGTATATCGCAGTCTGAATTGAATGCTAGGATTTTGTTGTTGTTTAAATCTTAAAAGGGCTTTAAGATTAGGAAATGTTAGTGGTCTTGATTATCTTTTTTATTGGAAAAGCAGTTTAAAAATAATTAAGAAACTAAATGAAGTTGTCATATCTTACCAGATGCCAGCTGTGAACACAACCCACCAGATACTAACTCTGACTCTCTTTGAAGTACTTAAAGATTTAATTAATCACGCTATTCCATTTGGAATAAGCACCATTGTCCAAAGTGTGGTTTAAGGGATAAGAAATAGTAAGGAAACGAAAGACATGAATAATAATAAGAAAAGAAAAATAGCTAGATTACAGCAACACCATTCACCAAACTTCTCTATAATTTTCTATCTTGCAAATTATCCTTACTTCAGTCACATGAATATTCTGCTTCACACATTGCATTTTGTTCTTTGAATTTCTCATCATGATCTTTTTGTGGATCTCATCAACTTCTTCCAACCACAAGATTCTTTATTTTCTCCTTCTGCTCAAAACATTCATTTTTCCATCACATCCTCACTGATATTATCTAAATGACCAAACCTTGCACTGGATTGGAAGAGATTAGTCCACATTACAGTACCAAAAAAAAAAAAAAAAAAGACTTAACAGAGGTACAAACTTCTAATAGTAATTTTATTAAAAATTACAAAGATAAAAACTAATGCAAACTAAAAAAATAAAAATAATAAGAAAAAATAGAAAGTGAAGAAAAAATAGAAAGAAAAATGGAAAAGAAAGAAAAATAGAAAAGAAAGAAAAAATAAATATATAAATAAATGACTTCCCCTTCATCACAACAAGTATAAACAATTTACTATCTTCTTTTAAAATATGACAAATGATCTCTTCTTCCCATATCCCATCTCTTATCTCTAAACAAATCCTTGAAGCCTTGACATTTCAGTCCTGACCAGCAAAAGTCCATTAAGGGTTGCCAGAGATAACAACATATCTATTTTAACCTTGATCAAATAAACCAACTTTATATTCCTTTCTTTCACTTTTAACAATCTTGATCTTTAGTCCTGTGATGGAATTGAATTATGAAGGCCAGGCTCAGGAAGAAAAACATTTTCTTACATCTCCTGAGGAGCGTGGGAGATACAAGAGGATGAGACTGGCACCTCCCTGAGGAATTCACAGTGTTGTGACTGGCATTGTCTCTTGGAGTTCCTTGGGCTAGGCCTGACATCAATCTTCCCAGACTGAAACCCCAGCTCCCAAGTAATGCCAGCCACAACAAATAGATTGATGTCAGGCCTAGCCCAAGGAACTCCAAGAGACAATGCCAGTCACAACACTGTGAATTCCTCAGGGAGGTGCCAGTCTCATCCTCTTGTATCTCCCATGCTCCTCAGGAGATGTAAGAAAATGTTTTTCTCCCTGAGCCTGGCCTTCATAATTCCATTCCATCACAAGTCCCTTCAAATAATGGCCTAGAACTTGTTTTATTTTCATTTTTTCTTCTCACAAAATTCTTCAAAGCTTTAACAAGACTCTTCTGTAAATCCAATATAGGAAAATTATCCAGGTCACTATTTGGTTTATTATTTGTATATCCTTTTTAATTATGAAGACATCAGCCAGTTTCTTTTGTATGTCCAGTGTAGCATCTTTTTCATATTGTTCTTTGTAGTCTGTCATTTTTAAATCCACTTTCAGATCAGTCTCAGTCTTGTCAGGTAAAATTGTTCCTCTTTGATAACATCCTATCTATAGAGGCAGACACTCTTAAAATTAACTTCTGGGTCCATTGTTCAAAAATATCCTTCAATATGTCCAATGTTATAATATTTTGCTTCATTCTATATTAGTAAGTCAAATTTAGGTGTTCTCCTTTAACTGTAATCTTTAGTTTCTTCTGGTTTCCTCTAGTGTCCATTCTTTAAAGTCTCATCCTATCATGTTTTTTTCTCTAAGAGAATTCAGAACGAAAGCATTTTCCCACAGGAAGGATTCTTTTAATTAATTCCAAAATCTAATTTCAAATTCATTTGGACCCTTACTCCATTTGTAACTTTCCAAAATTAAAGTTCTAATCAGTCTTTTGCTATTTATTCCAAAAGAAAATTCTTTTTACATCCTTAAACTTGTTTTTAAAACTTCTTTCGCTAAGGATTGAAGGAAACTCATCCGGTGCTGTAAAACGTGTTGATCTGAAGGTTCCTGATAGCTGAAAAGCAGTTAACAAGCAATTTCTGAAAGTAGAAAAGAAAGTATGTGAACCCATTGTCCTTTTGAAGGTGCCAACCATGGTTTGAGCAAGTTGGCTATTCCCTCATTTCCCAGAGCTCTAATCTGCCGGAGACCACTGTCTTGTGGTCTCCTCATGAGAAGAAACTGAATGGAGCACTTGTGAGTGATCTCAAGTCCTCTCCTTGTCTTCATTCCACCATGGTTGTTGGCTCCACTTCAGTTCACCATTTCTTCCCCAGAAGTCCACACAAACTAATTTCCTATGCTAGCAAAATAATGCTTAGGATCATCCAACACAGATTATAGCCCTACCTGGAAAAGGAGATGCCAGAAGTTTAAGTTGGCTTTAGAAAAGTTTGAAGAACACAAGACGTTATTGCTGATGCATGCTGGATAATTGAAAAAGCCAAAAATATCCAAAAGAAGTCAGTATGTGCTTCATTGATTATAGAAAGGCCTTTGATTGTGTTGATCCTGTCAAGCTGTGGAAGGTGCTTAGAAAAATGGGAATCCCAGAACATCTCATTGTCCTCATGAGAAAACCTATATACAGGTTACGAAGCCACAACCCAGACAGAACATGGTGAAACAGACTGGTTCCAAGTTGGCAAAGGAGTGTGACAAGGCTGTATACTCTCCCCTTATTTATTCATCCTATATGCTGAATTTATATTAAGGGAAGCTGGATTGGAAGAAGATGACCATGGTTTTAAAGTTGGAAGAAGAAACCACAATAACTTGCGCTATGCTGATGAAACTACTCTGATAGCCAAAAATGCAAGCTTTAGTAACAAAAGTCAAGTAGCACAGTGAAAAAAATGGGACTAGGATTAAATATAAACAAGACCAAACTAACGACAACAGGTGCAACAACCAGAAGTGACAATGAAGATCCTGAAGTGATATTCTGCCTTTCAAGATCAGCCGTCGACGGTAAAGGAACAAGCAATCAAGAAATATGCCACATATTAGCGCTTGCTACAGTAACCATGAAAGCCTTGGAAAAATACTCTGATGGCATGACGTGTCTACACCTACAAAAATCAGAATTGTGCAAGCTATGGTATTACCTGTGACCGTCTATGGAAGTAAAAGTGGGACCTTGAAGATAGAAAGAATATTAACACTTTTGAACTTTGGTGTTGGAAAAGACTCCTGAGAATACTGTGTGGACGGCCAAGAAAACAAACCAAAAGATCATCGAACAAATCAAACCAGAGTTCACACTCAAGGCACAAATGACCAGGCTCAAATTATCCTACTTCAGACACATTATGGGAAGACCTAATGCTCTGGAGAAGGCTCTGATGCTGGGAAGGGAAGGGAAGAAGACAATGACCGGCAGCAAGGTGGGTGGACTCAGTTACAGTGGCAATGAAGGCACCCTTGGAAGATCTGAATGGCCAGTTAGGGACAGTTTATCATGGAGAAAATCTATCTATGTGGTTGCTAAAAATCGACACCAACTTGAAGGCAAATAATCAATAAAGGATGTTATTTATTACTGCCTTTTTTCTTTTGCCTTCTGAACTAGCCTACACAATTTGGAATTTTAGCAGTAATCACAACTGATCTTCCTTAGCTTCCAAATTCAGACAGTGTCAGCCAGGTACAAATTCTAAAATGCATTTCATGACCATTATACAATTTACAAACAGTTTACACATGGTAAAACAAACAAACAAACAAAAAACCAAGCTACCCTCTTTCCTTGGAGATAACTAAAAATTTCCCCGCAGGTTTTTGTTATCACGCCTTTCCGGTAGCAGAATGCTTACCAACATGTAGCTCTATTAATTTTAAAGACTGTGTTCTTTTTAAAGATGTGTACGTGCTTGATGTAAAATGATAACTAGACAATTACATATTGTGCTGTTCTTCCAGTAATGCTTTATGACAGAAATGAGTTGGGTTTAAAAACCCCATTAAGACCCAACTAATTCAGTGCCACAGTGCCCCCAAGAGGTCCTTCTCAAACGTGCAGGTGAGTTTCTGGAAAGAACTCCACTGATGGAAGTGTAGCTATAGAAAAGATTTGGCATTTTGCTGGTGGTCCCCATCTTGGGGGATGGCCATTTTTGGGGGAGGGGGATGAGTCCTGTCCGTTCACAAAATTATTGCTATAAAATGCCTTACAGTTCACACAACCCCGCTTTGGTTTGAGGCAAATTGATGGGAATGATCCCCACTAACCTTCAACTTATCTTGATCTCTTTTTGGGATGGATGAACTCACTTCAGAACAAAGTCTTAGGTTTTATGCTTGGCAAGAAAGATGATGCTGAGGTCAGTATTTTGCTTTAAAGCAGTGTTTTTCAAACTTGGCAACTTTAAAATGTGTGGACTTCAATTCCCAGAATTCCCCAGCCATCATGCTTCTTGGCTTCCACACTTGGCGTCCACACATCAAAGTGCCATCACAGCTACCATCTTGACTTTTTTTACCATACCCTGCAGGCACCCTGCTCTTCCATCGCCCTGTTAGCAAATTTGAAAAACACTGCTCTAAAGTATCTTTCTCTCTCTCTCTCTCTCTCTCCCCCTCCCTCTCCCCAAGATGCCTTAATTCAAAACTTTCTGAGTTAATTAGTCATTGTTCTCTTTTCCTTTAGACTGGAACCCATGGTCATGAAACTCTGATGTAAACTCCTTGTTTGTTGTAATCCTGATAACCACTTTCCTGATTTAGACAAAATGGGTGTTACAGACACAGGTGGTCTACAAGGGTAGTTTAAAACAGGAAATAATCT
Source organism: Liasis olivaceus (assembly GCA_030867105.1). Taxonomy (NCBI): domain Eukaryota; kingdom Metazoa; phylum Chordata; class Lepidosauria; order Squamata; family Pythonidae; genus Liasis; species Liasis olivaceus. Next base: position 16,765,726 of record CM061353.1, on the reverse strand, counting down.
AGGAAATTGCATTCACTGGAGAAATAGCATTTAAGCAGCCTTGAAAGAAAGCAATGAATAATCACTGAGTTTGTTCACTGGTGTACAACACTGTTCGCTGCAGTTCTTAGGGAAGAAGCAAGTATATAATATATGTTCTACACGAGCATGGGGTTAGGGTTAGGGTTTGTGGGGAGAGGAATGACATCATATACATCATGATGTTATTGTGCAAAAGATGTGCTGTGTGTCATTTGTGTCATGATGTGACTGATGCTAATTATATAATTACCATCTGCAAGAAGATGTTTTGATACATGTGATGTCATGGCTTCCAATGGATGCCTTTTTTTGCCATAGAGAATTTTGGGTAAGTGGCTGGACGGGTGCTGGCCTTCTCTATCTTTGGGATTCCAGAGTTCAGCAGGAGAAGGAGGGTCTGTAGGTAAAGACAACAATAAGTAAATAGTTGGGTGAGGAAGATGAAGGTAGACTAATGTCCCCTTTTACTTCGTGGGCCTGGTTCTCAAGGACTATTGATAGATTCTCCAGAAGTTCATGGAAGGAAGGCAGAGGGTCCCTATTAATGGCTGCTTTCCAGAGCTTTCTAGCTATATCAGCCCAGCATGCTTCTTGCCTTCCTAAAGCCATGAAAACTGGAGACCCAGCACAGTTCAAAGGATGAACACTGCTATACAGGTGAAACTCGAAAAATTAGAATATCGTGCAAATGTTCATTTATGTCAGTATGGCAACTCAAAAGGTGAAACCAATATATGTCGGGTTTAGCCCAGGGAACTCCAGGAGACCATTCAGATTCAATCCAGCAAGGTTTATTTGGCTTCAACCTCTATACAGAATCTTCCCAGACTGGGAGTAGTTCCCAGGGTCAATCAGTAAATACCTCTAGCATTCCTCAGGGAGGTGCCAGTCTCATCCTCTTATCTCTCCCTCGTGGTTCGGGAGACAAAAGAACATTCTTGACCCCCCTAACCTGGCGTCTCTCTTCCCATATCCCACAATATATGAGATAGACGCATTACATGCAAAGCAAGATATGTCAAGCCTTCCTTTGGTATAATTGTGATGATTATGGCGTACAGCTTATGAAAACCCCAAATTCACAATCTCAGAAAATTAGAATAGTGTGAAAAGGTTCAATATTCTAGGCTCAAAGTGTCCCCCTCTAATCAGCTAATGAATCCATAACACCTGCAAAGGGTTCCTGAGCCTTTAAATGGTCTCTCAGGCTGGTTCAGTTGGAATCACAAGCATGGGAAAGACTGCTGACCTGACAGTTGTGCAGAAAACCATCATTGACACCCTCCATAAGGAGGGAAAGCCCCAAAAGGTAATTGCAAAAGAAGTTGGATGTTCCCAAAGTGCTGTATCAAAGCACATCAATAGAAGATTATGTGGAAGGGAAAAGAAGTGTGGTAGAAAAGTGCACAAGCAGCAGGGATGACCGCGGCCTGGAGAGGATTGTCAGGAAAAGGGCATTCAAAAGTGTTGGGGACTCTCACAAGGAGTGGACTGAGGCTGGAGTTAGTGCATCAAGAGCCACCCCACACAGACGGATCCTGGACATGGGCTTCAAATGTCGTATTCCTCTTGTCAAGCCGCTCCTGAACAACAAACAACGTCAGAAGCGTCTTACCTGGGCTACAGAAAAAAAGAACTGGTCTGTTGCCGAGTGGTCCAAAGTCCTCTTTTCTGATGAGAGCAACTTTTGCATCTCATTTGGGAACCAAGGACCCAGAGTCTGGAGGAAGAATGGAGAGGCACACAATGCACAATGCTTGAAGTCCAGTGTGAAGTTTCCACAGTCTGTGTTGATTTGGGGAGCCATGTCATCTGCTGGTGTTGGTCCACTGTGCTTCATTAAGTCCAGGGTCAACGCAGCCATCCACCAGGAGATTTTGGAACACTTCATGCTTCCTTCCGCAGACGAGCTTTATGGGGATGCTGACTTCATTTTCCAGCAGGACGTGGCACCTGCCCACACTGCCAAAAGTACCAAAAGCTGGTTCAATGACCATGGGATTACTGTGCTTGATTGGCCAGCAAACTCGCCTGACCTGAACCCCATAGAGAATCTATGGGGCATTGCCAAGAGAAAGATGAGGGACATGAGACCGAACAATGCAGCGGAGCTGACGGCCGCTATTGAAGCATCCTGGTCTTCCATAACACCTCAGCAGTGCCACAGGCTGATAGCATCCATGCCACGCCGCATTGCGGCAGTCATTGCTGCAAAAGGGGCCCAAACCAAGTACTGAGTACATATGCATGCTTATACTTTGCAGAGGTCCGATATTGTTCTATTTCCAATCCTTGTGTTATTGATGTCATGTAATATTCTAATTTTCTGAGATTGTGAATTTGGGGTTTTCATAAGCTGTACGCCATAATCATCACAATTATACCAAAGTAAGGCTTGACATATCTCGCTTTGCATGTAATGCGTCTATCTCATATATTGGTTTCACCTTTTGAATTGCCATACTGACATAAATGAACATTTGCACGATATTCTAATTTTTCGAGTTTCACCTGTACGCTTCTCTGTTGACTCTGAAGATACCTGATCAAGTGCAGCCACTGGCTGTTTCAGGCTATGAAAGCCAACTCAGCAGTTGGGAAGGTTTTCCTTCTGACATCTGAGGAGGCAATATACTGAGGGGATAATTTCAGCTCCTGGAAGACCTCTGCCTGCTTTCACACTGGCTATGCTGAAATCCAATCCATTAAGGAGATTTGGCCTCTGAAGGGCTGTTGGGATAAGCAGAGGCAGGGGAGATCGCTCATAGCTGGCTGCTCATGTTCTTCAGTGACTTCAGCTATTGATGGAGAAAGGAGTTCAGCACAAGTTTTTTTCCTTCTCTTTCTGGCTGGGGGAAAAGCCAATTTTTAAAGACTGTCCAATGTGAGTTTTTCATAAGTGTTGCCCTGTAGTAATACTGTGTCTCCTCCAGTACTGTGTCTTAATGGCTTTCCTTCCTCTATAATCCTTAAAATGGTACAATATTGGGCTTTCAGGAGACAGAGGACTTTTCAGGACAAGCTGGAGGACAGGGATGTTTCTGATCAAACTGGGGGCTTCTTTACATGGGACGGATCCAGAATGTGTGGAATTGTGGCATGTAAGGCTGACTGAACATAAAGCTCATGTATACCACAGCTTAACATACAAAACTGGGCTAATATAGCATTGCTTTGCTGCTCAGGTTGATTAGTAGTATTGGAAAACACTAGAACAACATCTACAACTTCTCAATCCTCTCTTGTTCCTCTCAGGTTTGAATGGGTCAATAGCAGATCCCACTTCATTTTAAGATGAGATAGTTATTCCCTCAGTCTATTTTGAAAACTTTTGAATGACCAAACCAGGAATTTGGGGGGAGATAAAGCTACTGCACTGGCTTCCTCTCTCTCTCTCTCTCTCTCTCTCTCTCTCTCTCTGTGTGCTGTGTGTGTTGGGGGGGGGGGGCAAACACATGATACTGGGAAAAGACACATTTGAAGTTGCAGCCAGGTACAATATTCACTCCCCTGTGCACTCCAAAGTCTCCTTTGAATTTTGAAGTACTGCCCAGCCCTAGTAAACACTATTTGTATTCAACGTTGTATCCTACCTCATACCTTCTGGTATTCACAGATGAAGATAGTTGAACTCTTGTATATTTAATTAATTCCCTCACATTATGAGAGGGAAGCAGGTCTAGTACCTTGTCATCCTCAGCAACACTGGTGAGCATTAGTCACTCAGTTCAATCATTATTGTGCGCATTACACAAACAGATCTCAGGCATGCACATTTAATTTGCATTAAATTGCATTGTAGGGGAGATAGGCGGGAGAGAAATCTAATAAATAAAATAAAAATAAATAAATAATTTGGGGGCAACTCAGCAATGTGCTTTGCTGTAATGGGTCTAAATAATGATTTGTGGTCATTTAATATATTTTATTTGCTTTTATAATTTGAAGAGCATTGGGAAGCTACAGCTGGTGCAGAATGCAGCAGCCCACCATACGTTTGGGTGACTCCACTCCTTCGGGTGCTGCATTGGTTGCCAATTAGCTTCTAGGTACAATTCAAGGTGCTGATTGTTACCTTTAAGGCCCTATGTGCTCCAGACCTCGTTACCTGCAAGACCCCTTCTTCTGGATTCATCTGCCTGTCCTACCAGTTCAAACGGGGTCATTCTTAGTAGCTGGCTTTACGCTGTGGGAGCCTTCCCACAGAGAATGGATTGGGTTTGCCTTTTGGGCTTTAGGAAAACTGTGGAGACCTGTTGGTCTAGCAGAGGAGAAGGGTCTGGGATGATGAAAGGTGAGATTAGCAGGAACACAGCTCTAGTATTTCTTGGATTATAAATTCTCAACTGGTTTTTTTTAAAAAATCTCTCTCTCTCTCTCTCTCTCTCCCCCTCCCTCCCTCCCTCCCTCCCTCCCTCCCTCCTTTGGGAATGTTATTTGATGCTGAGATTGTTAGTCACTCAGAACCTTCAGGAATAGGCAGCATTACAAGTACAGCAGATCAATGAATACAAATTGTTGCTGGGCCACCTCATGTTTACTGCAATTTAACATGTGAAATTGAATTAATAATTGTTGCTAACACTAAAATACATTTATCTAAGAATATAATGTTGGTTCTTGAGTAGATTTGAGGCCCAGAAGTCTTCCAAATGTACTGTCAACTAGCAATTTTAAGTACTGTGGGAGAGGACAATTATTGAATATATGGGAAACAGGTATGTGGGAGTGAAAATAGTCAAGATGGGGGTCACAACTGTGCAACTGAACCCCCCCTCCCGTTTACATGCATTGCAATGCACATAAAAAAGGAGCGGGGCTTTGATTGCATGGCCCAACTGCCATCTTGAGTTTTTTGATCCCTCCCCCCACAGACATCCCTAGTGGGAAGTAATCACATTAATCACCTCTGTCTGTCCATCTACGTATTTCTGGAAGATGTTATTAGGGAAATTAATTATCCATAATGCAGACAGGTAGTCCTCGCTTAACGACCACAGTTGGGACTGGAATTTAGGTCGCTAAGCAATGCAGTCATTAAGCGAATCATCACATGACTGGACCTGATTTTATGACTTTTGCAGTGGTCGTTAAGCAAATCATGCAGTCGTTAAGTGAATCACGCAATTCCCCATTCATTTTGCTTGCTTGGAAGCCAGCTAGGAAGGTTGCAAATGGTGATCATGTGATCCTGGGATGCTGCAACAGTCATAAGTGTGAGCTGGTTGCTAAGCACCTGGATTGCAATCATGTGACTATGGGGACGCTGCGATGGTCATAACTTCGGGCACCGGTCATAAGTCACTTTTTAGCGCCGTTGTAATGTCAAACAGTCATTAAACGAACAGTTGTTAAGTGAGGACTACTTGTAGGTATGAAAAGATGATTACATCACTGATCTACATGATTGACTTCTTTGTATAAGAAATGGCTATTTTGGTTTTTCTCATTCTGCTAATTAACCAGCAAAAACAAAAACAGTTTGAAGCATTTTTTTTATTATTATTCGTAATTTTTGCTTATAAGGAACTATCAACAACAAAATAAAAGTAAGTTCAGCCTGCTTGTAGCCACATCTATCCCCCTTCCTTAGATTGATAGCCAGCAGCCTTAGGAAGGAATGAAAGTACTTGGGAAGTTGGCACAGATTAAGGGCCTAAGGCGACTCAGTCAATTGATATCAGTTATAAGCATAAACAGGAGCAAAGGTAAACGGTTATGTACTGTTTAACTTCTATCATTTATAATAAGAATATCACCTTTTAATCAATAAATATATAAAAAAATTAAAGACATGGATTTTGGCTTCATCGCTACTCTTTTCTCTGAAGGCATCTTTTGCAAAAAGAAATTAATGTCTCAAGATCCAGGACAAGTCTGCTAACATAATGATCAGACCCCTATAGAAAGAAAGTGTTAATTGTATTGCTCTATTGATTTCTTACGTTTTCTCCCATCTACTCGGAATTAATTTCAGACCAGAAAATTCTATTTTGCTAGATAGCTTCAAAAACGTGTCTCCTTGACTAACTGCTGTTAAACCCCATTCCCCATCCATTTCTCACTGGAGCTAACATGTGCATTACTCTTTGAAATGAACAGTCACCATACAGCGGTGCAACCAACAGTGAAAGAATTGAATCACCATTTCAGAATCAGTTTTGGTGTCTGGTCAGATAGTTTTACTGCTGAATGCTGAGTGTGGATCCTTGTATAAAGGATAGCGAAAGGCGTTCACTACTCTACACTGAGCTTGTATTCTGCTTAAGCCCCTGCACCACAAAATCTGGCTGCGACGCAGTTCCTGTTCGCCATAATCAATCTCTTCCGCTAGTTCTTCTCCTATAATCTCCTCTTTGGGTGGTTTCTCTCCAACTTCTTTCAGGCACCACAGATGCCTTGTAGGAATACTAATGATTAACTGTCCCCACACCAATGTCCCCACACCAAAAAAGACTGACCATAGCCATTGCTCTAGTGTAAGTGCTGTGCAACTAAAGGGCTTCCCTCCAAACTGAACAATGAGAATTTGTGCAATCAAGGTTCCTAGAGTGACACAGCAAAAAATGCTATTTTTGAATATTCCTGAAAAAACATTCCGTTCTCCGTGAATCTTGCGTGCATTGATTTCATTACAAATCTGCATCATTACAAATGTATTAAATACAAGAGTGTAATGCTGGGTAGGTGGGGACTGCAGCGTGGCAACTCGTCCATTTTCAATATCAAATAATCTTTCTCCTACAAACAGTAGTGCAAAGACAACTACCAGCTGATAAATGGCATGAAATAAAATGTTTTTCATCATTGTACGGGAGATGAGCGGTTTATTTCTACCATAAGGCTTCCGTTTCAGCAAAGCTTCCGTGGGCTTTTCTGTGGCTAAAGCAAGAGAAGCAAAGGTATCCATAATGAGATTGACCCACAACATCTGAACTGCCTTCAGTGGGGAATTCTGGGTGACACAGGCACCTGTAAAAGCAACCACCACCGCTACTACATTGACCGTAAGCTGAAACTGAAGAAATTTGGAGATGCTATCATACACATTTCTACCCCACATCACTGCTTTTACAATGCTTGAAAAATTGTCATCGGTAAGAATGATGTCGGAAGCTTCTTTAGCTACATCTGTTCCAGCAATTCCCATGGCAAAGCCAACATCAGCCTTTTTCAACGCTGGCCCGTCATTAGTGCCGTCCCCAGTGACTGCTACCACTTGTCTTTGCTCTGTGATGTTGCTGTTGATGATCCCTTCTACCAAGTTATACTTGTCAGCTGGGGAGGATCTCGCAAGCACGCACAGCGTAGGCCAGATCCTGTCCATCAGTTCTTGTTTGATCTCCCCGTCTGGGCCACGAATTAATCTATTAAAATCATTCCCCTCTAAACACACAAAGGTCTCCCCAGCCTGCAGGATTCCACATTTGGCTGCTATGGCGCGAGCTGTGTTAATATTGTCCCCAGTGACCATGCGGACAACGATGCCGGCGTTCTGACATTTCCTTATTGCATCTGGGACTTCGGGCCTCACTGGATCTTCAATACCCACGATGGCAATGCAGGTTAAATCCTTAATAATATTCTCCTCCTTGTCCCATACTGGTTCTGCAGCATCAGAGCCACCTGGGAAATCTCTGAAAGCAATACAGATGGTTCGGAGTCCCTCGGAAGCCATTGGGGCAATCACGTTTTTGATCACATTTTCCCTATCTTTTTTGGAAAAAGACTCACGTTCTGCAGAAGAGTTCAGTATTTTGGAGCATTTTTGAAGGAGTATTTCAGAAGCACCTTTGCTGAAGAGCTGATAACTACCATCAGCGTTTTTCAAAACTGTGCTCATAGATTTCCTGTCAGAATTGAAGGTATACACTTTATACAGTTTCTCTTCTGGTAACTTAGTCCTCATAGTCTCATAATCTAGTTTTAATTCTATAAGCAAGCCCAGTAAAGCACATTCAGTTTTATTGCCAATATGACGGGGCAGGGCTCCTTCTACTTCAGGAGTCAGTATCTTGGAAGTATAAGCACAGTTTACAGAAATACCCTTCAGCAGGTAAGCCAACGTAGTTGGATGAATTAAATTAGAGGCAGGAACAATTTTATAATGCATGCCCCCAATAAAAATCTGAACAACCGTCATTCTGTTCATTGTTAAGGTTCCAGTTTTATCTGAGCAAATGGCTGTTGCGTTACCCATAGTTTCACAGGCATCCAAATGCCTCACTAGATTATTATCTCTCATCATTTGCTTTACAGAGTAGGCGAGGGAGATGGTTACTGCAAGCGGAAGGCCCTCGGGCACAGCCACAACCAAGATCGTAACGCCAATGATGAAGAACTTCACTATATATTGTACGTAGACGGGTGCACATTCAACAGTCCAAGTGCGCTTCTCAATCACAAATGTTTGAATGAGAAAAAAGGCCACAAGAACAGTAACAGTGATTATAGACATTGCCAGCCCTGCTTTGCCAATTTGCACGGCTAATCTGGTAAGTTTTGCCTGTAGGACAGATTTTTCTTTTTTGTGCACGACAGGTTTTTTTGAGCTTTCATGAGTTTCATCCGTTTGCTCCTCATCAACTTTCTTTTTTCCTTCTTTAGTCTTAGGGGAGCCATCTGCCACATTAGTGTTCTTGTCGGTGTGCTTTGCTTTCTCATTCTCTCCAGCTCCAAGTAAAGTGAGGATAATGCCGGTTTGTGAGTTCACACCAACAGCTGTAACCACCATTTTTCCAGAGCCTTCCATCACGTGGGTGCCTGACAGCAACATAGGATCCTGGCTCAAAGACTTCTTGACTTGATCAGATTCCCCAGTCAGGGAGCTCTCATCCAGTTTTAGATCATACCCTTGGAGAAACAGACCATCAGCTGGTAGAAGATCACCATATTTGATTTGCGCGACATCCCCAACCACTAAGTCAGCTACTGGTATCTGTGTTAATTCCCCGTTCCTGATGACATTAAATCTTTGCTCCTTTTCAATGCGATACTGCAGCCCCCTGAATTGTTTCTCCTTGCTCCAGTCATTGAAAGCTGTTACCAGCACCACGCAAACAACTGACAGAAGAATAGCAGCACCTTCAATCCAGTCCGTGTTCCCTTCCTCTTCTCCCAAATCGTGGGAGTGACACGCTACAAGATGTCCCGCTGGGGGCTGATAAAATGAAAGTCCCAATGATATGATGGCTGCAATTTCCAAGATACACAATGTCATATCTTGCAGAGCTTCCCATATCAGTTCAAGGAATGTTAGGGGCTTTTTAGGGGGAATAAAGTTCTTTCCAAACACAGATTTCCTAAGCTCTATTTCTGATCTGGACCCACGTATTCCATTTGTAGGAGATGTTTTCAGTCGTTTACAGATTTCAAAGATGTCACCATATAATTCTCTTATTTTTTTCACGGCTTCTTTTTTTCGAAAGTGCATCAGGTTTTTCAGCTCTGAAGTGGTGATATTGAAGTCCGCTGACCTCAGGGAGACTGGAGTCACCATCACCGTGCCTTCCTGCAATTCACAATGACAACCCAGAGAAAGTTAATAGCATTTATAAATTGAAGCTTAGAAACACATTCCTTGTATTTACCACCATTTATTTATGTATCTATTTATGTATCTATTTATGTATTTAACACCAGCAATATTTATAGAGGAAAGTACTTAAAAAAAAAAATCAGAGAGCAAAAGGATAATTTTTTTCTCAACTATTGAAGAAATCCTTACTTGTGTGATTGTTAACTGGCGATGCGGAAAAAGGCACATATTTCTATGGGTTATACTAGAGACTCAAAGACCATATCATGACATAAAACTGTGCTGGGGATTTCCCATTCTTTTTTAACTTGAAAAGAGGACTGGATTGGGCCCTGGTGTAGAGGGAGGGAGGGGGGTGGATGGATGGTCTTTTTAAATTAGGAAGGTGCAATAAAAGGATGGGTTGACCAGGAGTGGACAATGTTTGGGGTCAGAGGCCACAAATTCTGAAGACCTACAGAAGACCATCTGGTGATATTATGACATCACTGAATAGGTGGGATTCCACTCAAAAGATGTATATTTAAGATTCTATTAAGCAGAATTACTTTCTATGCTTTTTTCCCATATATATTCCCATATATTGCCCACAGCTCCTTTTGGCTATAGTTTAACTGGAAATCATTCCAACTTCATTCAGTGGGACTTGTAACATATAACCTGTAACTTTTAACAGTGGGACACACATCTAGTAAGGAATAAGTTTTGCTGAGATCAGTAGGACTTACACCTGTGTAAACAGGAATAGAATTGCACTATTACAAGATCACTCTCCACATGCATAGAGATAAAGAAACAGAAATCTGTCTTACACATAAATCTGCAACAAAGGTATGCTTTTAGCAGTAGGATCAATAAGACCAAACAGAGGACCATGTTTTGGATTATACTCTTAAACTGTGTAAAGATTCATTCAGCTCCAAATCCAGGAAGTACATTTGAAAAGGAAGAAATTATTGAAATTGATATTTTTCTTCTTCTTGTGTTAAAACAATACAAATCTTAAATGAAATATGTTGGACTTCCTAAGATGCTATATTCCACATAACTTGTATTATTATTGCTAGAGGACTGTCTGTCTGTCTGTCTGTCTGTCTGTCTATCTCACCATGAATTCATATACATTTCAATAAGAAGCTGGTTGGAATACTTGTTAAAACTGTACTTCAGGATGTGCCTCAAGTATAACTGTGGAGAATAGTGTTCTGGTGCATCTTTCTTTAGCAAACTAAGCATCAAAGTAGAATGTAACTGTTTTTCATAACAATAGGAAATGCTAGGTGATCTGATCTCTGTAGAACAGGAAGAGGAGGGTTGACTGGAGCACTAGAACTATTGGAAAAAATTTCCTTTTTCCGGTAGAAATTTACCCTCTCTAAAGTTATGTTTCTTTTGATGAAAGCAGGGTAGCTCTCATGCTTTTCATAGTAGAGAATATGGATTTGGATGAGCATGTTGGTTCAGGAAGTGACATGAGTAAAAAGATTTGCTATACTCCCTGGATTAGGCCCTGATCCAGTCTGGTACCCACGGTGTCTGCCGAGCCATTAAAAAAGTCAAGTTGGCAGTTGCAGTACACATTACAAAGGGGCAGAGATTTGATCACATGGTCATTGCTGCTATCTTGACTTTTTTGATCCCCATGGACACCTTCTGCCATTTCACTGCTGCTTTAAAAGAAATAGGAAACATTGGGACATGCTATTATTGATTTCCTGAGTTCCACTTGTTCGGCCTGAGATTATTGGAGAGAGATGCGCCAAGGGTACACAAGGCCTACTACAACCCTTATTTCAGGACTTCTCCGGTTTTCTCCAGGAATACGAGAGAATGATGATGAAACTTCCTCTGCTCTTTTTTCAGAAATAAAACCCTCTTAGTAGGCATAGGCTATACAGTCCAGCATCATGAACCTTGAGCTCCTGAATGAAAGGTGTGGTATGTATGTATGCATGTATGTAATAAATAAATCCTCTGGACAAGCTCCTCTGTATCTCCCACTATTAGCCAGACTGACTAGGGCAATGTTGGAGTTGGAGTTTAGCAACATCTGGATGGCTACATGTTCCCCATCCATGCAGGATACAGAGATCAGATACGGAATCATCTGTTATCAACTTTGTCAACTGACGGAATGATGCTGATGTGTATATGTTATTCTGAAATTACCCTTAAGCCAATTATGAAATTGTTATAATTAAATTGATATATGTTGTTATTACTATGTCAACTGCATGTAGCATTTCAGCTGAATGAGCTACATATGGCAAGAGTTGATTTTAACCACTTGAAGATGAATCTTAAGTCGCTGTGAACACACAGGGGAGGAAAATGGGATCGCATCCCAGGGATTCCTAGCCCTACCCAAGTTAGTCCATATAGCATACACCAGTGTTTCTCAGCCTTGGCAACTTGAAGATGTCTGGACTTCAACTCCCAGAATTCCCCAGCCAGCCATGCATATACACATGCTTGATTGCATGCAGAGAAGGGGCACGTTCAGCTGTACAAACATTCAACTTCCTGCATGTTGATGTGAAGCTTCATATACTAGCAGGATTAGCTAAACATCAGAATTATAGCCAGGGGAAGTCACAACACATTTCATTACTGGTCTCAACGTTACTGTTCTTCAATAAAGGAACTTTGAAGTGTGGTTCAATAATGAAATTAAGGTTAGAGAGTGCCAAGAAACTTAAAAGACAATTATTTCCTATTGAGATGTTAATTAACTGCATTCTAACAACACAGTGAGAGATGATTTATTGCACCATGGCTTACTGAATAAACCCCAATTAGCTGGGTTCACACCATGTGAAACCATAGTTTACAAATCACAACACGCTAAATACTAAGCCACAAATAACCACCTTATGACTAGCAAACTCTATGAAAACTATCATAACCTTGTTTTATGCAAATCATCATGCACTGTATTTTTCATATACAGTATCACTGGAAGAAAATACTTTGTGCGTTGAATAAAGCAGAACAGACTACAAATCTAAGTCACAATATGGTTTCTCATCTCCAAGGAACCACAACCTTCCACAAATGGGAACTTTAGAATATAGCAGTTGGGGTTCCACATATCAGTAAACGTTTCCTTAGGGAAGGCTGGTCTAAAATGCCATATGTGTGGGTGTGTGTTTTTGTATGTATGTATGTCTGTATGATAATGTTTTATCATAGATAATTCCAACATTGGCTTACCTGAACAGGGGACTTCAGACAGCAGAGGGCACTTTCACCTCAAAGATCCGGCATCTTGAAGGGAAAGCAGGAAAATCAGAATAGGAACAAAGGAAAAATAGGAGAGAAATTAAATCAATTTCTACAAATTAAATTAACTTCGGATAAATTAACATCACCTATGTAGTGATATGGACCAAACCATTAATTAAAAGCTTTATTTTTGGGGGAGAGGGTAACCACCTAAGCTTTCCACTTCCATTCAGAAAAACCAGAGATGATTTTTGTGGAGTTCTAATAGAAGCAATTGATTGGTTCTGTCTTTCCTTCCCAAATTAGATAATGGCTGCTTTATCAAGTAGTAGTACCCTTAAGAATCATTAATCAGATCTAATTCTTTTATTCTGATGATTAGGGTTAATTTCTCTCTTCCCCCCTCCACCCCATTTGTTACCTGTATGTTTGATACCAGTCTCACAAATGTTGAGTTTACACAACATACTGAAACCAATTAATTACATGGGCTAGCTTGCATGACCTGCTAGGCTAAACTATGTTTGGTTAGTTTATGGATTAGCCTGTTGTAGACATACAGTCTGGAGAGAGCCACCAGGTGTTGCTTTCTTCAAAATTCACCTCTGGGATACAGATCCTGTTGTCCTCTAGATGTTGCTGAATTACATTTCCCAGCAATTAGAACCAGCACAGTCAATAGCAAGGGAGGTTACAAATTGATCAGCACATGAACACCACCCGTTTGGTTAAAGCCTTAAAGACAGGGACAGCCTGACCAACAAGCAGAGCCAAGTAGTAGAATTTGATTATCGTGAAAAGGCAACAAATGGTTATTTATTTAGGTTGCTGTTACTGAATTTTTATTGGATTGGGGAGAAATGCATGAGGGATTTTCTAATTTGGTTATTATACATCTCAAAACCTTTACATGAAAAATCAGTCCCAAGCTCTATAGTTGCAGAGGACATTCTCATCTGTATTCAGACTTTTTAAAGAATATTTTCTGCATGTTTTTCTATAGAAAGATGGCTCCATTTCTGCTTACCAAGAGATACAAACCTGCACATCTTAACTATCATGAAAGCTTAGTATAACAATATGCACATTTTGCATTGTGACTTTAGCCTTCAAGGGGCCTAGGCACCATAGCCAAAGAAGATCCCTCCAATGACTCCATCTGTCTAATTATGCTCTGCAGTAAAGGAAAAAAAATAGCCAGTGCTCCTTGATTAATCCTTAAAAATGAGTGTGTTTAAACTAGAAAGCCAGAAGGGAGACTGCATGCTTACATGCTTTTATAGCAGCATGATCTATAGGAATTAAGAAGTGAAACATTTTATGGCATGGAAATAAACATTATCACCTATCTATACCTGAGTGTCATGTGGCTGTTAGGGATTCAGAGGCCTTTTTTTTTAAAGGGCAACCTACTTTTAAGTGAAAGAAATAACTATTACATTTCAACACACAGAAAATTGCTGTTTGGCTGGAAGGTTCCTGTGCTTTTAACAGCTAGGTGTTGAATTTAGCAAGTAAAACTTTTTTCTTAATTTCATCTTTGTATTAGTAACATTCTTATAAAGATACATGAGCCCTGTTAGATAAAAGTTGGGATTTTTAGGTATGTGTTACATTTTTGGCCACAATCCTCCCCATCCTTGCAATCCTCTTCTTGTCAAATTTTTGGCATTTTGAAAAAGGGGAGGCCAGATGTTGGAATAAATTTGGCTAGAGGCTGGGAATGAAGAAATGAGAATATGGTAACCAATCTTGGTTAGAAAGGAACATAGATTCTGAAATACAGAGGCAGAAGGTGACGGAGGTCATTTAACTTTTTCATAGTACAGAAGTTATTCACATGTGTGAATGATAACCACTGGCTGTTAGTCTGCTTTGCAAAAATATTTTGGCTGCATGTAGCAAAAGTAGTAAAGCTTAAGGTGAACTGTACAATTCTAACCTGCATTTTTGCTTCAGTCCTGTTCGAGTTCCATGCTCCCAAGCTAGTCCTGTTCCAACTGTCCCAGCATTACTTTGGCCTAGCTCCAAAGTCCAAAAATACATTTTTTCACATTGGCCAGTAACTGCTCTAAGTGGCAGTTACGACAGGAAGAGAAGTGGAATTAGAATGCCACCAGCAGCCAATGAAACCATAGCTAGTAGTCACATTCTTGTGAACTCCGACTCTCGGTGTCATCCACATCTGCGCAACCAAATGGGATACCCCAATTCCCTGATACATGTACACAGAGTCCTTATATACCAGGGTTCTTCAACCTTGGCAACTTTAAGACAGGTAGACTTCAACTCCCAGAATTCTGGGAGTTGAAGTCCACCTGTCTTAAAGTTGCCAAGGTTGAGGAACCCTGGTATATACTATAGATTGAAAGGTATCATTGCTCCTAACCTGTTGGGTAGATTGAAAAAAACTAAAAATTGGTCATCTTATAAAAGGAGAAGGTCTATCTATGTGGTCTCTAAGTGTCAATACTGACTTGATGGCACGCAATTAATCAATGTGATTGTAGCACGGAAAACAATTCTGAGATATTTAAAGGTCTTAATCTGTTCAATAACATTCCCATTACAGTGCCATCTATATTTATATCTTGAGAAGGACATAAATTTTGCTTTTGGGTGGTTAATAACCTGATCATTATCTATACAATAACAGGTAGTTGATCTCAGTGCTGTCCTCAGTCCAAAAAGTGAATTTGAGATAATGGCTGCATCATCTGCATATAAAAGGAATGCAATAGGTCTATCTATTTTCAGTGTCAGCTCTTAGCAATCACATAGACCTTCTTCAGAATGTTCTGTCCCCAGCCTGACTCTTCATGTCTTCTAACAGTACCCCCATTGCTCCTTTCATTGAGTCCATCCACCTTGCTGCTGGTTGTCTTCTTTTTCTCCTTCCTTCCACTTTCCCAGCATTAGAGCTTTTTCCAGAGAGCTAGGTCTTCACATAATGAGCCCAAAATCTGATAATTTGAACCTGGTCATTTGTGCCTCTAGTGAGAACTCTTGATAGATTTGTTTGGTGACACATTTGTTTCCTTGGCTACCCATGATATTGTCATGAGTCTTCTCCAACCCCAAATTGCTGGCTGGGGAATTCTGGGAGTTGAAGTCCACACATCTGAAAGTTACTGAGGTTGAGAAACACTGTATTATACTATAAAAAACATTCCCCAATTCATGGATTGTTACCTTGGAGTTGTGAAATGGCTTGTGTAGGAAGCTATGAGCTCTGAGAACAGTTGCTCATGTTAGATTGATAGATCGATCATAGATGAGGCATCAGACTAAATATGAACCACTGGAGAAGGAAATAGCAATCTACTCCAGTATTCTTCTAAGAAAACCAAGAAAATCATTTACATCTAGGACAATGTCAACATGATATTTGAAGACAAGCCTCCAAGATCAGAAGGTATCCAATGAGTTACTGGAGAACAACAGAGAGTAAGTAGTATATGAGTATTACTGACATTTATGATGTGGCTGGATTAAACCCAAGGGGATATCCAACTCTTTATATGCCCACAGGCAAAAGTTCAAGGCTCCAAATATATCACTTTGTGACTTTATTGTCATATTGATCAGATTTGTGTTGATATCTGAACTGAAACTTCAACAGATATTTTATTTTATTTGGTCTTTTGCTATGGTGTTCCATCTGGGACAGAGATATTTTCATAGTCTATCTTTCCATCTTGTAGGAGGTGATCCAAGTGTGTGTGTGTGTAATTGTAAGGCCACCACCATGTTATTTTTTGTGTCTACTATTGTCAGATAAATGTGCAATGTGTCTTGTCTGTGCATATTTCTGTTTTAATGCTACTGTTATGACATATCTGAAGTTTGCGATCAAATTTCCTCATTTCTCATTTGATTTTCAAGTGAGATCTTTAGCATTTGCCTTTGCATTACATGTTGTGTGACTCAAAGATTTTCTGTATCTGATTTCCATTGATTCAGTGCTTTGCTTCTATAGATCACTGCTGGAAGTACCATGGTAATGAAGGTGTTTGCTCTTGTCATGGTGTTGCCCATCTGTTTGAGAACTGTTTTTATGTGATTAAAACTGAACCATCCTTCTATTCTACAGCATATATTTATTGGTCAATTTTGTGTATGTGTTTGATTTTTTGGCCAAGATAGATTTAGTAAGGAAATGAAATGATTAAAGAGTTAAGAACATAGAACAAATGAGGAAAAGAAAATTGAAGGAACTGAAATATCTCTCCCAAATTGGGGAGATCAAGGGGCAGCATGAAAGGACTTTCAAATATGTGTAGCTGGTACAATGGAGGACAATTTTCCTCAAAGGCCTCTTTTAGAAAAGAAGGAATAAATTCACAGTGCATTTTCTATAGATTATATTTTCATACCTTCCAGGGCAAAATCCATAATTCACTGTCTTCATGTTGCTGAAAATGGATTATGGATACATGTGCTTCAAACACAAGAAAAGAGTTAGGATTCAAAGAACATTTAAAAAAAAGTTAATGAAGTACGTTTTGGTGAAGCTTGTAAGCGATGTCAACAGAAAAAGCATGTTTGAAGAAACAGGAACATTATTAGTTACCAGTCAAGGGTCAGAGGTCAATTTTACATTGACCCCATAGCTTTAATTGAACAAATCTGCAGTTGCTTTAAAACAGTTGGGTTTCATTAAATTCAGTGGAATGGTAATGCTTATGCTAACAGTTGGACAACTGTGAGTGCTGTTATGGGAGAACATGCTGTAAGTTTCATTCCAGGAAAAATTCTAGGAATTAATCAGGCTCCTGCAATCTAACTGTTTATACACATAGGATGGAGTATTGGATTGAAAATATAGGCACACTTATGTGTCTCATATAAAGTACAGGTGGTCCTCAGTTAATGACCACTTGATTAGCATCATTCAAATTTGCAACAGTGCCGAACAAGTGGTACTTATGACCATTCCTTGAAGTTGCAGCTGCTGCAATGTCCCTGTGGTCATATGGTCACCATTTGTGACCTTCCCTGCAGGCTTCCCACAAACAAAGTCAATGGGGAAGCTGACAGAAGGTCACAAATGGCGACCACATGAGGCCCTAGCTTAATGACAACACAGGATTCACTTAACAACTGCAAACAGAAATGCCAGAATTGCCATTGCTAAGCAGCACGGTTATATGACGTTATGCTTTACGACCGTGTCGCTTAGCAATGGTGGCTCCAGTCCCAACTGCCTTGGTTAACTGAGGACTACCTATATGATTTACATAATATCTCAGCAGCAAGTAAGAGAATGACAAATATTGTTTCCAGAGCTATGTTGATATTGATATATGGGAATCCACAAATAAAGGTAGCCTTCCTTGAGTTAGGAATTTTTTTGGGGGGGGGAACAGTAGGAGTGGTTTGTAATTGCAGATTTAGTAAGTAAGAACCATGTCCTCCATTGTACCAGCTACACATATCTGAAAGTCCTTTCATGCTGCCCCTTGATCTCCCTAATTCGGGAGAGATATTTCAGTTCCTTCAATTTTCTTTTCCTCATTTGTTCTATGTTCTTACCTTTTTAATCATTTCACGTCCTTACTAAAATTCCAGATTTTCTTTTCTTTTCAACTTCCCGGTCTAGCCTTCAACCCTGGGATATCCTGGTGGTGTCCTGTTCAAGTGCTGACCAAATCTGACCATGCTTAGCATTTGAGATCAGCTGTTGTTGGCTAGGTACTGCCACCTTAGCTGAGCAAATGCTAACAACAATTACGTCTCACTTAAATGCCAGGAAGGCCCTTGCATCACTTTGTCTTGCAGAGAGGGTGAATGGTTTTTTGTGCAGTTCTCTCAGAAATTCCCATCTCTGCCCTGAGGAGCCACGTTCAGGGCTGCAATAAAACAGATTTAGTGCACATGTGGGAAAAGTTCTAGGGCAGTGTTTCTCAACCTTGGCAACTTGAAGAGGTGTGGACTTCAACTCCCAGAATTCCCTAGCCAGCATGCTGGCTGGGGAATTCTGGGAGTTGAAGTCCACACCTCTTCAAGATGCCAAGGTTGAGAAACACTGTTCTAGGGGCTAGAGGTTATAATAAAAACCCTACCCGCCTCCCGCCCCCGTCTTTGCTGCAGCCTGTTAACAGTAACAGTGAAAATGTGTCTTAAGTCCTTCTACTAACAAGAGGGTGGAAATGTTCTAGGCATCTGCACAGAGTGGGGTAATGAAAGACTTCTTCAATAAAATGTATATATAATTGCAGCTGGATGTTGTTTGATACTTTCAAGCTTCTGTTTGTAAGAGTGGACAACACAATATCCCTTATGAGCATGCTGTGGGATGAGTGAACATTTTATTCCCAGGGCAGTGGGTGGAAACCTCACTGTCCTTTTGAGACTGGCATAGCACCAAATTGTAGGAGTGAGGAAAGCAGAAAACAAATAACTTTTTCTGGCCTGGCGAAGCGTCTTTCATGTTGATAGGTCTTGTCTATTTCATGTAAACAAGAAGATATTTTTGCATGATTACTGTAGAGTTATTCCTGCACGAGTTTATATTAGTTTGTGTAACTTTAAGTGTTGCCCATCCTCCTCTCCACCCCCCACCCCCCTTTCAGCAGCAACTATGTCCTGAAATACTCTGGAGCCTTTGCTCCAGCTTTCTGTCTGCAGATATATGATAAGCCAAGAACTGAGCTCTAATAAGTTTGCACAACTTCCAAACTCTGGAAGAATTATCTTGGCATTGGCTGAGTATTTGAATATTGAATCAGCTTGCATTCTGAGACAGGTGAGTGATCTGATATTAGCATCTTTGAGCAAAACAAACGAACAAAGAAAAAACTAAGCAGCCCAAATTACAATGTATTCAGTTCTGTGATTGAAACAAGCTAGTTTTTGTTATTTTAATTGGTAAGAGCAGGTATTTAGGGAACGGGCACCGTAATAGCGTTGTGAAAGATATACCTGTTTCAGTTTTTAAAAAAAGCTTTAACTTCTGAGATGGTCTTTTTTATTGGCTCATTCATTATGCAGAGTGGGAACAAAGGAGTTTTATACACTGTTTTATATTAAAGTATGTGTGAAAAATAGTTCTGATTCTATTAAGAGACTTATTAGCAATGAGACCACATAACAATTGTCTTTTTTTAAAACTGAATACAGAAATGTGTTCTTAGATTCATGAATATGTGTATTCCTGTGCTAGGACAATCTTCTGTAATCAGAATAAATAAGTAAATAAGGCATTTGCAAATAACTTTGTTTTGTGCCACTTGTTCTGCTTGTGAGACCTTTCCAAATAACATGCTTGCAAGAACTGAGGGATAATGTTGACAATACTGTCAGACCAGTAGCAAAAAGCTGCAATTCTATGTCTAACTGCTTGTAAATAAGTAGAACTGGACTAAGCTCATGCTGACAAATCATACACATATCTGTAGTTATTACCTGTGAAAGGAGAGCCGCCACCTCTGATTTCACATTTAACGTGATGGATCCATCTTCTTGGGCCTGATACAAGGCTGATTACCTTTTATCTTTTTATTCAAGGTATTGCAAAGGTATAATGAAAACGTCACTTCTTTATTTGGTGTAAGAAAATGTATCAATCATTTTAAGGCATTAGATTGTACTCCAGGGACCAGTGGTGTCCATAGGGTGTGGTCAAAAAGTCAAAATGGTGGCCACAAGAATGTGATCAGCCTGTTTTTTAATGCACTATACACTTAAAAAGCAGGCTGGGCTATAATCACATTGTCATGGCCACCATCTTGACCACACCCTGCAAATGCCCCTGCCAATGGAAATGTGTTGTTACAGGTAGTCCTCAACTTACGACCATTCATTTTGTGACTGTTCAAAGTTACAACAGTGCTGAAAAAAGTGACCTACAACCGGTCCTCACACTTACAACTGTTGCAGCATCCCCGTGGTCACGTGATCAAAATTTGGGTGCTTGTATTTACAACATGTTGATGAAGATTCTCAGTCATCCAGGTGGAATTATCTGGAGGTTGAGTCATGGCAATTGGACTTCTTTTCTTTTGGTTTGATATGTTTTGCTGCTTGTCCAAGCAGCTTCTTCAGTCTTTACAATGGTTGCAGCATCCCAGGGTCATGTGATCACCATTTGTGACCTTCCCAGCTGGCTTCTGACAAGCAAAATCAATGGTGAAAGACATGAGAATTCTATAGAAATTGCAAGAGGTGCTAAAGGCAACTAATGAGTCATTACTAATGAGTCATTAAAATGCAAAAGTTGTCAAAATGGTGGAACCTGGAATTACAGGAAGATGTGGATTCAGTAAATGCAGTAATGAAGGAGATTGGTTAACAGAATTTTGTGAAGATAATTCTTTGTTCATTTCTAACACCTGCTTGAAGCAACATAAACACAGTTTTTACATGGACATCATCAGATGGACAATACTGGAATCAGCTTAACAGGAAACAGATGATGAAGAAATGCAATCAACTTGGCCAGCTAGGACACTTTGAGGTGCAGACTGTGGAACAGACTATAAATTATTGGAGTCAAATTGATTAAACTTAGGAAAGTAAAGAGTAGGTGTGCCAGTAAGATCAAGGAAAGGAATAGATTCAGTACACTTACATGAAGGAGAACCTAAGGAAGAGCTGAGAGACATTGTGTAAACTAACATGGAAAAAATGTGTTTTCAAAATTTCACAGGCAAAATGTTCTAAAAGGCTTTCAGAACAAGCCATTATGAAAGGTTGTCACACTCTTCAAGGGCCACACCATCCCTTCCCATAACTGGGAAATAAATGATAGTCAAATTGAACAGGTTAAGGCCTTTAAACATCTAGGCCTTTATTTCCTCTACTTCTTGGAAGCATCAGAATAATATGGGTACAAAAAACTAGACTAGAACTTGGCTGGGTCTCCACAAAGGCTGTATGAGGCTCTGGTGATTTAAGCAAGAGCTGAAACTAACATCTAGGAAGCCAGTCTCTCACCCAGCTCATCGCCAGATACTCATCCTTTTGGAAGGAGCAAATAGCTTCTGATTTGGCCTTTTGTGGACTTTCGCCTCACACTTGTGTTGGACGTAGAAAAAGCCATATCTGAGGTCTTGCAGAGTGTTTTTGATTTTGATCTCCAAAACTAAAACTGCATATCATTGCTAGAGAAGCCTTGCTGATATTCCTTACATCAGTGTTTTTTAAACTTGGCAACTTTAAGAGCTGTGGACTTCAACTCCCAGAATTCCCCAGAAAGCATGCTGGCTGGGGAATTCTGGGAGTTGAAGTCCACACCTCTTAAAGTTGCCATATTTGAAATACACTGCCTTACATCATCCATATTTCTGTAATATTCTTTCTGCCCCATACTGAAGGGTATAGAGTGTGTGGCCAGAGATTGGAAAAGATCAGTGTATATGTATACCAAAGAAGAGAATTGCCAAAGAATGAGAAAATTACCGAACCACTGTGCTAATTCTTTGTGCAGACAAGGGTTATTTAAGGTCAAAGAATAGAGCTGTAAAAAGAAATAAAAGTACCAGATGAACATGCGGGTTTCATAAAAGGAAGAAGGACATGAGATTTGATAGCTCATCACTTCAATTTTTTTAAATAAGAAGCAGTATAGAAAATGCTATAGGTAGGAAGATAAAGATGGATAATGGAAAGAACAAGATAATACAAGAAAGTTTAGCTTTGCTTTATGATTACAGCAGGACCTTTGACTACATGGATCATGCCAGAATGTGGAACATGTCAAGGATTGTGGGTGGGCCAGAACACTTTTGTCTGAGGACCTTTTCAATGAAGAAGCAGCTAAATAAAAACTGTGTTTGGAAAAACAGAGTAGTCAAGAACCGAGACAGGAGTCCAATACTTATTTAACATATACTACAAATGTATTCTAAGAATGGCAGGACTGGAAGAGATGACAGCTGGACTCAAACTGTGAGGTCAAAACAATTTGACTATGTGGATGACACCACTTTATTAGGTCTTCTAAGTCTTCACTGTTTTCAGCTAAGTGCAGAAACATGGAAAAAAATAAATTTGGCTGCATTAACAAGTAGGAGAAAGAGGCTGCATTTACATAAGGTCCAAAGCCCTTTTTCCAAATCATTTTCAAAGTATGCACAGCTTTATAGGAAAATAGAAAAAAGGGAAGGCATGGATACGGGGTGGACTTTGAAGAAGCAGGGTAGGAAGAGTATTGACGCTTTTGAAATTTGGTGCTGGAGAAGACTCCTGAGAATACTGTAGACAGTCAAGAAAACAAATCAATGGATCATCAAACTATTCAATCCAGAGTTCTCATTCAAGGCACAAATGACCAGGCTCAAATTATCTTGCTTCAAACACATTATGCAAAGATCTAGCTCTCTGGAGAAAGCTCTAATGCTGGGAAAGGTGGAAGGAAAAAGAAGAGGATAAGCAGCTGCAAGGTGGATGGACTCAGTTATAGTGGTGATGAGTACACCATTGGAAGACCTGAAAGACGAGGTTAGGGATAGAGTGTTATGGAGAAAATCTATCTATGTGGTTACTAGGAGTCGAAAATGACTTGATGGCACATAATCAATCAATCAATCAATCAATCAATCAATGGATAAGGGGAGTGGGCAGGATCCAGGAGATCACTTGAATGTCCCTGGAAGAGTCACAGTAGTCAGAATAGCAGGTATTTTCCCATATGGTTGGTTTTCACTTGGAGATACTTAATTACCTGAAAGGTATGTCAAACAGGTTGCTGAGTAAGTAGAATGAAATAATGCCATATATTGTAATAACCTGCTGAGATTGCCTGCCTCTTTTGCTACGAGTTCTTGATCAAATTCTAAGAACTGAATATTTATCACATGGTACAGGTTTTAGCTTATATGAGTCCATGTATTTATGACAACCATTATTCTAATAATCTCGAAACTGCTGAAAGTTGAGCTTTCTGCAGGGTGTTTGGGTGTTAAAGCCAAGTATTATTTGGGGGGGAGGTAGGTAAGTATTGTATTTTTTAAAAAATATTTGTGATTATGTTCTTGTTTGTGAGCCGCCAAAAGTTTATTTATGATTGTGATGGGAGATAAATTGGGTGAATAAAAAAAAAAAAAACATTACAATTCAGTATATTGCATTGCCTGAAGAATCAAGTTTGTGACATGATAATTGTGAATTTAGACCAGATATAGAGAAAAGACATAGTGTGGAACCAGACTTCCCACTAGATTCTGAGAACATGGCTGGACAATATTCTCAGGGATAAGATCATGAACTGAGGACTGCTGGATCCTCTTCCAGCAGATTCCATCCTGTAAACATTTTGTCTTTCTTCCTGATGACTCGGCTGGACTCCCTCCTCTCACTGTTTAGCCTAAGTCAACTGTCTCTAACCATGATGGCTCAGAAGCCCCTGAATTCCCAGCCAGTGTTAACAGCAGCTAGGACTTGTTGGAGCTGTGAGCAATCACATCTGCTGCTCTACAGAATTGTCCGTGGTTTCGCTCCCTTCCCAATAAATTTTAGGCATCCTTGCTCTTCACAGTCACTGACTTCAACCATGCTGATACATTAACTAAACCATGGCATGTTTAACCAGGACACACTACACAATCAGGACACACTACAGCTGGCTAGGTTCTTCCAACACACTAAGCTAAATTCAATTCATGTAAAGTTTAACCACAGTCATAGTTTCTGGGCCTAAGGACCAAAGTGGGTTGGGGGTGGGGGAGAGACCTGTATTGCTTTGTAAAATAATTTGAATTAGTTCCAACAATGCAATAAAGAGAAGGACACTTCATCCGAGGGAACTTCTGCAAACTGAAGACTGTAACTGAAAATGAACCTTGTCCTGAGTAGGCAGACTTGGTATGCTCTATGGATAGTGGAAATTGCGTGATGCCTACCCTATGTTACCTAGCTCTGTCATGGCAGGTTTTCAAAACTGCAGTGAAGAGATCCAATGTGATGTGGACCCAGTTATGATTCTACTTTTGCATGAAAGTTATATTTTGACAGCTATTTAAAGAAAAACTTGAGAGCAATCTTAGAACAAACATTGATTTATACTTACACTTACATCAGTGTTTTTCAAACTTGGCAACTTTAAGAGGGGTGGACTTCAACTCCCAGAATTCTGGGGAAAGCTGGCTGAGGCATTCTGGGAGTTGAAGTCCACACTTCTTAAAGTTGCCGAGTTTGAAAAACACTGATCTATATGGAATGACTACAAATCATTCATTGTTTTGATTGTCCGAGTTAATACAATAGCCCTAGAATAGGGTTTTTTTTTTTTTTAACTCCCATCTGGATGGAGATGGAATTGGTCTTTTATCTTCCTGTGCAGGGGCGTCTGCACTGGTGGTCCACCAATATCAACGGTGGTTGTTTTTTATGGTTGTAGCCTTCTTCAGATTTCAAAGGAAGCTGATAAATTTAGCTCTGTGAAAATTGCACCTAGCCCAGATTGCACATGCTACTATAAAATAAACTATCTTTTACCTGACAGGTAAAATGGCAGCAGCAGATCCTTACATGAAAATGAAAATTGATCCTCAGAATCTACAGATTCAGACACGTACCGTGGAGAAGTTGCTGGAACCCCTCATAATTCAGGTAGACCAGATTAAGGAAAAATGGGTTGTGGGATGAGAAATGAAACAAGGAGTTTTTAATTGTGTGGGTTCGTGTGATACTTGGCACAGTTCAGAAAACATATGCACACAGTCCTGGTTGAAGGAATCTCTCTACAGGTATGTACACAGTCTCATTTATGATATGTGAATTCAAACTTGGCAATAATATCAGTCAGTCAGTTTATTACAGTCTTAGACCAGTACAAGCAATGCGTCCATGAGTGCTCAGTGAATACTTATAAATCTATCTCAAGAGACAGTAAATAAAATTTAAGACAAAATTAAAATACATCTATAAAATAACCTGACTAGAATCCATGAGTGAAGACCCAAAGGAGAAATCTAGGTTATAAAGTAGTATCTAAAATTATAAAAAAATGTGATAATGACAATAATATGAATCTAATATAACCATCATTTACAAACTACAATGGTTCACATGCAAAGCTACTAGATTTGAGCTTGTTTGATCTAATGGTCTACTTAACCACTAGCATTAGATGGACATAAAAAATGGGTAGGCTTCGATTGCATGTATGTAGCTACCATCTTGACCTTTTTGACCCCCCCCTGCAGATACCCCTGAAATAGGTGGATAGGCATCTCTGTGTATTTGGAATTCCCAATGCTTCCCTGGAAGTCATATCAACAAATGGCTGGTTTTTATTTTTATGGCCTAAGCAAGGATTGGAAGAATAGTTTTTGTTTGCTCTTCATAGATTGCTGTTCTGGGGCTCCAAAATCTGTTAAGTGAGGAGTGGCCATTCCTGTAATCCATTGGTCCCCAAACTCTTTAGCTCATCGATCCCTTCATGAGGTTTCAGATTGTTCATCGACTCCCAAAATTTATTATAGGAAAATAATTTAAGAAACACTACTTTAATAGTACTACGAATAACAACAACAACAATAACAATAATAGATAGTCCCTTTGACTCTTGGGGTCAGTAGTGACCACTTTGGAGAACCCTGCTGTAATCAGTGCTTGATTTGTAAAGAACTTCGAATTATGTCATGCTGTTTCTATTAAAGTTTTTTTTTTTTTTTTTTATCTGCTTAACAGTCATTACTGACCCTGCAGTGACCGCCCCCTAGCGGTTTTCAAGGCAATTGCATCTTTCTAGTTTCGGAATTAGACTTTGCCAGAGCCTAATTCCTAGAGCGTCAGCCCAGCTGGCAGCACAGGAGGCGGGATTTCCGTTGCTTCGCGCCCCTTTTTCGGACGAGCGTGGTTTTTCGCGCTTTTACCGGCAACTTGTCCCGTCTCTCTGTTGAGCCGCTGCCAGCATTTTTCCTCCCACCGGAGTCCTCATTTATCTACTCACGTATGTTTTCGATCTGCTGAGTTGGCAGAAGCTGCGGGTATAGAAACAAGAGCTCACCTTACTTCCCACAAAAATATGAATAATCCGTGTTAACTTCAATCAATTTCATATTTCAAAAAAATGTAATATTTACGCTGGGTAGTTACTTTTATTGTGCTTAAAACTTTCTGTCTTCCATTCATAATGCCAGGGAATCAGTTTTTTTCTTCATTAGATTAGGTTATTTTAAAAAGTCATATCTGCAGAGCAAGCCCTTACCCACCGCAAAATCTCTGCTGTTTTAATCTGTTTGCCAGCAGAGTCCCAATACAGAGCATTCAGCATTCCTTTCCCATAGGATAATTTTTAAAATATAGTTTAAATCTTGCAGGAACTGTTATGTTTACTTGCCATTGCCTGTTAGAAATGCATTTCTTTCCAAAATATTTCATCCTTCTTACACAGTCGTCAGCATACGCTTAAAAGCTTGATATATCTTGAACCTCGTTCTTTTCATTCTGACATGGCGATGAATCAGAAAGCTAGTTTGCATGGATGTGTATCCTCTGACATATTTCAATCCTCTAATTTCACATGTTCCATGAGAAACTTTCATAGTAGCTTTTATTTAAAGTAAATTCTTGCAGTTGACCATATTTCTCTCTCTCCGCAGCCCCCCTCTAATTACTCTCTCTCTCTAATTACTGCAACTACCAATATGTGCTTGCACAGTTATCTTTTTTAACATACTGATTGGGCTGAGTGATCAAATATTCAGGTTTCTTGTTGTTACAGAGTTGCACTTTTCGTGGTCTTGTCTTCCGGTCATTGTAACTCTATGAATATGATTCAGTTTGCAAAATTTAAACCAGAAGATCTCCTTTTAGTTTGTTTTGGGTAGGTAGAATTAATTTTGCAGCTATTTTTCATTTCCTTTATGGCACTACGCAGCAGTTTTAATTTCCTTTATGGCACTATGTCATTTACTAGTTCCTACTGAACAGATTGGAACTTATATATCATATTTTGCATCTCTTTTAAACAAAACTGCCAATCAAAGTACAAAACCCTGAAATTACGCTGGCCTATAAATGGCTAATTAACAGTCCAAGTCACCACTGACTTAAAGCATACGTTGTTTTTTTTTTTTGCACTACTCTTTTAATCTAGTCATTCCAAGTTAGGGTGATTTTGTCTACAATGCCAACCGAACAATATTTCTCACATAGCCAGGGCAAACAGGTCCTTTGGTGTTTTTTTAACCTCTGTTCCTTAAACTTTTTATTCTGGTCTCAAAGGCAGTTTCCCACCCAAGCAGTAACTAGGCTGAAATGGCTTAATTTTAACAGCGTAATATAGCGTTTCTCAGCCTTGGTAACTTTAAGATGTGTGGACTTCAACTGCCAGCATTTCTCAGCCATGCTAAGAGCCATATTTAGCAACTTTTGAAGGACTAACATTTTCCCACCCTAGGAATCTATGCGATGTGATTAGCTAAGAATTTCTTTTCAATACTATTCCACTATTCCACACTTATCTTCATGGAGGTTATGATACAGAAGTTCCTGGTGGATTGTGTTGCAATCAACATTGTCTAAGCAAGTTAAAGTCTAGCATGGCAGCCACTGTTAAACCAGTTTTTCCTATCCTCTCTCTAGTTGTTTTAACTTTAAAACCTTGATGAAATTGTTACCAGTTACCTCCATTTAAATTTAATGAGTGAATGATATGACTTTATTCTTTAAGTTGATGTTGTTGTTGGCTTTTCGATGGTGGGGTGTGCATAGCAGTCTTTTTGTAGCCCCAATATCTGCTTTTTTTTGTACTTGGGACTTTTGTATGACATACTAACTCTTGCTTGAAAAGATCACTAATAGTAGTAAAGGAACTGGAGTGGAATGATACAGAATCCCCTTTCCCAACCTGATATCTTTGAGATGTGTTGGATTACAACAATGGTCATGCTAATGAGAGGGCATCATCAGGTTGAGTAAGGGTGGTATAGAAGGAGGGAGCAGGCAGAATAGGATGGACAGATTTGAATGCTACCATCTTTTATGGGAATGCCTTCATTGTGCCAGTCCAGAAGTCAAAGCCAAGGCTCCTTAGAAGACTTAAATGTGGGCCATCTAAATCTGTCTTCTGGGTAACACACACTTGATCTGGTCTTTCTTCCAGGATAGAGAAAGACTGTGGTCTACTAGCATTATAAGAGAGAAGTGTATTATGGAAAATGGACAAGAGATTTTGAGGAGTGAGCACTGACTCCCTCCTTCCACCAGGGATGTAGAGATTCTTGCATGACCACCCATAATTTACATGACTTGAGAAATCATAGAAAAGCAATTCTGATTTCTCTTTAGATTGTGTAAATCTTTCACCCAATTCTGTTTGGAATACAATATCCATCTCTTTTATTGATTTTTCTCAGCCTGACTGCTCAGCTTGTCAAAGAGGACCCCACATATACTTTCCATGCTGCCAGACTATTGACTTTTCTTCTTGCTCATATTGCTTTTAGTAATACTTAAGAGGATCATGAATGTGTTGGCATTACAGAGAATTAAAGAAATTAAACTGATGTTCCTTTCATTGTTGAGCCCAATATATCCATGTAAACCACATAACTGAACTGTTTTAACCCACAGGGGTAAGGGAGAGAGAGACATACACATACACTTACACAAATATATACTGTATAGTTTAGTTTGTGTCTGAAAAACATTATTTGAAGAATGAACTTTACAGTTACAAATGTAGAGAAAAGTGTAGGGTGTAATGACAATGTACGTGTGCAGATTTCTGCATCCAGATCAGAGGTGTTTACAGGGGGAGGGCGGGGGAGTAAAAAAGTCACGACCATGCAATTGAAGCCCTGTTTCTTTTAAAGTATGTTGCATGTGATGCACACCAAAGGGGGGGGGGGCGAGACTTTGATCTCACAGTCACAGCAGCCATCTTGACTTTTTGAACCCATTGCAGACACCCCTGATTCTTAGGACAGGGGGATTTTTACTGAGTCATAACAATGCTGTTTGTTTTGCCCTGATCTGTCCCAGTCTGGATTTCTGCCATAGTTTCTTGTACAGGTTCCGGAGCCACCAGATTAGTTCCATAGCAACGATCAGCAGTTGCACATTTAGTGTGATTCCTTAGAAATGATCCTGGGTTGTTGCTTCGAGAAGCCAGCCTGTCGCACACCCAGTGTGTGACCAAATAATACTTGGTCTACCCTGTGGTAGGCTGACAATGCCTGCCGCTATCCTTCTATCCCAATGTGAGGACTGAGAGTGTAGTCAGGCTACCAGATGGCTACATTATTGCTCTGTGCTACTTCAGACTTCAACCTACTGATAACCCATGCCAGCCCTTGGATAATTATTTCTCCTCCTATTGACAGATGAGGACTCCTGAACTTACCCAGTGTTCAGTTTCCTTTGAAGAATATACTGTAAGGGGGTGATGGCTTAGCCCATGTACTACCATGGACTAAGCGTAAGATGAGGATCTATGATAACACTCCACAAATCCCAATTTTCCATCAGATTTCTAGTGTCATAGGATTTCTTTTAGAGAATCAAGGACCTCTGCAGATTTATAATAGATCAATAAATAAACATAGGATAAGCTATGTAACCTAATTCTCTTGGTCCTTGAGAGAAAGAAAAATAGATGAGTAATCTCTACCTTTCATCTTCAACTCTATCTTCTCTCTTAGGCTACTTTAAGTGTCCTTTTGGAAGGTCAGGAGGCATTGCTTTCAGACGCTGATAGCTCAGTTTATCAAACCCTTTAAGTCAAAGGTGTAGAAAAAAGAGTAAGCTAAGCTGTAACAGTGTGATGATGAATTGCTGTTAAATCTGGATTGTTACACTTCCCATAATTTTAAATAGCAACCACATTATTGAAAAAAGCAGTAGAATAAAAAAAAGTGAGCTCCAATGAGGACTATGGAGTAAAATGTCCACAACTCTATGTTCTGTGATTCAGGATAGCTGTGAATTTACTGTTTTATTAAAATGCTATTTCACTTCTCTCCAAATGTTCTCACACATCAGAAATTAAAAATGTAGTTTCATTAAAAGAGACTTTTGAAATGAAAAACCACATTTCCCTTTAACTTAGCATAGCAGAGGAAAAGTTTTTAATAATCAGTTGATAACTTTAAAGGTGTTTAGGGGATCAAAATTAAACCTTAAATAGATCCTGGTTGCTCACGGATTCCACAACCTCTTGCATCATTAATTCAGTGGAGTAATTTATCGGCAATTCTCTCTCCCTGGACCCTGGCTGCATTCACACATCCCAGAAAGCTATAATGTGGTTCCTTTGGACTTGACTGGCCTGTTTGGAGTTTGGAAACTATGGTTTAAGGCTTAGCATTCCATGTGGATCAAGACTTATTTTAGCATGGTTAAGCAAAACATTTAACCGCAGAAGTGAAACATGGCCATTCCCTTTATGTTTTAGGTTACCACATTAATGAATTGCCCTCAGAATCCTTCCGGGAAGAAAAAGGGATGTTCCAAAAGAGCTCGTGTGATCCTGGCTTCTGTGGAAGAAGCTACTTGGAACTTGCTGGATAAAGGGGAGAAAATTGCCAAAGAGGCCCCCATCTTTATGGAAGAACTGAACGCCGCTCTCCGTGATGTTCGCAAAGAAAGTAAGCCTGCCGCTACTAAGACAATAATACATTATTTCAGGAGCTACATATTCTCTCCCTGCTTCCGATAATGTGTCTTATGACCTCTGTTTTGTGGTTCAGGATGATTTATTTCCTTTCAGGTCCTAAAATGATAAAGACAGAGACCTGTCTGCCCGTCTGTCAGTTGTTCTGTCTGGCGTTATGCTCTTCTCAGCTTAGCCAGAGCAGCTGGCAGATCAGATTTGCCCTATGAAAGGCAAGATCGCCAGCCACTGAGGAGATGCATCGGGATCTCCGTTTCTGGATCCTGAATGCAAAGATCAGATCAGTTGCAGGGAATTTTTGGAGCAGTATTATGAAATAAGGGTGTGTGCTGTGCATCAGTCTAGCAGATGGCTGGCTGGGGAATTCTGTGAGTTGAAGTCCGCACACCTTAAAGTTCCCAAGATTGAGAAACACTGATCTAACAGCATGCATCAATTTCGGCTCCTCTTTTTTAAAAATCAAAATCACTTCCTAATATAACGTGCGTTCTCTAATTTTATAAGGATTCAGTACTTTTACCATACTACACCAGTGCACTTAATTTGCCTGCTGCGCTGCAGAGCAGATGAAGAACAGGAAACAAGAAAAGAATTAACAAGGGTGTTCTGACTTATCCCACTCTTGCCAATGTCAGGGCATCCACAGTGTGCGTGTGTGTGTGTGTGTGTGTGTGTCAAAAAAGTCAGTTGTGCAGTCAAAGACCACCCCCTTTTATATGCCTTGTGTAAAATCTTTTTCATGTTCTTTTTGAAATGGTTTATGATTTACTACACTTACGATTTACTAAACTTATTTTGTAGCAGAAACTTAGTCCTAGGTTATTCCCCAGTCCAGAAAAGTAGGCTCTTCATAATATTTTCTCAAGGTTGTCCCCCCCGCCCCTTTTTATTACACTGCATCAGATATATTGGAATAACTTCAGCTCTTTGGCTGTATTTGTGGAAATCCAGCATTTGCTTTTTTTCCCTAAGTCATTAAAAATGAAATTCCAGTTTGTTGAGCTGTATCTTAAGAAACATGTGAAGATCCAGAAGAACAAGGGACAACTTTAGAGCAAAATAAGGATCAACACAGCAACAATTATTTGCAAAGAAATAACAGAAAGAGTTTGAAGGACATGAAATTGCTAGTGAAGTGAGCAGAATGCTACCAGAAGTTACATCCACGAAGAATAATAGGAAAGAAAGAAGGGCGGTAGAAAAAAAGAAAAATAATAAAAATTGAGTTGGAAATAAAAAAATGAAGAGAGAGGATTGATAAAAAAAAAAATAGACATATGAAATGCACCATAGAAATTGGATACATCATCCTCATCCACCAAATTGTTTCCTTCATGGTGCACAATAGAGGAGGGATCACCTGGTGTCCTCCTTTCCATCTGTATTCTGCTAATATATGTAAAAGGATTAAGGGTGGAATAACCAAAGGCCACTCCCTTTGGGGCTGTCCATGCAAATTCTGCACAGTATTGTATTCTTTGCAGTGGCTTTGGAAAGTTCTGTGCCTTTTGATATATAAATAATGTCTATTCCTTCCTGTTGTTGTTCATCTCTTTCTCTCTCTCTCTTCTTTTGCCTCATTTTGCCAGTTAAATGTTTTGATGTGTGCTGATGTTTAATAAATAAATTTCTAACTATATTTTGCTAGCTGAACTGAGTGGTATCTGTGCTTGCTCTGATCTGGATTCAGGGATTGAATGGGAGTGCACTAGGTACAAAGTAACTGGAAATCGTTCACAGAATCACTCAAGAAACAATACTGGAGAGCTATACATGGGAAGCTGCAGCTTCCCTTATGATCCCTGTGGTCTGAAACTCTCAGAAATTAAAACCACATGGACTATTTTGAGTTCAGTTATGAGTACAGTGACCATACATCCTTTATTAAAGAGGACAGTCCTTTATTTCAGAAAGCTGTCCTTTAGATTTATTTATTTTTCAAAAAGTCACTTGTGTCCTCTATTTGGGTCATTTAACTTTTTTTGTACAAATGGTAACTCTTCATTCAGTTTTTCACATTCATGTGAAAAATATGGAAATTGAATTGTCTTTTAAAAATAAATTTACATATACTGTTTGATTTTAGATATTTTTTATTAGAATATGCATTTTTGTGAAGTTTTTCTTGGTTTTGCTCTTGAATTTTCCTTTGTAAAGCAAAATTATAAACATAAACTGGTAAAAATTTTTATCCTTAGGAACCTCTTTCCGATTTGCCCCTTTTTCAGGTTTGTCCTTTATTTTTTCCAAGAAAATATGGTCACCATAGTTATGAGACCTGTTTCCAGAATCTCCCCAGTCTTATTGTTACAGTACTTAAGTTGCTAAATTTGAAAGTGAAATATTTATGCCTCTGCTAATGAAATGCCTCTTTCTGGCGACAGCCATTGAAAAAGCTTCCTTCACAGATTTACTGACTCACAAGATCTTGTGCATGGTGTGATCCAAGGGTAAATGACTCTGGCGTAAAAAATGACAATATTGCTGTAGTGTAAGCTTTCTGTTTGGATTCTCAAACTACTCTTTAATTGTTGTTGAAATTGATGTTTAATTCCTGTACAGTCAGAAGGGCACCGGAATGGATTCCCAGGATAATCACTGGTGCATTTCTTACCCTCCCTCCCTCCGGCAGGACTGTTCAGGCATAGCTGGGATACTTGGCATTTATTTCCATAAATAAATGCCTATATATGGGCTGGGAGATGGCAACTGTGTCTTGGGTTCCATCTGTTGCCCTGCCAAGCTCGCGTGTAGTTCGTTGCTATCATATCTCAAGAGAACTCTTAGATAAACTTTAACTCACAAATGCCACCATGACTTACGAACAAATTTAGGATACTTCAGCGGCTGTTTTGTTGTTGATCCACAGAGAAATCAGAAGATAGGGGCTGGATGTTTTAAAGGAAGATATAGGTAAAGCAACAATCCCTGGATAAACTGTGGTGTATCTGTGTTTGGAGAGTGCATTGAGTTACATACACGGGGCTCTAATTTGTAGAACTCCATTTTCTACCGAACAATATCTCTGGCTTGGTAGAAACATATCACATGGGTTTCTCCCTAAGATGGGCATTTTTAATCTGAAAGAATGGAAGGGGGATTGCTGTGCTTCAGGACAATTGATCCTCTCTTCTCTAATCTTACTTTTCTAGCATCCTAATATGTATGAGAGGCTCACCCATTAAGGGCATATATGTGTACTCTTTAGGCCCAAGTGCATTGACAGATGTACTTCAGACATTGCTCAAATATTCTGTACTGATTCTTCTATGCATTGAAGAAACAGAAGCGTCACTTCTTAGTCTCCTGTCTGAGGACCAGTAGATCTTAACAGCATGACTGGCCCCCATTCATCCAGGGCTCTCATGCTGCTAATAATTATAGTACGTATCTTTCCTGCTCCACTCTGCTCATTTCTCCCACTCATACATGGAAACCACAACAGGAATGAAAGGATATTTCTGTTTAAAGAACATGGGAAGTCTGCTAGTTTCTGTCTATCAAATGACAAGCTTAGAATGTTAAGCTGGAATCGTCAAGCCCAATAAAGGAAAAACGTGAGATATGGCTACTGAAAAGGCAAATGGTGGTTAGTGGGTAGCTTTGTTCAATGGAAAGGATGTGTGTAAAGAGAAACACTAGACTTAGTATACCTTTTTTTATTCTAGGAAAGTATCCTGGAAGCTCATGCTTGCCCGAAAGAAAATAAAGATTTGTTTTATTTAGGAAATAACACAGTGATAGCAAAGGCTGAGTTAGTTATGGGCTCCCCCACATGGCCTCTTACTACAGTTTGAAGATGTCCTGCTTACCATTGGGCATCTCACAGGCAGACCACTGCAGAGGCAGACTGATTCTGGCCCAAGATGTTCTGGCATGAAAATAGGTTTTGTTCCCTGGGAAAATGAAAGATCTCCCATCCAGACAATCCATGGCACATGGAGGAGAAGGTTTTAAATCCTTTTTTTTTTAAATTTTCAATTTTAAACAGGTTGATCCACCAATGGATTGAGAAGCTGGGAAATTGACTGGCCCACCTCAAGCTTAACATATGCAACTGAGTTGCCCAGAGGTGTCTGCAGGGTATGATATATGGTCCAAGATGCTGGCCATACACATAAAAAACAGGTGGAGCCACCATCTTGATCTTTTGAACCATACCTTGCAGACGCCTCTGTGTGCCTCTGTACAGTGAAGACTTCCTTATATTTTTGGTTGATCAGAGTTGCGTATGTGCTGTAACTTGACCCTAGAATCAGAGAAGTGATTTCTCAACCTTCAGCTCTTTCTCAGTCTTTAGCTCTTCAACAACACTTACATAGTGGTTGCATCTCAGCTGTGCAAATCTGGATGGCACTGGATGGGCAGCCAAGGAGGGGCAAAAGCTAACTCATTGCTGCCATGGGACAACTACAGACATGAAGCCAAGGCCCCCTTTCTACCTGCATATCTCCTTTCCTTGTCTAAAAGACCTACTTTGCATGTCTCTACATGACCTGCTTCTGATTGGTTAGATGGATGTTTTCTGGAGTTTCGTCACTTCCTCCCTCTCTCAGTTCTGATCACTTTGTCTTCAGACTGATTTGAGCAGTTCCGGTTCTCGCCTGACTCCCCATCACGGGGAAGAGTCGTCTCTTACTCCGAGACTGCAGGACACAGATTAATGGCCTTAAGCGACAGAAAGGCCAATTCTGTCTGAAAACTAGGAAAAACACTTACGTGTAAGAGCAGACTGACAGAAACACCAAACAATGAGCAGAGCCTGGGTAGTTTTCTGTTGGGGACGCATTAATTTGGCATCCTGCAGGGAGAGGTCAAAAAAGTCAAGATGGTGGCCCCACCCTTATTTATGTGCATTGCATTGTAAAAAAGGTGTGGGGCTTCAATCACAGGGTTGTGGCTGCTTCTTGACTTTTTGTCCCCTCCCCATGGATGCTTTGGCAGGGCGTTGGATTCAAGAGCCCAAGTGCTGCCTTCAAGCAACAGATTTGATGTGTTTTTCAGCTCCATTCAAGTAGGAAACTAACAGCCAAAGAGGGGCAGGACAGTAGTGCTGCTGGGTTCTCCATATGGAGCAGGAAGACAGAAGGGTTTGTGGCTTGTCTTTGCTTGACCTCCAGTGATTGAAAACCCCGATCGTGCAAGAGCAGCTGTTTACATTCAGTCAGGGACAAGGGAAAGGCTCCATTCAATCTGGAAGGTTGTGGACACTGGGGGCAGGACCACTGCATGTGGCCTTGGCCCTAGAGTTCCTACTGACCGATCGCAGCACATCAAGGTGTAAAGCCTTCCCAGGATTTTCTGCCTCTCTCTATTCTTGACGAAGGCTTGAGCTGGAGGTTCAATCTTTGGGATGCTGCTCTGCTAACAGTACTCAGTGTGTCTCATAAACTCCAAAACTTCTTACAAGACCTGGCAATTATAGACAGATATGAGAAAACCACTTTCCCGAAGCACAAGCTATAACTCCGCCTTGTGCTTCCCCCCGAGGCAGACCAGTTGGGGTTCTCCTGGATTTCAAGATTTGGTTGACATCCCATCCTCCACCCAACGATTGGGACCTGTGGCTGATACCAGGCTAGCTTGTAGTTTACAGCCGTGATGCATGGCTTATTGGCATTCTGTAGAAATGATTTGTGTGTTTTTACAAGGATGCCTGTAGTTGAATGAGCTAAAGTTCGAATGCATTGTAAATCATGAATAAAAAGAGTAGGCTAGGCTGAGCAAGACACTAGTCTGGTAGTGATTCAAACAGCTCTCCAAATCATTCCCAAGGATATATTCAAAAGCAGTGGTGGTGCAGCAAGGTTAATTTTAGATACATGACTCCCTCATGCAGCCACGTGTATTACTTCAAGTGAGAAATACACCACTAAAATTTCACTTCTCTCCAGCTTACCACCATTCTATGCTTTCATTCCTACTCCTGATATATGAAAGCAGAAAAAAGAAAAAAAGAAAAGAGAAACCCAACTTAATAGAAGAAGGAAATGCTGTGAGCTTCATTATGAATTGAGGAATATTTTTCTGCTTCTGCTTAGATACATAGCATAGATACTTGGGCCTAGGCACATAAATGGTTGTCTTGCTACAGAAAAGAATTGTCTTTTTTTTTTGAAAGTAAAAAATTATAGTTCAGGGATTTTTCTTCAATCCTTTACCAGTAGTGGCCAAAGGAGGAATCTGTATTTTCTTTTGTGTAAGGAAATAATAATTTGCATCGGTGTGTGTATCTGTGTGCCTCTAAGCCTCTAATCAGGGGTATGTATCAGCTGCCTTTGGTGTGTACGTGCCTCCGCTGTTCCCACGTGCTGTGTCTGTGTGTGTGTTCACTGCAGGCTTCATACGCTCTGCTCTGGATCAAGGTCCAGGGGGGCAGGGAGGGAGAGGGTGATTAGAATGGAGCAGCCAGCAACATCGCGAGCCGCTACCCAAATGCCTCTCCCATTGGATGTGTTGGGGGAATTGTTTTCTGGATTTTTTTCCCCTGTCACCCTTAACTGAATCCAGTCCATTTTCAAACTGGATCTTTCGCCGGCTTCTCACCCACAATGCTTGGTCCTGTTCTGTTTGGTTTTGGAGGATTAACCTGCTAAGAGACAGAGATATGATTTTATGATTGTTTCCAACATCCTTCTTGACTGGAAAAAATAAAGATGAGTATCTATAACCACGTATGTGCCTGTCCACCAACTTCTTAGGTATGATTTTTGCTGTTGTTGTTAAAAAGATGCTGCAGTGCTCAGCAGTGACCTTGGCATGCCCTGATAGCTCAGTGCTGACCATAGACTTGTTTGCTACTGTCCCATATTTGGTCATTTGGGGATGCTCAGTGTTGGGGTCCAGTATCAGCTGCAGTGCAGTTAACATTGGAGGTCCTTTTGATAGTTTTCTTTAAATCTGGCCAGCTAAGCATCCCGTGTTGCAGCACAAACAGCTTTTTTGATACGCATTGTGACCCAAGTAGAAAAGAGTGGAGCTTCAGCTGCATGGCTGTGGCCACCATTTTGACTTATTTGACCCTCCTGCACAGACCCTGAAATATTATTGTTAATAATAATACTAGTTCACTGCTGAACTTTCTGCTGGAAATGTACCATATTTTAGATGACCTTCCCTGTTGTAAACTAGCATGGATTAGTTACAATACTTGTATGAAAGAAATGTATGTGTTATAACAGACAGCACTAGCTTTAACATGAAGCAAGTGAAATAGCTACTCTGGGCAGCAGATTATAGAGGAGGTGCCATTTCCTTCCTGCAGTCCCCTTTTATGTCTTATTCAAAAACGGAACAGGGGATCGGTTCAATTTGTTTCCTGACCCAGAACAACACAACTCATCTAAACTTAGCACTGATATTAGGAAAGAACAAGAGCAGCCAGCCTCCTGGAGGCATAGCCAGCTACAAGAACTGAGCATGGAAAATCGAAAATGTGAATAAAACGAAGTTGAAAGAACAGACCTTCCTGTTGGAGTTAAACAGGCAACTGTGTTAATCAGAGCTCGAGTTTACCCGCTATTACCTTTAATTGAATGGCAAAATTCGTCATTCAATGAAGTCACATTACAGAAGAGGGTAAAATTAAAAGAGTGTCCTAAGAGATAAAACAGACTCTGATTTTATTTTAAGTGAGATATGCTTTTCAATTTCTGCATTTCTTGAGCACTGTCATTATACGGCATATAGCTCCAAGTTGGTGGGATAAGAGCACAGTATGTTACTTTGCAAACAGTCTCTAGCTTAGAGATCCTGGCTAGCACAGGATAGCAGGCACATACTTGGGGTAAAACTGGGCTTTGATTCACTTGTGGCCTACTTGCCCAACTCTGCCCAGAGTGACCAGCACTGTCCTTACCAATAGTACGGAATGCTGTGTGTGGCACAGGAAGACCTAAGGTTGATCACCTGGTCTGCAGTTCGGTACAATGCTTTGGTTGGCCAAATCCATGATGGGTGGTGGAGGTTGGGGCATCCATTTGGGGATGCCCATGATACACATACCCTCTCCTTTTAATTATCCACCGTCTCCAATTCAGGGGCATTTTCAGGAGAGGTCAAACAAGTCAAGATTGCAACTGCAGCTATGCAATTGAAGTCCTACTCCTCTCTGATGTATGTAAAGAAGGGGTGGGCTTTGATCACATGGTTGTGGCCTCCATATTGACTTTTTTCATTTTCCCTGTGGACAGCCCTGCTCCGGTTTCATTTGCTTCTTACTTTGTGCTCTTTTTCTGCCCCTTGTATACCCTGACAGAGAATAGCGTGATGGGTTTATAAAATGGGAATGGGATACATTGGCAGAACTGAAAACTGTAAGGGTGTTTCCAGAAAAGATTATAAGTTTATCACTGTGCCTTATTCACAAATATTTTAAAGATAGGAAATGTTATATGTCACATGTAACCGTTCTGTATCTTTCCAAGCTATTTTTATTTTTATGTGTTAGTTAAACGTTTTTTTAAAAAAATAAAAACCATGAAGGAGGAAAGCAATATAGTTGCAAATGTCTTTTGATTGCAACAGTAGGACAGGCTACCTCCTCATCCAAATACTGTATTTTTTTTCTTCTTCCTAGCATTTTTCCCACATGTACAGGGTCCACTTTTTTGGGGGGGATCAACCGAATGTTGATCCATTGGTTGTGACAGGAATTGATGGACCGGCTAGTTTCCTGAGCCTGACGCTGGGGGCTGAGAGAGAAGGAATGCCCCAAAGTCACCCAGCCGGCTTTCATGCCTAAGGCGGGACTAGACCTCACCTTCTGCTGCTTTTTAGCCTGGAGCCTTAACCACTAGACCCAACTGGCTGTCTTATTCAAATACTGTATTGCTGACTAATAGAACAGTAATGAGAATGGATTTTGCATCACCTTAACAATGGTTGAGTGAGGCTAGAAGATGCTGTTAGTCACTAGTAAGCAATAATAT
This sequence comes from Liasis olivaceus, assembly GCA_030867105.1. NCBI lineage: Eukaryota > Metazoa > Chordata > Lepidosauria > Squamata > Pythonidae > Liasis > Liasis olivaceus. Next base: position 16,725,447 of record CM061353.1, on the reverse strand, counting down.
GATCGCCCTTGGATATAAGGGCCAGCTCTTAAGCTGTTTGAGGACCCCTGGCTCTCGGCTCACGGCCTTTCCAGCTCCCCTTTTCTCATGGTGCCAGCCCTACGAAGTAACAAGGGTTTCATATGTCTAGACCTAAAAATCAGGGTCACTGTATTTCAGATTAAAAAATGGGAATAGTGGAAATCTATATACATAGATTTATACATGAACATCTAACAGAAATGCTAGAAGCACTTATGGTAGCTGGAACTGAGGTACAGTGATTTTAATCTTTGGGCAAATCCACTTGTTTTCTTTATCCTTCTAATTCTTCTGTCCTCTATATAATTTTGAAAAGATGTGAACTTTATAACTTTAAATCTAAAGTTCCCACTAATTGCCACTAATATTTATATCTTTTATATAAATGACCAGCCAATATGTGTGCATTTGTGTCCGTGTATGTTAGGGTATGGGCCTCAAAATAAGTAACTCCTGATGTTTTGGTCATAAGTAGCTTCTCCAACCTGAAAAAAAGGTTATGTGTAGAAGTGACAATAAAGTTTTCTTGTGAAATACGATAAGCACCTTCAGAAAGTTTATTTCTTCACCATGGGAGGATGAGAATTCAGCTTTCTCTCCACACACTCTAAGTCCCAAGATTGCTCAGCTCTTCATTAGAAATGTTATTTTTATAACAGGGTAACTAATTGGGCCCTTAGAAAGAAGAGAGCCTGCAAGATCAGGAGGACATCAATAATTCCGAAATGAGATGATAGCCAACAGATGGTCAGACACATTCTTCATCAAAAAGAGCAGATTCTCTTGACCTCTCCTCTCTTATGATGGCAGGGCAACATAAAATAAAATGGCAGTACAAGATAAACTTAATGCTTGCAGACAACGTGCCATGGAACTGATGTGAAAAATTAAATCAGGCTGAGAACACTTTTAATGAGGGGTACAACCTAATATGAAGTCTCAGTATGTTAATGCTGAAGTCTTTCCATGAAATTCTTTAGCTAGCAAACGATGGCGTTCTGTGTTACTGCTAATATTATTCAGACAACTTTACAGCTGCCAAGCTGAAGGTTTCAGAGCGGGCTGCAGTTTTACGGGCAGAAGGAATACAGGTTTTACAACTCTAGGGAGGAGACAGCCTTGCCTATGGCTTTCACTTGCTTCTTTGCAGTGACAGCTAAAAACAAGTATGTCTAAAACAGAGTTTCTCAACCTTAGCAACTTTAAGATATGTGGACTTCAAATCCCAGAATTCCCCAGCCAGCATGGCTGACTGGGGAATTCTGGGAGTTGAAGTCCACATATCTTAAAGTTGCTGAGGTTGAGAAAGACTGCTCTAAAAGGAAGACAAGAATAAGTTACTTAAAAACTCTCCTTCAAGTCAAGCCTGACTCCTGGTAACCTCATGCATTTCCTCTAGGATTTCCCCCACTCCCCTGACTACCCAGCCTCCCTGGCATGTTCTAGGAGGTTCCAGAGGTCTCCCATCCAAATACCAACCAGCACCATTCCTGCTTAGCTTTTTGAAATCAGCCAGCATTGGCAAGATGCTACAACTTACTTGCAACTAAGATAAATAGATTTGAAAACAGTGCAAGATAAATAAAAACATATAAAGGTGGAAAAATTGGGGTGGCCTAGTGTATTCAAATGATATGAATGAGGCTTATTATAAATACCAGTTGAAAGTGAGATGTTTTCATCAATCAACAAATATATTACTGCACAAACAAGAACCTACCAGTGGAATGGAAAATATAAATTAGTAATCTTTTTTCAGCTTATTCTTGATTTTAAAGTCCTTCCTTCCTTCCTTCCTTCCTTCCTTCCTTCCTTCCTTCCTTCCTTCCATCCATCCATCCATCCATCCATCCATCAATAAAACATAGGTAGAAAATTTAACATACAGAAAAACCAAATCTGAAACAATAATGAAAAGAGGGTACCAACCAACATCTGCAAGCCATATTATTATCATCTACCATCTATTTTGCTAGAACCTTGACAAGCTTTATGGTGGTTGCCAAAGTTAAGTCTGGCAGAAGGAAGTTGTAACCTCTTGATCAGCAAGACTATGAAGATTTCTGACAATGAGGTTAATAAGGGCCATTGAGTGGTACAATGGGCAGTGTAATAATACATAGAGGATATAAATGTCTCTGTATGTGTGTGTGTGTGTGTGTGTGTATATTTAAATTTAAATAAATATAAACGTAATAAATAAATAAATAAATAGGCTAATGACTCAGCTGCTGTATTTGAACATATATGTGTGCCAATTCAAGCCAAAGTAAAAAAATCTCTGATACGGAATGTGTAAGATTTTATAGAGGTAACTAGAGTCGTCCATGGAAAAACCGCAATTGTACCATATAAAGGTGGATGATTTTAGCCCAACATTTAATACATCTAAATCAGTGTTTTTCAAATGTGGCATCTTTAAGGAGTGTGGACTTCAACTCCTAGAATTCCCCAGCTAGCCATGCTGGCTGGGGAATTCTGGGAGTTGAAGTCCACACATCTTAAAGTTGCCATGTTTGAAAAACACTGGTCTAAATTCTAAATCCTCTGACCAATTAAGGCTTTATCTAGGCCGAGTGACAATACTGCCAAGAGTGAGAAGTCACAGTTTTCTAAATCAGAGTCAGTTTGCTTCTTTAGGGACAAGGAAAACCTACCCAGTAGGGTGAGGTCAGCCAGGGACTCAAGCTCTAATTTTTTAAAATTCAGGCAACATCTGAGTTGGCAAAGTCTCAGGTGGGCCCCAAGAGAAATGCAGCCAAGCTCTGACTGAGTAAGGCATTTGAAGATGAGCGAGGAACATGAAGTAGAGCTTTAAGAACCTTAGTTTGAACATTTCTAAGGCAGAGGCATATCTTTGCTTTATTCAGTTTAATTGCTGCAGGAGTGTAATCATTGCCTTGATGAAAAGCGTATTTAAGGTTGGCATTGGAGACTTTTACAATATTTTTATGAGGATGGGGTAAAAAGTTGCTATCTGTTAAAATATGCCGTAAACCCACCCACCCCCATATATATGGCAATCTCAATCTTTTCAAGGCAGCTTACATCTCAAAGTATTTAATTCCCATAAAATACAAATCTGGAACAACAGCAGTTAAAAAGCAGCATGAAAACAATTAAGCAATAGTTCAAAGGGTCTTGGAAAATAAAACTTATTTTGGTACTCAAAGATCTGAGTAGGCTTCCTGTAAAGAGTGTTCCATACTGGAGGCAGCGCTATTGCCCCTCCCCCCTGCTACACACAGCAACACTGAAATTTGGCAGCAAAACTCCAACAAGGAGTGGTGCAATTTTCTTTAATTTGTGGGTGGGCAAAATATCAAGCAAAACATGCATTTCATAAATAATGCAGTCCTCAGCTAGAAAAAAAAAAGTTGTGTGCCCCCAAAGTAGGCAATTCTTTGGACACAGTCGTCCAAAATGAGGAAAACATCTGTGCTTTGAACCACACAGCTGTTCCAGTGGCACAGGCAAGCACTGTGTGGTCCTGCTTGCTGTTTGGTGGTTGAATTTTAACATCGGCGTTTGATTCGTCTTTGGAGCAGCTGATGTGCAATTCCTGCCTACGGAATTTACTAGAACATAGTCTTTAAATAATATTTGATCCAACTGTTTTGTTTCTTGTATCACTAAGCATCCAAATTTTAGTTACATATGGGAGTGTGCTTGATAACAGAAAATTTCCATGATACAATGTATAGTGCTCTTTCAGCCTTATTCTGTTTAGATCAAGTTCTGTTTCTTTTAATCCCCTCTTTGTTTCAAGGCATGAACTGTCCTCCTCCTTTTATACTGATTTACTTGGTGTGTGTGTGATGTGCAGTATAGATGACTGTCTCCAATTTTCTGATACTCAGCTGCAGCCATGAAAATTGCTGTTCTCCAAGAAAATAATCTACCAGAAGTAGATTTGAGTAGGAACTTCTCAAGGTTTTCTTTCTTTTTGACAGCAAAGTCAGAATTTTATGGCAAGCGACTGTTGCTGCTAATCCTAAACTGTCCAAAATTGTTACAAATTGAGACTTTTTCATTGATTTCTGACCGTGAAAATGAATCTTCAAGGATAGCTGAAGTTCTAAGGGGCTCCCACTGGCCAGAAAAAGATAGTTCTGTTGTAATATGAGGTGGCCAAGGAGTATGAAAGAGTAAAGAACTTCAACAACAGCAATAAAAGCATGGCTAGTCTTTTATGCAGTGGCTTTCTGGAATATCTTGGCCTTTTGACTTTTAGTGAAATGGGTGTCTGGTGATGTTTGTTGACAGTTGTTTTTCTACTTTTGCATAACCTGGAATCTTGCGGCCCTTGTGCATGATTCCATCTCATCTTTCACATTGGGTGACAAACTTAATCCTGTTTTAATCTCAAATGTCCCTCACTTGGTGCCTTATCATTCATTCTGAGATCATCAAAGCTTTGCTATTTTGCATGCAGAACTAATCAATCATTTCCCCTACTTTCTTTTGCAACTTCTTCAGTTTTTTTTCTGTCTGCCCTGTAGTAATAAATTTGCTTTGCTAAGTTAATCAGTTTTCCGTTGTCTCATTTTTCCCTCTTCTTTGAATTCAGTTATTTTTTTTTCCTTGTGCCCGACAAATGTATTAGTTCTCCTGCGCCAATTCTTCAAAGTTGCAGCCAGCACCCTCCGTACTTATTTCTTGGCCAGAAGACATAACTTGAAAATGGGGTTAATTCTTCTTTTTATTTTTGTGAAACACTGTGGTGAGGAAAAAAAAAATACACAGAAGAATAAAATGGCAATAATTTTATTTTTGTGCTTAGTTTTGATGCCGCATCAGTTATAAAACAAATGAGCAACTCTTTGAATTGTAATGCTGGAGAAATAGAGATTCACTGAGTTTTACATCTTCCATTTGTATGAATCTTCCTCTCCCAGATTAGTGTATGCTTTTTGTGTTAAGATATATACATTAAAAATGTAATTGATTATTGATTATGTGCCATCAAGTCAGTGTCAACTCCTAGCGACCACCTAAATAGATTTTCTCCATGTTGATCCGTCCCTAACTTGGTCTTTCAGGTCTTCCACAGAGCACTCATCACCACTGTAACTGAGTCCATCCACCTTGCTGCTGGCCTTCCTCTTCTTCTCTTTCCTTCACTTTTCCCAGCATTAGAGCTTTCTCCAGAGATCTAGGTCTTCACATAATGTTCCAAAGTAGGATAATTTGAGCCTGATCATTCGTGCCTTGAGTGAGAATTTTGGGTTGATTTGTTCAATGATCCATTGGTTTGTTTTCTTGGCTGCCCACAGTATTCTCAGGAGTCTTCTCCAACATCAGAGTTCAAAACAATCAATACTGTTCTTATCCTGCTTCTTCAAAGTCTGACTTTTGCTTCCATAGAGTGTCACAGGGAATACTATTGCTTGTACTCTTCTGATATTTGTAGGTAAAGACACATCACAAGATCTGAATATCTTTTTCAAGGCCTTCATGGCTGCTCTACCAAGTGCGAGTCTGCAGCAGCTTTCTTGACTGCTTGTTCCTTTACTATTGATGGTTGATCCTAAAAGAAGCTATCTACCACTTTGATATCTTCATTATCAATCCTAAAAAAATACAGTAGGCAACATTTAAAGCATTTATTGATTTGTATACACACCTTCATGGACTCCTACAAAATCCACGAAGGCACTCATCTTGGAAGGTGACTTCAACAGTTTTGTGTGAAGCAATTTCAAATGGAAGAATCTACAGGGAGCTGCACATGAAGAGAAGTGAACATACTATGCAAAATCTACAGGATTTCCAGCCCTGATGAAGGGACAAAATTCTATAAGGATGGGGAACAAAGGGACCTCCACTAGTGTAACTGCAAGAAGTCTACCTGGCACAATTAATACTGAGGGATTGGGAACTGTAGTTCAGCAGTGTCTTAAGAGCCCCAGGTCCCTTATTTACACTTCCTTTTTTTCTTTCCTTAACACACATAAATCTCTATCTCTATCTCATGCATGTATGTTTGCATGCATGTATTTTATTAGACTTCTATGCTACTCTAATCATTCCTGACTCTGAAGTTACATACCTATTACAGTATATATAAACACAATTAAACCAATATCATATTTGACAATTCCAATAAAGGATCACAAAGACAAAAACGACTTCAATATCACTAACACAATCATAATAAATCTCCATACACCAAGGTACCTGCAATCTCAGTTAAATAGATACTCCCATTGTGGGAGGGACTGACTCATAACAAAGCCTGTTGAAGCAGCCAAATTCAAATTGTTTTTCTATATCCCAACAGGATTGGGACCAACTGGATCTCATGAACAATGCTGTTTCAAAGAAAGGGGGCAGCAATCAAGAACGCCCATCTCCACAGTCCCTGCTGATCACCTTCCCTAAGAGAAGGGATTCCAGGGAGCCCACATTTCTTGAACTCATCAGAGAGTAGATACTATTGGGAGCAGGCAGTGTTGAAGATACACAGGTCTTGGGCTATGAAGGTCTTTAAAGATGACTATGAGCACATCTACATTCTCCTAGCTGTTCTAGCTCTGCTTTTATTTCCTGTTGCTGTGCTCTGCTCCTTGGCTTCTACTAGGACACTAAGCCCAGGCTTTGCTAGAGGATCCTACTGCCTCCTCCTTCATAAAGCAGATTCTAGTTTCCCTTCATTCACCATGGTTTTTCGTATCTGTATCTCCACTCTCAAACACCATTCCACCATAGAATTATAACACTTCAAATGGGCTCACTTCATTCAGCTTCCCGTCACTTTCATTAACCTTCCTCTTGCCTTCTCTAACTTCTGCTAACTTCCATTACTCTCACAACTTTTCTACTTCCGTCATGTCATCTTAAAAAAAGAAAGTGTGTATGCAGTACATGCAGTACAATTATTTAAGAATATAATTTTATTGTGCAACTAAAGTTAAAGTTACTTGCAATTCCTGAATTAAATTCTGAAATAGCTCCAGGACCAACTCTGATGCATCTACAAAAAACTAGAAAATAACATATTTGAAGTAGATTCTCTGACCTACAAGGCTTTAAAATGACATTATACATTGTAAGAGGCTTGAAAATGACATTATTCATGAACTATCTAATTTGGTTACAGCTGAAATTGGTCTAAATGATTGGGCAGACATAATTGCTTTTTTGTTCACTTGATTTTAGAGAAGAAGGGAGATAGTTATTGTCTGGGTGGCCACTGACAATTGAACAACTGAAATAATGACCCCAAACCCAGAACAATCTGGAGCATTGACTCCCTTGTGGACCAAAAGATATATTCATTTTATTAGCTCCCTCCATAAAAGAGCCTGCATATTAGCTATCTGGGCCAGACACAGCCCTGCAAGATTAATACACCTGTTGATGCCTCAAGATAAATTTAAATCTATCCCTTTTAGTGGGGCAATTATATATATATATATATATATATATATAAAAATACTAATATAAAATTGGATTGTTTGCACTGCCACTAACATTAAAATTCCCAGCTAGGCTGACAGAAACATCAGTGTAAGAGGTCACATAATTAGTAATACACACATCTAATTTGCTCCTGATCTCTTTGATTCTTGCCTGCAATCACTGCAGGGGAAAATCCATATTCACAATCAAATAATTTTAGGTTTTATATTTAATCACAACGGTAATGTCTGGCTGAGTGCAAGGGTCAAGACTAATAAGTGAGGCCTGTAATTTTGTGGGGACAGATGCCTACACCCCACCAGACCTGCCTTTGTTTGCAGAGGAATAGCTTGAAGTATATGTGATGTAAAACTGTTGGGTTCCATGTCCAAGTGATTAATAAAATCTTCAGCAATACTTCATCCAGTAGTAATTCAAATGTTGGCTTAGATATTGCAGCATTTAACCCAAGTCCCCCTTAGCACAATTGTTACTGAACAGAATTTAGCAACTTTCCTGATTGTTTCAGGAGAAATGTCTGCTAAGCAGAAAGCATGCATTTTCCTCCTCCAACTGACCCAAGTGGTTAATGGTACGAAGACTGAAATATGGGGCAATTCAGCAAAACATGAGAAACTGACTCAATTTGATCCATCCAAACAGGGGTGGATGAGAGCCAATAAACTGAGATTTAATCCAGGCAAGATGAAGATACTGCTTGTGGGTTGTGCATCTGTCCAGCTGAGTGATGCCTTGCCTGTACACACTCTCGCTAAAGGAGTAGATTCCCAGCTTGGGGGTGCTCCTAGATGCATCACCAGAGGCTCAGGTGCCTTTTATCAGTTTTAGCTGATTTACCAGCTGTGACCTTACCTGGACAGAGACAGCCTTGCAACAGTTATTTGCAGTCTGGTCACTTCCCGCTTTGATTGTTGAAACGTGTTGTACATGGGGCCGCCTTTGAAAACAGTCTGGGAACTTAGTTCAAAATAGGGTGGCTGGAATGCTCACTGGGACTGGCCAATGAACATATTATGCCAATTCTTCTTCACTGGCTACCAGTTTGTTTCCAGACCCAGTTCAAAGTCTGGTTTTGAACTTTAAAGCCCAAAATGGCTTAGGACCAGTTACCCAAAGGAGCGCCTTTTCCACTTTGTACCTATTCAGACTTTTTTTAGTGCCTTCAAGTCAATGTTGACTCCTGACAACTGCCTAGATAAAACTTACAGTTTTCTTGGCAAGACTTTGGAAGTGGTTTGCCCTTACCTTCTTCTTCCTAGGGCTGAGAGAGAGAGACTGGCCCAAGGTCACCCAGCTGGCTTTGTGCCTAAGGCGGGACTAGATGTCTCCTGGTTTCTTGCTTGGCAGCTTAACTACTACACCAGGCTGGCTCTCACTCAGACTTTAAGATCTCCTAATGAGGCCCTCTTCCAAGTCCCCACACCAAAGAAGGTCAGAGGAGGCTCTAAAAGGAAGAGAACCTTTTCTGTGGTGGCACCCCATTGATAGAATTCCCTCCCCAGAGAAGCTCCACTAGCACCCACATTAGCATCATTTTGGCACCAGGTGAAGACCTTTTTTATTTTATCAGGCTTTTAAGCTGGATTTAAATTGGATTTTAACTATATTTTAATTCATATTGTTCTAGTTTTGAACGACCACTTTACAGCTGCCTAGTTTATATGATGACTTTATTTTGCATTTTATTTAGTTTTTTATTGTACATGTTTTTACTGAAATTGTGTTTTTTGGTGTGTTTTGTTTATTGTAAATCACCCAGACACCTTCAGCTGTTGGGTGATTTAAAAATGTAAGTAAATACTTGTATGCTTTTTGGAGCAAGAACTGAGCAAAGCCTGTGCTCATAAAACGATTTAGCATAGTCAGTGTCTATGCTATTCTTCCATGAGGAAAGAAACTGGTTAGCAAGAATTAGGGGTGACAAGAGAGCCTCTAATACAGTTTAATTTTAACCTGCAACTTAACTGGTGAATTCTCAAAGGAGGAAAGACACAAGGAAGATGAGATACACAGCAGGGAATGTGAAATATGATTCTTATAAATTTAGTTTGGATTTCTTCTAAGGCCAAGAAGTTGGACACACAATAATTTGCACTGTAAAGCAAAAGGTTCAATACCTTGTCCTTAAGAGTTTTACTGCTTCAGGGACAAAATTATTGCCTGTGCCAGCTAGCAAATTGAATGGTTGTGTTGGACGTCTTTGGGGCTCAAACAATTAAAGGTTTCATTTGGTTCCCTAGTAAGGCAAATTTGAAGACTCTTTCAAAGCCTTTATTTGTTCAATACTTATAATATCCGTTTTTCAAGTATGCTTGCATTTACTACATTTCTTGGTAAATACAATGACTTTAGTTCTGAGAAAATTAAAGTCCTGTTCTTCTTGGCTGCAATAAGCTGCTAGCTAGCATTTGGAAAATCCACCTTAGGCCTATTGGGGCAGAAGATAAAATAATTGCATTGTCAGCATATAAAATGAAGGTTTGACTTGCCATGGCAGAGGGTTTGTCTGCTTTTTTGACAGAGCTTGTGTGATAAAATGAATATGGACTTCAGAAAATAAGGGAGTAAGATGCCCCTTATCTAACACCTTTTGGATGGGTATTGGATCGGGCAAACCTCCAGGAGTGTCATACCTAGTCCACATGGAGGCATTTTCATGTAGTATAATAATTAAGCATAGCAACCCTATGATTGTATGATTCTGTGCCTCAGATCATAGACAGCCACACGAATAGGGCCCTAGAGTGCTCCATCCATGTCTCTGATTGAGATTAGACTTTCAGCCCCCAAGCCATCTTTGGGGGAAGAATTTGTTTACTGATCAACTTCAATCACCAAAGTCACTTCAGGTAGCTTACATATTAGGGTTAAACTAATAGCACCACCCCCTTCATGGATCACTGCCTTGTCGTGGCGAAGGGGCTTGTGTAACTCAGTGAAGCCATGAGCTATACCGTGCAGGGCCACCCAAGACGGACAGGTCATGACAGAGAGTTCTGACAAAATGTGGTCCACTGGAGAAGGAAATGGCAACCCACTCCAGTATCCTTGCCAAGAAAACCCCATGGACAATGTTAAAAGGCTAAAAGATATGACGCCGGAAGATGAGCCCCTCAGGTCGGAAGGTGTCCAATATGCTACTGGGGAAGAGCAGAGGGCAATTCCAAGTAGCTCCAGAAAGAGTGAAGCGGCTGGCCAAAGCCGAAAGGACGTTCAGCTGTGGATGTATCTGGAAGCGAAAAGAAGGTCCGATGCTGTAAAGAACAATATTGTATAGGTACCTGGAATGTAAGATCCATGAACCAAGGCAAGCTGGATGTGGTCAAACATGAGATGACAAGATTGAACGTCGACATCTTGGGAATCGGCGAATTGAAATGGACGGGAATGGGTGAATTTAATTCAGGTGACCATTATATCTACTACTGTGGGCAAGAAACCCCTAGAAGAAATGGAGTTGCACTCATAGTCAATAAGAGAGTGGGAAAGGCAGTAATGGGGTACAACCTCAAAAACGACAGAATGATCTCAGTGCATATCCAAGGAAAACCATTCAACATCACGGTAATCCAAGTCTATGCCCCAACCACTGATGCCAAAGAAGCTGAAGTTGACCGGTTCTATGAAGACCTACAACACCTTCTAGAACTAGCACCAAAAAAAGATGTCCTTTTCATCATAGGGAAATTGGATTGGAATGCTAAAGTAGGAAGTCAAGGAGTAATTGGAATAACAGGCAAGTTTGGCCTTGGAGTACAAAATGAAGCAGGGCAAAGGCTAATAGAGTTCTGTCAAGAGAACAAGCTAGTCATAGCAAACACTCTTTTCCAACAACACAAGAGACGACTCTACACATGGACATCACCAGATGGCCAATACCGAAACCAGATTGATTACATACTTTGCAGCCAAAGATGGAGAAGCTCTATACAGACGGCAAAAACAAGACCAGGAGCTGACTGTGGCTCAGATCATGAGCTTCTTACTGCAAAATTTAGGCTTAAATTGAAGAATGTAGGGAAAACCACTAGACCACTCAGGTATGACTTAGATCATATTCCATGTGAGTACACAGTGAAGGTGATGAATAGATTTAGAGGATTAGATTTGGTAGACAGAGTGCCTGAAGAACTATGGACGGAGGTCTGTAACATTGTACAAGAGGCAGCAACTAAAACCATCCCAAAGAAAAAGAAATGCAAGAAAGCAAAATGGCTGTCTGATGAGGCTTTACAAATAGCTGTGGAAAGAAGGAATGCGAAAAGCAAGGGTGAAAGGGAAAGATATAAGCAACTGAATGCAGATTTCCAGAGAATAGCAAGGAGAGATAAGAAGGCCTTCTTAAATGAACAATGCAAAGAAATTGAAGAAAACAATAGAATGGGGAAGACTAGAGATCTTTTCAAGAAAATTGGCGATATCAAAGGAACGTTTAGTGCAAAGATGGGCATGATAAAGGACAAAAAAGGCAGGGACCTAACAGAAGCAGAAGAGATTAAGAAGAGGTGGCAAGAATACACAGAAGAACTATACAAGAAAGATCTTAATGTCCCTGATGTCCATGCTGGTGTGGTCACTGACCCTGAGCCAGACATCCTAGAGAGTGAAGTCAAGTGGGCCTTAGGAAGCATTGCTAACAACAAAGCTAGTGGAGATGACAGTATTCCAGCTGAGTTATTTAAAATACTAAAAGACGATGCTGTTAAAGTGCTGCACTCAATATGCCAGCAAGTTTGGAAAACGCAACAGTGGCCACGGGATTGGAAAAGGTCAGTTTACGTTCCAATTCCAAAGAAGGGCAATGCCAAAGAATGCTCAAACTATCGCACAATTGCACTCATTTCACATGCTAGCAAGGTTATGCTCAAAATCCTACAAGCTAGGCTTCAGCAGTACGTGAACCGAGAACTACCGGATGTACAAGCTGGGTTTCGAAGAGGCAGAGGAACTAGAGATCAAATTGCCAACATTCACTGGATCATGGAGAAAGCACGAGAGTTCCAGAAGAGCATCTACTTCTGCTTCATTGACTATGCAAAAGCCTTTGATTGTGTGGATCACAACAAACTGTGGCAAATTCTTAAAGAGATGGGGATACCAGACCACCTTACCTGTCTCCTGAGAAATCTGTATGCGGGCCAAGAAGCAACAGTTAGAACCGGTCATGGAACAACTGATTGGTTCAAAATAGGGAAAGGAGTACGACAAGGCTGTATACTGTCACCCTGCTTATTTAACCTATATGCAGAGTACATCATGAGAAATGCCAGGCTGGAAGAATCACAAGCTGGAATTAAGATTGCAGGGAGAAACATCAATAACCTCAGATATGCAGACGATACCACCCTAATGGCAGAAAGTGAAGAAGAACTAAAGAGCCTCTTGATGAGGGTGAAAGAGGAGAGTGCGAAAGCTGGCTTGAAACTCAACATTAAAAAAACTAAGATCGTGGCATCTGGACCCATCAATCCCTGGCAAATAGAAGGCGTAGAAATGGAAGCAGTAACAGACTTCATTTATTTGGGCTCCAAGATCACTGCAGACGGAGACTGCAGCCATGAAATTAAAAGACGCTTGCTCCTTGGGAGGAAAGCTATGGCAAACCTAGATAGCATATTAAAAAGCAGAGACGTCACCTTGCCGACAAAGATCCGCATAGTCAAAGCTATGGTTTTTCCAGTAGTAATGTATGGCTGTGAGAGCTGGACCATAAAGAAGGCTGAATGCCGAAGCATTGATGCCTTTGAACTGTGGTGCTGGAGAAGACTCTTAAGAGTCCCCTGGACTGCTAGGAGGTCAGACCAGTCAGTCTTAAAGGAAATCAACTCTGATTGCTCATTGGAAGGATTGATAATGAAGCTCAAGCTCAGATACTTTGGTCACCTAATGCGAAGAGAGGACTCTTTGGAAAAGACCCTGATGCTGGGAAAGATGGAAGGCAAAAGGAGAAGAGGACAGCAGAGGATGAGATGGCTAGATAGTATCACTGAAGCAATGAGCATGAAATTGAGCAAACTCAGGGAGGCAGAGAAAGATAGGAAGGCCTGGCACAATATGGTTCATGGGGTCACCAAGAGTCGGACACGACTTAACGACTGAACAACAACAAATAGCACCACACTAATAAGAACAATGGCCAGATAGTAATAAGAAGTCAGGTGCATCAGGGTGAAGAAACTCAGTCTGACTTAAATATGCAATTACCTCACTCTGCCTCTGGGCCTTCTGAAAGAGGCAGATTTTACCGCTTTGCAAAAGTGCAGGAGGTTTGGGTCCATACAGACCTCAGAGGGAATGCTATTCCATTTATTTATGAAGAATATCCTGTTAGAAGAGGGCCATAAGCCTCCGATTCCAAATGATTTACAGGTAGTCCTTGTTTAGTTACCACAATTGGGATCAGCAACTTGGTCGTTAAGCGAAGCAGTTCCTAAGTGAAACCACAATTGTGCTTATGATCTTACTTCAGTTTTCCTTTGCTTTAGAGACCTGCAAAGGTCATAAATGGAAGGATTGGTTGCAAAACTACTGTTTCATCACCATCCTAACTGTGAATGGTCGCTAATTGAGGCAGTCGCTAAATGAGGACTACCTGTATATCTTTTGCTGCTTGAACTATCTTCCTCAGTTAGCCATACAAAGTTCCTGTTTTTTTTCCTCTTTTCCAGAAAAGCCTTGTAGTATTTTTTTCACAACTAATACAATACTCCACAGATAGTACCTGTTATCTCTGAAGGCCCTATAAGTGTAGAGAGCCATGGAGATGACCTTGAAGAAACTAGGCAGAGACAACAATTGTAAAAACAAACTTTAAGCCCAGGAAACAGAGAAAATGTAAGAAAAAAGCTCAGATTTATTCCTCCTTAATTCTATAGAATATAAGAGAGATGGAAGGGAAAACACAGTCAGACTTTCAAAATTCTGTTCCTATAGCCTATATAAATAAAATACAGGTAGTTCTCGGGTTAAGATGGAAATTGGGACTGGGATTGCAGTCACTAAGTGATGTGGTTGTAAAGCGCAATGTCACATGACCACATTGCTTAGTGATGGCAATCCTGGCAGTCCCTGTTGTTGTAACCCCAGGACCACACAGGTCATTAAGTGGGAAGAGGTGGGAGTCCCAGGCAAGAAGTATGGGGGGTGCATGGGTGCCATGGACGGGTGTTAGGGAGTGTGGGTGGGCCAGCATGGGCCACAGGCGGGTGAAGGGGGTGCTGGGGGTGGATGTGCACTATGGAGTGTGGAGAGGGGGTGCTATGGAGTATGGGATCCCTGGAATCTCGTACTCCATAGTGGAGCTCCTCAAGAGAAAAAGCAATGGGACTGACTTGCAATCTTTCCTGCCAGCTTCCCCACTGCCTTTGCTTGTGCAAAGCTGACAGGGAAGGTTGCAAATGGTGTTCATGTGACTGTGGGATGCTGCAACTGTGTAAGTGTAAGCCGGTTGCCAAGTGCCCAAATCATGATCATGTGACTGCAGGGGTGCTGCCATGGCCAGAACTTCGAGGACCGATCACAGGTACCACTCGTTCAGCACTGTTGTAATTTTGAATGGTTGCTGAATGAGTGGTCGTAACTCAAGGATTATTTGTAGAGTGCATGTCTGATGTGTGGTTTATTGCATTACCTGGCCTACCTCAAGGGCTACCTCAAGCTTGAATGAATTTAGCTTTTGCAACAAGATATTCATGGTTGAATCAATGAGGTCCAGAGGGCTCTAGAAGGTGTTTTGTTGTGCTTCAGCCATTGGAACTAGTCATTTTTTGAAGGTTGATAGCACTTCCTACATGCCTTCCATACTCTGAATGGACTGTTTAAATTGGGAGACTGCTTAACTGACTTAATGGCAGCTGGGATATGTTTGAGGACTACCTTCTGGAACTAATGGCCAAGCCAAATTTCAAATTATTCATAGCTGATGATTTTAATGCCAGACATCCCCCCAATGATGAAGCTTTTCACTCCCATTATGATAATTTGCACCTCTTAACCAATAAGCCACAGCTGCATCATTCAAATGAAAAGGTAATTAAGTATGGAAAGTGAAGACTGGCCCACCTGACTATGAAATTTGATTTCTTGGATTGGTTGCTGTGGATACTGAAGGGAAATTAACCATCTGGGGTGGTAGAATCATAGAATCATAGGGTTGGAAGGGATTTTGGAGGTCTTCTAGTCCAACCCCCTGCCCAAGACAGGAGTCCTCATGCCCTCTCAGACAAATGGTTGTCCAATATTTTCTTGAAAGCCTCCAGCAATGGTGCACCCACAGCTCCAGGAGGCAAGCTGTTTCACTGCTTAATATTTCTCACTGTCAGGGAATTCCTCCTTATTTCCAGGTTGGATCTCCCTCTGATGAGCTTCCACCCATTGCTTCTTGTCCTACCCGCAGGTGCTATGGAGAATAAATCGACGCCCTCTTCCCTGTGGCAGCCCTTCAAGTATTGGAAGACTGCTATCATGTCTCCCCTCAGGCGTCTCTTCGTTAAGCTAAACATACCTAGTTCCTTTAGCCATTCTTCATAGGATTTAGCCTCCAGACCCTTTAACATCTTTGTTGCTGTTCTCCGGATTCTTTCTAGGGCCTCAGTATCTTTTTTGTATTGTGATGACCAGAACTGGACACAGTATTCCAAATGTGGCTTCACCAGTGCGGAGTAGAGTGGTACTGTCACTTCTCTTGGTCTTGATACTATCCCTCTGTTGATGCAGCCCAGGACTGCATTGGCTTTTTTGACAGCTGCAGCACACTGCTGACTCATACGTGGTCCACCAGGACACCTAGATCCCTCTCATAGGGACTACTGTTGAGCCAGGTACTGCCTATCCTGTACCTGTGCATCTGGTTTTTCCTGCCTAAGTGCAGGACCTTACTTTTCTCTCCACTGAACTGCATCTTATTGGATAGGGCCTAATGCTCAAGTCTGTCAAGATCCTTCTGATTCTTGAATCTATCTTCCAATAGCAATTCCCCCCAGCTTTGTGTCATCTGCAAATTTAATGAGCACCCTTTCAAACCCCTCATCTAGGTCATTTATGAAGATGTTGAAGAGCACTGGGCCCAGAACTTTGAGGTACCCCACTGCATACATCCCTCCACATAGATGTAGTTCCATTAAGGACCACACACTGAGTGCGGTTGGTCAGCCAACTTCACATCCATCTGGTAGTGGTATTGTCTACCCCACATTGTTCTATCTTGCCAAGAAGTAGGCTATGGTTTACTTTATCAAATGCCTTACTAAAATCTAAGTATACTATATCCACAGCATTTCCTTGGTGCACTAATTTAGTCACTTTATCAAAGAAGGCAATAAAATTTGTTTGGCATGTTTGGTTTAACAAACCCATGCTGGCTTCTAGTAATCACCTTGTTCATTTCTAGGTGCTCACAAACCCACTTCTTGATTACCTTTTCCAGGATTTGCCCAGGTATTGATGTCAAGCTGACTGGCCTGTAGTTTCCTGGACCCACTTTTTCCCCCTTTTAAAAGATTGAAACATATTAGCTCTTTTCCAGTCCTCTGGCAGTTCCCTCATGCTCCAGGAGCTCTCAAATATTCCATTCAGTGGTTCTGAGGTCACATCTGCCAGCCCCTTCAGTACCCTGGGGTGTAAACTATCTGGACCAGGAGACTTGAACTCATTCAGAGCAGCTAAGTGTTCTCTAACCAGTTCCTTACCTGAAGTGACAATACTATTGGTTATATGTGAATATCCCTAAATTTAGCAAGCAGAATTATTAGATTTTAAAATCAGTTTCCTCCTGGATAATAATTATTGCCCTTTTATTGTTATACTTGCTTATAGAACTCCAGTTTGCAGGTTTACACATCAGAGGAGCATCTGAGCCAAAGTCCTTCAGATTAGATGGCCCAGAAAGAGCTTCTCCATACATACCACTTTTTCTTTCTTGGTTTCATCTGTTTACCATTAACTCTTCTTCCAATACATGATCCAATCTTCTAAATGGCATAGTCATCATTATATGGGGTCATAGATATTGACTTTTGGTACCTCCCATGGCTCTAGTGAATCAAGGCATCCATATAACCCATGCCACATTCACTGTTCCCTGCTAAAGACAAGGATAATAGTAATCAGCGTTGGCACATTTTGGTCAGTATGCTAGAAGTGCACCCTAGCATACTGACCTAGGTTTACTCCCAGCATGCTTAGAACATGTTATTTTACACAAGCTAGATCTGGGATTTAAGGACTGCCTTGCAAACTAAGATACCATTTTTTGCAGCATCCTGAGAGAAACTCAAAAGGCTTAACTCAACAACCAAATCAAATAAAAGGTGACAATGTGGGAATGGCTCAAGTATTGAATTGAGTTTTCAAATGTTGTTTTATTAGTTTAAGACATTGTTAAGAGTGAAACTCATAAAACTGGGGTGCAAGAAGATGCAGCATGTATTACAGACATGAAACAGGATGATTTCAGTTAGTTTTGGGCCCTGTGTTTATCTGTTTTACCATGGAAGGAATAGGTAAAATGATGACTGAATTGGCTTTAAATCACAGGGATGCATCTGTAATGGTAGGTTGTAAATCAACAGGTATTGTTCCGTATAGATGGTCTACCTTTGACAATTTATTATGGGTGTATAAATGGCAACCTCACTTATGTCTTTATTTTGCAGGTGAAGCTTTAAAGATAACAGCAAAAAAATTCACCGATGATCCCTGTAACTTATCTAAAAGAGAGGCTGTTGTGCAAACAGCACGTGCTCTTCTGGCTGCTGTTACAAGACTTCTGATTCTGGCAGATATGATTGATGTTTCATACCTGTTGCAACATCTAACCACAGTGAGTAGCTACCATAGTCAGCAAATGGATTATACATCTCATATTTCTTATTTTGTGTATGAGTGATCTATAAATAACTATTGAATTAAAGTCCTCTTGCTAATAAGACATGGGGCTTGGATCAGGGAAGAGAGAGAGTTTGAATCAACTCGGTTCACCTCTTTATATCAAATGCAACAAAAATATTATATGTATGTATGTATGTATTAAACATGAATTAACCTTAAAGATAGCCTAGTGGAAGGTTTTCCTGTGCTAGCTAGTAAATGTGTGAGAATGTGGCTCCTGATATTAACAGTTTAATCTATCCGATGCCTAAATAACAGCCTGTCATACACCTGTACTGTTTTTATTGATTTAAGTTATTTAGAAATGTATATGCTGCCTTATCCCTTAGTGGCTCGCAAAGAAGATAAGTACTGTAATTCTTAATCTAATGCTTATATCCCATTAGGCTACAGCATAGGATGCTGTTTCCTGTGTAGCCTTGTTATTGCACTTTTACCTGTAATTTTCCTGCTACTACAATGTCCATTTTAGAGATTGGAAAAAGTTGAAGAGAGTTTTCTTGAGCGAAAACTCACGTGAGTAGATAAATGGGGACTCTCACTCCGGTGGGAGGAAAAATGCTGGCAGCGCCTTGCACAGAGAGACGGGAGCAGTTGCCGGTAAGCGCGAAACCGCGCTCGCCCGAAAAGGGCGCGAAGCAACGGAAACCCCGCCTCCTGCGCTCGCCAGCTGGGCTCTGCTCTAAGAAGGAGGCTCTGGCAAACCACTTCCGAAAAACAATTGCCTTGAAAACTGCAAGGATTCGTCCAGGCAGTCACTGCAGGGTCAGTAATGACTGAGCGCAGACAAAAAAAAAAAAAAAAAAATCTAGAGGCAGATTTAGCACCCTAGCTTCTAGATCAAATTTGCTTCCATAGTATATGTGAGGTTTTCCTTTCTTTAATATTTGTATAGGTATTGTAACTTTGTTAATATGTGTCCTTGATAGTATCTATGATGGAAGTAAAAGTTGAGATGCTCAGTACAAAAGATAACATCTGAATGCTGTTTATAAATATCTTCATCCCCCAAATGTCTTTTTCATGCTTGCCTTTATACTATACATTGTTCAGACTCCCACAAAGACACGGCCAGGATAACAGTGTGTATCCAAATGAGGCATTTATGGTACAATTATCTTGCCCCATTTTCAAGATTGTATGGGGGATTCAGATAATAATTTAGAATCCCCCTGTTTTTCTACCACTCGTTCCATTTTTTCCCTGACCACCGTAACAGATTAGAAAAAGATGAAAAAGCTGGATGGTGCTTTTGATTATAACGCTATGGTGGCCCACTTCTGGAAGCAGTGGTGCTTCTGAGGGGTATCCCTCTACTCTTTGTGGCTTAAGACCAAACTATTCCAAAATACTTACTACATGGGGCTGCAGGCTGCATTTGCCATTTGATCTTGTAGCAGTCACGTTCGTGTGGTGTGTGCATGTCAAAATCAACAAGATGGTGTCTGGAGCATCGCAGTCCCACTCCTTCTGAATGCACGTATGCAAGTTTCAGAAGGTCCAGGGCTTGCACCATGACACTCCATCTGCCATCTTGCTGATTTTTGCCCCTCCCGCAGATGACTCTGTTTTGACGTTCATATTTTATGGGGCTTGATTTGTGACACAGTTGTTTTATTTGTTTGTGGTTTTGTTCTGTAAACCACCCAGAATCCCTGGAATTGAAGGTATATACAGTTGGGTATAAATTGAATAACCAAATCCATAAAATCCCTGGTGCAAGGCAGCATTTCATAGTCTGGCAGGGTTGGCCAGAGATGGTAACAGTCCTGAGCTGGTTGGTTTAGAAGGGTTGTTCCTCAACAGCCTTTTAAAGAGTAGAACTTCGTTTTCCCTAGTTTAGCAGCAATCTGAGTCATCCAGCTGTTGTCCAAGAGATGCAGCTCATGAGAGAACTTGAGTGTATGGGATGGTATAGTCACCTACTTAGCCACTGTTTTTGTGAACTGGGCCAAAAGGCTAATCTATATGAACTTTTTATCTGATCACTGTGACATCATATTCTTTCATCATATTCTTTCACAAAGCATATGAGGCACTCACCAACACATCCTCTTGATGTGTTTCCCCTAAATGTTCCATATTTTCCCCTCCAGATTCCTTTTTAGGTGGTTCTTTAGAAAATTCGCACTTTTGTGCACCTACCAGATAAAATCTACTTCAGTCTCACCTAGGGTTACGAGATGCCTGGCAAAAGGAGGACTTTTATTTGCCATTTAAGGCAGGCATAGCCTTAAAAGCAAATACTCTCTGGCTTTTTGAGTGTCTTTTTTTTTTTTTAATTGGACTGTTTTCACAACAGTAGTCATTCAAACTTTTGTGTACAGGTAGTCCCCAGGTTATGAACCTCCAGCGTACGAGCAACCTGTAGGTACAAACAGGCTGCTGACAGTACTTAAAATGGTGGATGGCTGCCCAGCAATGAGATCTGACTGAAAATGGCGGACAATGTTCTCCCCCCTGCAATCCGCTAAACCGCGCAATGCCTCCATGAGCGTCACAAAGTAATGTGTGTGTTTTTAAAAGATTTTTTAAAAGTACAGCCTATTTTCAGCAGTTTTCAGTGCTTCCTGAAAGCATTGTGCAGCTTCAGTGGTTCCTCACCCCGCATTTTGAGTCATGTCACGTTTGAGTCGTGTCACTCATTTCAGATGAAAACGCTGTCCAGCATTTTGAGTCGGGTCACGTTCCTGTTTTTCCCTGACTATTTACCATGCCTCCAAAGTGAAAGCATGATGTAAGTGCTGGAGATGCTTCAAAGAAAAGAAAAACGATCACCATTGGAAAATAAAGTTGAAATAATAAAGATGAAACGCCATTGGAGATTAGAAAAGTGTTCGGCTACAGTAGGTCAACAATGGGAACAATTTTAAAGGATAAAGTAAGAAAAATGGAACCTGTGAAAGGCCTGCCTTAATGGCAGCCACAGTTATTCCTAAGCAACACAGTGGTTTAGTCACTGAAATGGAAAGGCTATTGATAATTTGGTTAGAGGATCAAAATCAGCATCATGGGCCTATTAGCCTTGCTTTAGTACAAGAAAAGGCCTGAAGCCTTTTCAATGACTTAAAAGCTGCATGTGCAGCAAACGTCCTGGTGACCCTGAGTTTCTCCTATGCCACCCCCTCCGCAGGGAGGCTGGACCCATGCGATTGGTCCGCCCCTGGCATCTGATGGATCCGGCAGGATTTCAGAGGGAGCTGGGGGATATTCCTGTGGACCTGCTGCACGGTCCAGCAGAGGCCCTGGCTGCTGCCTGGAATAGAGAAGCGGCCGGGGCCTTGGACAGGATCGTGCTTTTGCGGCCTCTCTTGCCACGTCGGCCCCGACACTCCCTGTGGTTTACGGAGGAGCTGAGGGTGCTGAAGAGGGTTAAGAGACGCCTAGAGCACCACTGGAGGAAGACACGGACTGAATCTGACCGAACACATGTTAGAGCCGCTATTAAGGCCTACATTGTGGTGATAAGGGCGGGGAAGCGGCAATACTTCTCCGCCCTTATTGCGTCTGCAGAGTGCTGCCCGGCGGCCCTGTTTGGGATCACCAGGTCCCTCCTTGGTAAGGGGGATCTGGTGGTTCATTTGCAGGGCCGCACGGAGGAATTTGCAGAGCACCTGCAGGATAAAATCGCTCGGATTCATTCCAAGTTGGACTCCGAGCGTGGTGCAGGATCTGGGGAGATACCAGGGGATCGTTCTTGCCTAGTTATCTGGGAACGGTTTGATCCTGTTGTTCCTGAGGAAGTGGACAGGATCCTCCGGACTGTGAGGGCCACCACTTGTCATCTGGACCCATGCCCCTCCTGGCTGGTGAAAGCAGCTTGGGAGGTGACATGTGGTTGGATCCAGGCGATGGTTAATGCATCCTTGCAGGAGGGAGTGTTTCCAGCACCCTTTAAAGAGGCGTTGGTGCACCCCCTCCTCAAGAAGCCCTCCTGGATCCTACTGTGCTGGACAACCTTCGTCCAGTCTCCCACCTCCTCTTTTTGGGGAAGGTGGTTGAGAAAGGGGTGGCTTCGCAGCTCCAAAGGGTCCTGGAGGAAACGGATTCTCTGGACCCCTATCAGTCAGGTTTCAGGCCCGGCTATGGAACGGAAACGGCATTGGTCGCACTTATGGATGATCTCTGGCGGGAGCGGGATGGTGGAAGTACGACCATCCTTGCTCTCCTTGATCTCTCAGCAGCGTTCGATACCGTCGACCACGGTATCCTATTGGGACGGCTCAGGGATATGGGGGTGGGCGGCACAGTTTTGTGCTGGTTCACCTCCTTTCTCCGGGGCTGATCCCAATTGGTGGTGATAGGGAGCAAGAGGTCCCACCCTCGGCCCCTCTTTTGTGGGGTGCTGCAGGGTTCGGTTCTCTCTCCGCTCCTTTTCAACATCTATATGAAACCGCTGGGCGAGATCATCCGCCATCATGGGATGAGGTATCATCAGTATGCTGATGATACTCAACTATATATCTCCATCCCTGGTGAGGTAAGTGATGCCGTGACTGCCCTCTCGCGGTGCCTGGAGGCTGTGAGGGTCTGGATGGGGAACAACGGGCTCCAGCTGAACCCTGGCAAGACAGAGTGGCTGTGGGTTAATGGCTCCTCTGTATCCGGGATGTTGTCATCGTTGGTTCTGGATGGGGTAGCACTGCCCCAGGCAGACCCAGTGCATAATTTGGGGGTCCTCCTGGACTCACGGCTCCTGCTCGAAGAGCAGGTGGCAGCCGTGGCCAGGAGAGCTTTTGCACAGCTTCGGGTTGTGCACCAGTTACGCCCTTTACTGGATCGGGATGCCCTGCGAACAGTCACTCATGCCCTTGTTATCTCCCAGATAGACTACTGCAATGCGGTCTACATGGGGCTACCCTTGAAGAGTATCCGGAAGCTTCAGCTGGTCCAGAGTGCAGCCACGCGAGCAATTTTTGGGGCCCAAAGAAGGACCCATATAACACTTTTGCTCCGTGAGCTGCATTGGGTGCCGGTTTGCTTCCGGGTCCAATTCAAGGTGTTGGTTATCACCTTTAAAGCCCTACATGGCATGGGGCCAGGTTACCTGAAGGACCACCTCGCCCCCACGATTTCAACCCGTCCCACCCGATCTCACAGAGAGGGCATGCTCCGGATCCCTGCGGTAAAGGAACTTCGATTAGCGGGGTCCAGAAGGCGGGCCTTCTCTGCTGTAGCCCCTGCCCTTTGGAACATCTTGCCCCCGGGGGTGAGACAGGCCCCATCACTCCAGGCCTTTCAGAGGGATTTGAAGACCTGGCTCTGCCATCTGACCTGGGGCGGGGAGGGAGGATACCAGAAATGGGGTTGGCTGGCCCCTTAGCGGCCTGGTGTGGCCTCTATTGGACTCTTGGATCTTTTAGCCTCTTTATTTTTATCCTTATTTTTGTAAATATAATTTTTACAACTTTTAAACTTTTTATAATTTTAATTATGTATTGATTTTAGTTGTTGTAAGCCGCCCAGAGTCCCCCTTTGTGGGGAGATGGGCGGGGACAAGTTAAATAAATAAATATAAATAAATAAAATAAATAAATAAGGGTGATTTTGATGAAGAATCTGTGGCGAGCAGGGGTTGGTTCTATCGTTTCAAAGCTGGGGCAAGTTTACATAACATTCAAGTGCAAAGTGAAGCAGTGAGTGTTGATGTAAGTGCTGTGCATGGTTTTCCTGATATGTTTAAGACAATTATTGAGAAGGAAGGTTATTTGCCAGACCAAATATGTAACGTAGATGAGACTGGCTCATTTTGGAAAAAAATGCCTGAAAGGACCTACATTTCAGAAAAGGAAAAAGTGTACCACTGCATAAGGAAGCAAAGGATAGGCTAACACTGTTGCTTTGGGGGAACGCATCAGAGGATTTCAAGCTGAAGCCTAAATCCAAGAGGACTCCACCATATCACTAAAATATCTCTTCCTGTTATGTGGATGACACATGCAAAGGCTTGGGTTACAAGTACCATTTTTCAAGACTGGATCGTGAACCATTTTGTCCCTGCTGTTCAGTGTTATTGCTTGGCCAAGCAAATTCCGTTCCAGGTTCCCCTTGTGCTTGACAATGCACCTGGACATCCAGGCACTTCAGATGACCTTCACCCCAAAGTAAAGGCGGTATTTTTACCCCCCAGCACCACATCGCTATTTTAGCCAATGGATCAGGGAGTCATAGCCTCCTTTAAGGCCTATTATTTATGGCGGACCTTCTCACAAGCCGTCAGGGCTACCCAAGATGATGTGGTGAGCTTAAGGGACTTCTGGAGGACTTATAACATCTATGATGCCATCAGAAATATTATTGATTCTTGGGATGAAGTGAAGCAGTCAAATATGAAAGGATTGTAGAAGAAATTGTGCCCCCAATTTGCTCATGCTTTTCAGTTTATAACTGATGACAGTATGGAAGCCAGGCGAACTGCGGTTGATCTTGATAATCAACTGCAGTTAGACATCGGTGAAAATGATGCCATACAGTTACTCGGCTCCTGTGCTGAAGAACTGAGCAATGAAGACCTTATGGAACTAGGTCAGCAAATGGTAGCGTTTGAGGAAGAAGACTGGGACCTTACAAACTCCACAGCCAAAGAAGTTTGTGATGAAAGATTTAGTTGAAGCCTTTTGTCTCATTGAAGCAGGGATGGCAAAGTTAGAGGAGCAAAATCCTAATACAGAGAGGTTCACCAAAGTTTACTGCATAGTTACCGAGGGCCTCAGTTGCTACAGGCTCTTTATGATGAGAAAAAGAAAAGCTGTGCTTTTGATGCCTACTTCAAGAGATGGACTCCAGTAGTAAACACCCCCACTTTCCAGCACCAGAATCAAACCCTGACTCTCCAGCACCACATCCATCCTCTGCAACACTAAGCCCATCATCTTGAACAGTAGCCATATACTGTTAACCTTTAATCATGATCTTTTTTCTCTATCTAAACTGTTTTAAGAACTGTTTCTTATTATATATTCTTATAACTATTATTATTATGTACTGTGTTATTATGTTTAAGATGTAGTATCTTTGGAACTGTTTCTTAAGTTTCTGAAGTGTTTCTTAAGAATTCTATATGCATACAAATGCTACATACTAAGACAAACATCTGACTAAATAACCTGTTCTAGCTTACATACAAATTCAACTCAAGGACAGACCTTGGGAACGGAACTCATTCTTAACCTGGGAACTGCCTGTATTGTGACCTTGTAAATTGTCTGCTTCTTTCTTTCCCTTGTCCGTCGACAGACTTGATAGCCTAGATTTATGTTATTTAATTTATTTCCTGATTCCACCAATCGGCTTCAATCCAGCCCCTTCAAATCTATGATCTCTGGAGTCTGGAAATCACATGACTCATCAATATGTTCCTATGGTGAAATTTGGAAAGTGCCTTGTCAATTCTATATTATCGTTAGCATATGTTCTTGAAAATAAAGATTTGTTGAAAAAAATACTGCAAGTGAAAAACCAGTCTTTCTGATGCTGGAAAAAGTAATTTCATATACAGGTGAAACTTGAAAAATTAGAATATCGTGCAAATGTTCATTTATGTCAGTATGGCAACTCAAAAGGTGAAACCAATATATGAGATAGACGCATTACATGCAAAGCGAGATATGTCAAGCCTTACTTTGGTATAATTGTGATGATTATGGCGTACAGCTTATGAAAACCCCAAATTCACAATCTCAGAAAATTAGAATATTACATGACATCAATAACACAAGGATTGGAAATAGAACAATATCGGACCTCTGCAAAGTATAAGCATGCATATGTACTCAGTACTTGGTTTGGGCCCCTTTTGCAGCAATGACTGCCACAATGCGGCATGGCATGGATGCTATCAGCCTGTGGCACTGCTGAGGTGTTATGGAAGACCAGGATGCTTCAATAGCAGCCTTCAGCTCCGCTGCATTGTTCGGTCTCATGTCCCTCATCTTTCTCTTGGCAATGCCCCATAGATTCTTTATGGGGTTCAGGTCAGGCGAGTTTGCTGGCCAATCAAGCACAGTAATCCCATGGTCATTGAACCAGGTTTTGGTACTTTTGGCAGTGTGGGCAGGTGCCAAGTCCTGCTGGAAAATGAAGTCAGCATCCCCATAAAGCTCGTCTGCGGAAGGAAGCATGAAGTGCTCCAAAATCTCCTGGTAGACGGCTGCGTTGACCCTGGACTTAATGAAGCACAGTGGACCAACAACAGCAGATGACATGGCTCCCCAAATCAACACAGACTGTGGAAACTTCACCCTGGACTTCAAGCATCGTGCATTGTGTGCCTCTCCATTCTTCCTCCAGACTCTGGGTCCTTGGTTCCCAAATGAGATGCAAAAGTTGCTCTCATCAGAAAAGAGGACTTTGGACCACTCGGCAACAGACCAGTTCTTTTTTTTTTTTTCAGTAGCCCAGGTAAGATGCTTCTGACGTTGTTTGTTGTTCAGGAGTGGCTTGACAAGAGGAATACGACATTTGAAGCCCATGTCCAGGATCCGTCTGTGTGTGGTGGCTCTTGATGCACTAACTCCAGCCTCAGTCCACTCCTTGTGAAAGTCCCCAACACTTTTGAATGGCCTTTTCCTGACAATCCTCTCCAGGCTGCAGTCATCCCTGCTGCTTCTGCACCTTTTTCTACCACACTTTTCCCTTCCACATAACCTTCTATTGATGTGCTTTGATACAGCACTTTGGGAACATCCAACATCTTTTGCAATTACCTTTTGGGGCTTTCCCTCCTTATGGAGGGTGTCAGTGATGGTTTTCTGCACAACTGTCAGGTCAGCAGTCTTTCCCATGCTTGTGATTCCTACTGAACCAGCCTGAGAGACCATTGAAAGGCTCAGGAACCCTTTGCAGGTGTTATGGATTCATTAGCTGATTAGAGGGGGACACTTTGAGCCTAGAATATTGAACCTTTTCACACTATTCTAATTTTATGAGATTGTGAATTTGGGGTTTTCATAAGCTGTACACCATAATCATCACAATTATACCAAAGTAAGGCTTGACATATCTCGCTTTGCATGTAATGCGTCTATCTTATATATTGGTTTCACGTTTTGAGTTGCCATACTGACATAAATGAACATTTGCACGATATTCTAATTTTTTGAGTTTCACCTGTAAATGTAGGTGTGAATACATTTTTTGGCAGTTCTTTGCTATAATTTTTTTCACAAATGCCAAGAAAGCTAAACAGCATGTCCTCCTTTTCATCCCATTTGTCCTCCTTTTCAGTTTTCTGTGTCCTCCTCTGCCTGTTCAGATAACTGGTAACCTTAATCTCACTATACTCTACCTCTAACTGGCAGGAGTTGTAGACCAACACACTGGTAGGCAGAGCTCACCCAAGAAATGCCACATAGTGCCACACTTTTGTTAGCTGAAGAAAATAAAAGATAAATGAAGAAATCTTGTGACACCACAAGGGTTAATTTCTGAAAGAGGAGAAAGCAATGAGCCCTCAGATTGGGGGAAAAGAGTATTTGCAGACTGGAGATCAGTGTGTGTGTATGTGTATGTGTATGTGTTTAAGCTGATATTGTTACACATATATAAAAATACTATAAACACCCACACAGTTTGCTTTTAATATGTTAACTTCATTTCTGTGCAGACATTTAGTAAACATGGCAGCAGCTGGAGCCTGCAACTGTAGTAATATAAGCTGCATAAATAAATAAAGTAGCCTTTCTAATAATCCCAACTCCTTTCACAATATTATGACTAGGTAATACTGTATGTTACCTATAAAGATCAGAATTGTGCAGACAATGGTATTCCATATGACACTCTATGGAAGCAAAAGTTGGACTTTGAAGAAGCAGGAGAGGAAGAGTATTGATGCTTTTGAACTTTCATGTTAGAGAAGACTCCTGAGAATACCATCAACAGCCAAGAAAACAAACCAATGAATCATTGACCCATCAAATGAACCAGAGCTCTTACTCGAGGCACAAATGACCAGGCTCAAACTATCCTACTTCAGATGCTCTGCGAAGACCTAGATCTCTGGAGAAGGCTCCAATGCTGGGAAAGGTGGAAGGAAAGAGAAGAAGAGGAAGGCCAGCAGCAAGGCAATGGCTGCTCCATTGGAAGACCTGAATGACCAGGTTAGGGACAGATAATCATGGAGAAAATTTATCTACATGGTCACTAAGAGTTGATACCAAGTTAATGGCACATAATCAATCAATCAATCAATCAATCAATCTATCTATCTATCTATCTATCTATCTATCTATCTTGTATGTGATAATCCCTCTCACTCACCCCAAGACAGTCTGAATGTGTACATTGCTCTAAACCATAAGGTAGTTTCTTTGGCTTTGGATATTGTGTAAACTCAGACACTGTGGTTTATAAATTGTTCTTTATGGATTTCTGTGTTGGATAAATCCAACTAATTATAGTTTCTTCAATAAACCATAGTTAAGAGAACCATGTGTGAAGTAGCTACAGTTTTACTTATTCCAGATTAATATCAGGTTTGGATGACAGAATGATTACTAATTAGACTGGTTTTGATAAAGTTTAGTTTTATACTATGCAAAGTTGGAAACAAATAAAATTTAGCTACTCGTGCCACTTTCTAGGCAATCAGTTGGAGAGAAACACTGCTTGGGTGTGAGGATCTCAGTCTGGCAGGGCAGCCAAGTTATCAGAGTGTTTGACTACCAGTTTCTTCCCTAAATTTGATGACAAATTAACCCATTTGCAAAAACTGTGTAGTGTAAACTTTAATAATCTTTCAGATGATAGAGATACCCTTTACACTATAATTTCACGCACTGCATATTTCAGTCCAGACTGGAATGTGTTGGATAACAAAAAAGATAAATAGTTTGCTAAACCCATTTAAGGGTTTGGTTCTTTTCTCCCCACATTTTACACATTTACCAAATCTCTTCCTTGATCAGCAGTTTCATTTTGTGGTGAACAACATAACCTTTAAAATTAATGTTGGTTTAGTGATCAAACCTTCTATTTTATCCTATGAAAATTGCAAAACCTCTGAGCCGTGGAACTGGGAAGCACAGAAGCTCCTCATTTGCTCTCGAATGATTAATGACAAGTCTTCCAGCTAAGATCCTTGTGAAGAAGTGCTATAATATATTGGTGCTATCATTGTATTGGAACACACTTCAGGGAAAGCTTTACAGGCATATATAAAATATATTGTCTTTTTAATTGATGATCACTAGGAAACATTCTGAGACAGATGCCACAAAGCTGGGTGCCAGTGTTCAGGGTTTCTGAAAATCTGCTGAAAATCAAATACTTTTTTTTGGTTGGGGGGCTTGGAATCAGGACTGCATTAAGAATATTTCAATTGCCGCAGGGAGCTCTAAAATATAATCATGAAAGTTAAAGACACTGGAGAGAGACAGAGGGAAAAAAAAAAAAGCTAAGTCAGAACTCATTAGAGATTTCAATTGTATTACAGTTTGGCCCTGGATGGCAGTAACTAAGATGCCATTAGAGCCTCAGCCTGTTTTCTAATTAGTACAGTAACATAAAAAGTGCTTTTGGAAGATGAAATAAGAATGCTTGAGTACCAGAAAACACACACAAACACACAGAGACACAAATATAGTACTGTATATAAATACATACACGCAATTCCTTACACAGAACAGAGCTGAGAAATATGCTGGGCACAGTGGCCAAAATTATACAGCTGCCTAATACGCTCTAGAAGGATACGCACACACATCAAACAGAGGGCTTTCCCCCCCACCAATGCTATATTTTTAGAAAATGGAAAAAAGAAGATTGTGCTATTCTTTGGTACTTACATATTTCTGAAAGATTTCACAACATGGTACAATGATGAATGTTTTCAATAATTTTAGTACTTTCTAACAATCTAAATAATAAAGGAACTGAAAGCATTTTAGAAACACTGAGAGCACACACAATTACTTAAGATTGGTGATTATTACTGTAAAAAGCACGGTAGCTGTACAAGTTTATAACTCCAACAGAAGCACTGGTTCTAAAAAAACAGTAGTACAATATGGGTGCCTCTTGATAGAGGATTCCTACTACTGAAAATCTGCTCCCTACCCTGGTCAAACAAATTATTTTATCAGCTTTACAACATAATTTTTAGTTAGATGGGGGACTTGACTCTGATTCCCCTGAATATTTGGGTCTCACTGGGCCAAGAACTAGCAGTCTTTTGTGACTGATGCATTTGATTGTTTTCATTCACTTCATAGCTGGCGTTCCAGGCAATTTTCTGAAATAAGGATTTGAAATTTTTAGCAGAATACTGTTCCCATGGATGATTGGTATCTTATTGCATCAAGGCCCTCTAGTTATGTGTCAGCAGTTGATTGATTTCATTGGCTTTATTCATTTAGAAGTTGCTCTTCCAGGCTGTTCTGCTAACCCCGGGGGTTATAGAGGGGTTAATAAAAATATAATATTGAAAGAATTATAATTCTTAAAAATCTTCATTTATCTCTACTGCATTCCATTGTCCCTGGCATCTGGCGACTGTTGCTGTTCATTCCATTCTGGCAGTGTTTCTCAACCTTGGCAGCTTTAAGAGGTGTGGACTTCAACTCCCAGAATTCCCCAGTCCACACCTCTTAAAGCTGCCAAGGTTGAGAAACACTGCATTCTGGCTTTTATATAACAATTGTTTGATCAGACAGAAAATGCAAGACGCCAGAGATCGACTGATGACAACCTCAGGTAGAAGGGATGTTAGGAGACAGCCTGTCCCTGTCTTTTTGAGGACAAAATCAAGGGTGCCCCACAATTTATTCCAGGCTACCCAGACTAGCTTGATGCTTGGAATTTAATTTTTGCTTTAGTATTTCCATGACTGATGCTTTTCTTCCCATTACAAACTCCATTTTCTGCTGAAACATCACAGTTTACTGCTGTTCAGAGTAATTGTCTTCTCCATCAACTCCCACACGCCAGGATTCGGAACATTCTCGTTGCTAACAAGGCATTTATTTTTCTATGTTTCTATTCTCAACAGAGCACTCTATACAGATAACAAGCCCTCTGTTTTTCTGTTGTTAACCATCTCAAGTCATTTGAATTCTGCAGTTGTACTAAAAATAAAGCCTTGATCAAGCATTATGTCTTCCTAATAATTATGAACTATTTTTGTGGGTTATGTCTTTTTACAGCACTCCTAATCAGATGTGTGGGGTGGGAAGGGACCGACTTGTCCTCATTTTTTAAAATGTATTCTTGGCCTTGTTTGAATGCATTTTGTCTCATCTTTCTCTGAAACAAAGCCTGGCAAAACAACTTTTAAATGCTTTGCAAGCAGTCTGTTGCTGTTCTTTATGGAAACGTCACTACTATAACTATTATTTTTTTTCTTCCTTTTGCATTTCTCTTTGTATTTTCTACTACACCCAGGCCTTCCTTGAGTCCCTTTTGGATGTCAGGCTACAGAGATCATCTCTTGACTCAGACTCAGATCTAACTCTTCTGGTCTTTCATGTATAGGAAGTATGGGAATCAGGAGTCTGCTCAGGGTATGATAAAAAAGGGTCCCATATAAAAAACGGATGGAGATCTATCTATCTATCTATCTATCTATCTATCTATCTATCTATCTATCATATTTATATAGCCACCTATCTCATACAAAGTGACTCTGGGCGGCGTACAACAATTAAGCACGTTGTTGTGGCCATCTTTAACTTTTTTGTCCTGCAGACCCTCCTGGTGGGAATAAGCATGCTTGTTTGCACTCTGATTAATTCTTACATTCCAACAACCTCTCCCATCTTGGTCTTGAGGTAGAGCTACTATATCTGTGCTACAAAAATCCAGAGAGCCTTCAGATAACAGCAATATCAGAATGGTATGTACAATCCCCCTTCCCTAATGCTCTCAGAGCAGAGAGAAATATATGTGATATGATGTCATGCCCCAAATGAATGGGGTTTTATATGACTTCC
Source organism: Liasis olivaceus (assembly GCA_030867105.1). Taxonomy (NCBI): domain Eukaryota; kingdom Metazoa; phylum Chordata; class Lepidosauria; order Squamata; family Pythonidae; genus Liasis; species Liasis olivaceus. The sequence continues at coordinate 16,693,186 of CM061353.1, read as the reverse complement.
ACCGAAGGGGAAAAATGTATACCATTCTGATAATGCCTCTAAGATATCTCTTCCTACAACTGCTAAGTGCCAGGACCTGGATAGCTCCTAAAACTAATGCACTGTAAATCATTAAATATACATTATATCCTAAAACTTTAGGATACATTATATCTTAAAACTAATGCACTAAAGCAGAGTTCTGCAAACTAAGGCCCGTGGGCCAAATCTGGCCAGCTGCCTGTTTTAGGCCAGCCATCCTATCAATGGCCTCCTTGCTGGTGGGCCGGCGCTGTCCAATGTCTGCTGCGCTCCCTGGCCTACTGACCTGCTAGATGTGCCCACAGAGGTGGAGGACTCTCAGAGGCTCCAACTTTGCCAGGGCCGCTGCTGCTTTGCGGCTTCCGCTGGGCCAGAGGAGCTGCTGCACTGGACAGCAAGGGGGCCGGAGGAAGGGAATTTCATCATTAATTTTTTTAATATAATTTTTATTAATTTTTTTTAATTACAATAGTAAAAACTAATACAAACTAAACTTAGAGAAAGAGAAGAGAACGGGGGGAAAAAAAAGTGCAGGAAAAAAGAAAAAAAGAAAAAGAAAAGAAAGAATATAATAAAGAAAAGAAATATATAAAGAAGTGACTTCCAACCTTCATCTCAAGAAGTATAAGCAAATTTAATAACTCTTCATCCTCTATAAGGTTAAACAGATATCTTTTCATCCCATATCCCATCCCTTATCTATCAGCAAATCCATAAAACATTAACTTTTCAACCCTGGTGTCAGCAAAAAGTCCATAAAGGGTTGCCAGAGCTTTTTAAAAAAAGTCTTATTTTAATCTTGATCAAATAAACCGACTTTATATTCTTTCCTTTTACTTCTAACAGTCTTAATCTTTAATTTAATCAAAGATTATCATAGGATTTGATTTCTCCTCAATTCTTCTTTATGCCATCACCCAGATTTCTTCAAGGCTTTATCAAACCTCTTTTGTAAATCCAAGAAGAAAACATTTTCCAGGTCATTCTCCTGGTTTATCATTTGTATTTCCATTTAATTTTTAAAACTTCAGCCAGTTTCTTTTGTATTCCCAGTAAAGCGTTCTTTTCCAAATCGTTCTCTTGGCCTGTCATTTGTAGTTCCACATTCTGTACTTTCTCTGTCTTGTCAGATAAAACTGGTTCCACATCTGTCATTCCTTCATTAACATCTTTTAGACATAGTCTATCCATAGAAACCAACATCATTACTGACAGTGTTGATACTGTAGTTACTAATATCTGGTTCCATTTTTCAAAGATCTCCTTTAATACTTTCTATGTAAATGACGTTTTGTGTCATTTTGTAAGTCCCAGTATTGACTGACGTTGTTGTCCCAGGAACTCTGGGGGTTCATGCGTGGCATGCAGTTTCAGCCAATAAAACACACCAAGGGTGGAGATATAATATTTAATCTGCACAGAAGAAAAAGGTGCCCGGGAATATTTTCCCGATCGAGCACAGAAGCTCTCAAGTTGAGTTTTTATACATACTTGCACAAAGATACAAAGTGAAATACATCTTTTCAGTTTCAGCCTCGAAGCGATAAGCTGCACAGACTGTGGAATTCTCAGTTTACTTTTGTTGCTTTCCTGCAGCAGCTTTTTGCTCATACCTACGTGATTTCCAAATACCAGTGCATACCATTCTTATTGGGTGCCTGCCTACTAATTTTGTACCATTTGTTCCTTGATTCTTGGTCATGTGCATTGTTAACCCTTTGCACACTGCTTGCCAGTTGCGTTTGCATACTTTCTTCTCTCTTCACATGTCCCTACTATGCAGTCATTACTAAAGCTGATTATAATGTTAAATTTCCACGCAGGGGTGGTGCAAATTCTTTTAGTGAACCCTTACAGAGGTGATTCTTCTTTGCTGCGCAGCTGCCAGAAACAGTTTTTCTTTTTTCACTGCACCTTGCTGCCACATCAACATTAAGAACAGGCTTGTATTTTCTTTTCCTCTTGCTTAGAATCTTTAGACCCCTCTAATGTCCACTTATCTTTGTTATGACTTACAATAACCAGGATAGCCAAAATAAGTCTGTTTCCCATGAGAAGCTATTTATTTTTTATAATTAATTCCAAAATCTTATAGTGAAAGTCAATATTCCGAATTTATCTGGACCCTTAATCTGTTTATAACTTTCTTAAATCAAAATCTTATTTCACTTTTTGCTGTTTATTTCAAATTCTTTAAGTTCTTAAGCTTAAAATTAATTTTTCTTTTGTTCAGAGTTGAAGATAAACTCACCCAATGAAACATTTTCAAACTTGTCATTCTGAAGGCCTCCAATAGCCTTAAGATGGTTAATAGGCAATTTCTGAAAGTGGTTACAAAGTGAGGTTTGCAAACTTAGTGTCCTTTAAAAAGCTCCACCGTGGTTGTGAGCAAGATGGTTAATCCCATTGTCTCCCAGGGCTCAAACCCGTGGAAAACTGCTGTCCTATGGTCAACTCCTGAGCAGCAGCTGTCCAGAGCACATGTGGGTGATCTCCCATCCTCTCCTTATCCAGAGAGGTTCCAAGGAACCAATCTATTCACTGGTTCCTTGGTTCTTTGGCATGGTCATTGCGTCTGCTTTTGCAGAGCTGTCTTTGGCACTCCATACCTCGCCCAGAACTTCCTTGTCATTAAAAAAAATTGTGGACATTTGTTTTCTCTCTTGTTACATAAATACCTACAGAATATCATTGATTTTACTTCTTCTCCCGCAAAGCCTAAAAGATTTGTTATCTGGCCCTTTACAGAAAAAGTTTGCTGCCCCCTGATCTAAAACATGAAGGCCCATGAGTCCAGTTCCCAGTAGAGGGTTTGGACTCCATGAAATAACATTTGGCTACCCGTATCTGAAGATTCTAGGAAAGATAAAACATGATGCCAGGCAACACGATGCCTCAAGATAACAGCAATTAAATCTTTGCAGTGTTCTTATGACTGTTTGGGTTTTGCAGCCCAGAGCACAGCAGCCTCCATTAGGGCTTTCTGGTCATTAAAAAAGCTGAAGGGCCACAGGTATAACGTGCAGACCAGATGAAAAGGGCATTGGCCAAGGGGCTGAGAAATGCAATTGCTGAGTGAGTTTGCTTTCTTCTGCTTTTCATCTTTCAATAATGTCTACTCTTTCCCTTCCCACTTCACGTTCCCCCATAGAGAAACAGTGCAACAATTCCTGAGTGAATTGAGACTAATTTAAATATAACCCTGAAGCGCATCCAATCTCCAGGTATCTGGAAACCCTAGGGCAGTGTTTCTCAACCTCAGCAACTTTAAGATATATGGACTTCAACTCCCAGAATCCCCCAGCCAGCATGCAAAAACCCAGATAAAAAAATATTTTTTTCCAGGAGTTGAAATCCACACTTCTTAAAGTTGTGAGGTAGAGAAACACTGCTCTAGGGATACAAGTAGTTTAGCCAGGGTTGGTTTCCTTCCAAGGAAATTTTATGGCATCCTTGTATGTTGGAAAATTAATTTCCAGTTTAGTTGCCCCCAGCAGACTCTGAGTCAGTTCCTATATCCAGATCAGAGCACGCACACACACCACTCCATTCGGCTAGCAAAACTACAGCTTGATGTTAATTTATTAAACATGAGCAAACATCCAGAAATAATCAACTGGCAGAATGGGGGGAAAAGCAAGTAAAAATAGAGATAGAATGAGACGTGAACAACTGACAAGAATTCCCATGTTTCTCTCCCAGTTCTATACCCAGAACTTTCTAGAGCCACTGGAAACAATACAGTGGTACCTTGGTTCATGAACACTTCTGTTCATGAACAATTCAGTTCACGAACAGCTCCGGTCGCAAAATTTTGCCTCCGTTCGCGAACGCCGGATCGGGTTACGAACAGGATCTGTGGCCATTTTCCCTCCCGTGACACGTGGTCGTGGCTTCCTGTAGGGAGGGGAACTCTCCCCCCAAGCAGTAACCGCCTCCCCACCCGCCTTCCTGTCCTCCACGCCAGAAGTCGCGTCGAGCAAGGTTAGCTTTCTCTCTCTTCGTACTGTACTTTGTGTCATATTTTTGCGGTTTTTTTTTTTTTTAAATATGGTTCAGAATGGATTAACCATAATTACATTGAACCTTATAGGGAAATTTGATTCAGGACATGATCAAAAATCGGTTGGCAACCAAATTCGTAGGGGTCGGAAGGGATTAACCGTATTTACATTGAACCTTATGGGAAAATTTGATTCGGTTCACGACCAATTTGGTTCGCGACCAGAGTCGCGGAACGAATTAAGTTCGTGAACCGAGGTACCACTGTACTTCAGAAGGAGTCTGGTAGCTCCTTTTCTGACAAACCCATTTTATTAAAAGGCATAAGCTTTCAGAAGCTCTAGCTCATGAATATTTATGCCTTTTAATAAAATTGGTTAGTTGAAAAAGGGGCTATCAGATTTTTTTTTAAGCCACAGACAAACATGACTCTCCTTCTACAATGGAAACAATATTGTGGATAATTAAGATGGACATCCCAAAGGGAGAGGCCCTTAGTTACTCTACTACTAACCCTTTCGTGTATACAATGGCAGCAGAATAGAGATGGAAAGTAGGACACCAGGTGACCCCTCCTCTATTCTATGCCATTAAAGAAACAATTTGACGGATGGGGAAGATGAATCCAAGGGTAGCAAAAGGTTTGACATATGTGCATACTGTAAGGGGCTGTGAGAATAACCTTGGGAGACAGGAGAAAGAGCCGAAGCCTAGGCCATGGTCAGAGAGGAGATATCTCAGCCCGTAGAAGGAATGGGGGGAGAGAAAGCGTCTCAGAAGGGAACCTCCCTAATTTTCTGCAAAGTAAAAGTAAAGGAGGGGAGAGGGCTTTCGGTCTTTCAAGATTCCATTACTGTAACCTTACAATAAAGGTAGTGTTAGTACTCATGGTTTTGGTTTCCTGTCTGGACTACCTTGAAGGGCTGACACACTGATTATAGGATCTGGGGACAAGTTCACAGTGTTACGCACAAGAGGTGAGATTCCTAAGGGACCCACATTCTCCCAGAGAGTAGGTGGGCTTCTGTGTGAACCTGCATGTGAACCTTTTGTTGCTGGGGTGCTGCTTACGGGAGGGAGAGGAGAGTTTAATTGAGGCAATTAATTCTCTGTCACGTGGGGTGACATTTTTTTCAAATACAAGTCAGACTCAGGAGAGACTGGGGATACGCCCTTGCTGTCCTCAAATGGTTGTCTTCCCTAAAGTAGCAGATAGCAAATCCAGCATGGACAGCAGGGGTGGTCAAAAAAGTCAAGAGGGCAGACACGACAGTGCGATCAAAGCCTGCCTCTGTGATTATTCTAGCCTTTACCCTCTTATGTATGCAATGGCAGGAGAATAGAGATGGAAAATATGCCACTGGATGATCCTTCCCATGGAGCGCTGATTGTATTGTTGGAGCTGCCATCTTCTTTTTTAACGCTATCCTGCAGACAACCCTCCTGGACATGCTGTTCCTTGTGTAGCAATTGCATGAATTAATACGCAGGTTTTGACAGTTCATCAGAGCACTGGCAGAAAAAAGAGGAGATTACCTGGCTGTTGCACTGTTCAGCACTTCAAATGAGCACACTCTTCTGTGCTTGTGCAGACACGGCTTGAACAATATGTACTAAAAGTGGAGAAATCTTTTGCTAGACCAGTGTTTCTGAAAACGTGGTCCGAGGACCCCTGGGGGTCCCCCAAGACTCTCTCAGGGGTTCGCAAAATCAAAATTATTGGCCAGCCTGAGCTGAAAAATAATGCAATATTAAAATCCCATCAAACAATTGTGAGAAGTAGTAGCAGCAGCAAGTGCGTCACTTTTAATTTTTAATGCAGCAAATATCGATAAATACAATCCATACAAACAAAGCTCTTTTGGGATCCTCCTTAATTTTTAAAAGTGGGGAGGGAAAGAAGTTTAAGAAACACTGTGCTAGACAGTCAAATATTTATTTTGAAGTATGATTTTTTTGTTAGATGAAGATAATGGTGATTAAAGGTGAGCCTGGAGTCACACTAGAGAATCTCTAAAGACTTGCTAGATTAGTGTTTCTCAACCTTGGTAACTTTAAGATATGTGGACTTCAGCTCCCAGAATTCCCCAGCCAGCCTGACTATGGATGAGAAGTCCAAGAGTTGAAGTCCACATTTATGGAGTGTCCTGGCTGGAGAGGGATGCATTACAGTCATTGTCTACTTTTTCTCCAAGAGTTCAAGGCAGATACGAGGAAGGGCCTCCTTCATCCTGTCCCTATTGCAATCAAAACGCTGAGGATGGAATGAACCTGGGGCTCTCTAGTTCTACTCCAGCATTTTAAACCTACTCTTTCTCACCCACTTTATATGGCGTTGTTTCGTCATGTTTGCCCTTACAAAAGACTCCTGGGAAATAGGTTGGGGTAAGAGATCCTAAATGTCCCAAATCCATTCAAGCGCATATTGAAATGAGACTCCTGAATCCCGGTTTAGGTCTTAACTACAATACCCTGTCTGGGTTCTTTGCATGCTAATCTAAACCTGGATAAATGGAATATAATGTTTGTGTTCTCATAATAGCCTGGGCCCAAATACAACACAGACAGTTTACTCCTCCTCTTATCCGAAATGCTGGACTTGTACACAAATTGCAGTGCCTCTCTCTAAGGATTTACCCTGGTCTGCGTATTACGATAAAACTTTGCTGCTTTTAACCATGTGCTGCATTTGAAATATCTGAGAGGTAGCAGTTTACGTTCTGCCAGCAGGTACCGTATCATGAGGAGATATTCTGGAATTGGTGTTTTGAGTACTGCCGATCCAACAGGTGGATGAAAGTAAAAAGAAAGCTTCAGCAAAGAAAAACACTGAACCAAGATTAACCTCAAAAATTTCCTTTCATTGTTACTGAAAGCCAGTTCTGACATAATGTTGTGCTTCAATAAAATGGATCATGGAGCTATTCTGGGAGGAGAGAACCAAAGGAAAACATTTAAATAAAACAGGTCCTCCCTTGGTGTTCATTGCTATTGTTGGCTTGGGCAATATTCATGGCATTACCTGTCATGTGGTTGAACAGTCGCAGGACATAATTTACTTCAGTGTCAATAAAACGTTGTTGCATGTACAAGTTTGCCCACATCCGTTTGTATGAAATGATGATAAAGTGCATAGCAATGCTGCTGGTGCTTGAATGGGAAACTAGAGTCAACCTTTTAAGCTGAGTATGATCCCAACCAGGAGCATCCACAGGCAGGTCAAAAAAGTCAAGGTGGTGGCTGTAATCACATAGTTGAAGCCCACGGTACATGCAAAAAAGGGGCAGAGCTTCATTTGCATGGTCACAGCCATCACCTTGACCCTCTGTAGATGCCTCAGAGCACAGCTCATGGTCCTGTAAAGCACAGGCTGAGCTTTGACATGGTTCTAGTCTCTCCATTGCAGTCATTGCTTTCTTCTCTTGAAATAATGAGAATATAGAAACCCTCCCCCACAAACTTCACTTCTCCATGGTTTTGATTTCCAGAATGGTGTTGCAGCCACCTATAACTGAAGGAAAAACAACCTTTCTTATCCTCCATGACTGCATTCACATGTTCTGTATGGCTGTCCCCCTGACTGCCGGCTCCTAGCTTCCAACTCTGACATGTTGAGAGTAGGGTGGACCAGCATTACCAGCTTCATGTCATGCAACACAAATGTGGAAGGAATTTCTATTGTTTGTTCAGCTGTTTGTGGTCACAGAAGGAGCCAAAGTGGAGTGATGGAATGATGTCTACATGGGTTGTTCATGTTAGGGCAGAATTTTGGCTGTGTGTGACATGCACGTATGAACCTTGATATGCAAATTTGGAGAAAGGACAGGTTTTGAGTCTTGTAATACAACCTAGTGATGAGGCAGATGAGTTTGGAGACAGAAAAGGATGGTTTCAAGAAGTATATTTTCCTTCCAATAGTATAACTCCAATAGTATAACAAGACCTGACACTAATTCAAATGCAGTGCAAAGAGCTGATATTAGGGGATTTGTTCCTAGACAAATTCAAATGCTCTTTTTTCCCACCTCTTGTATGGCTGCAGGTACAGAGAACATTTATGTCCCTTCGAAATGTATCTAGTAAATCAGAACTGCAGAAAACATATCAACATCTTCAGAAAGAATTGAAGAAGCTGGACCATTTGGCATATAAGCGACAACAGGTAAGAAATTAAAGAATATTAGTAAGATCAACCAATCTAGATTTCTTTTTCAAGTGGGTCTTCTTTGAAATAAATGTGCAAAAAGCAGCAGTCAAAGAAGACATGAGTGAAAGGACATGATTTAAGGTTCAGTTTGGAAACAGCTTCCATACACATTTTTTCAGTGAGTCTGTCTGTGTGCTGCTGAATTGTATCCAAAATACCTTAGCTAGGATGAGATTCTAAGATGAGACTGTGATTCTTTAGTATGGTATAAAATAAGTCGGTCATATGACTAGCCAGCTAGTTTCTACATCATTTTGATTGGTCATTTTTTCGGTAACAAGAAACAAAAGAAATACTTTAAACATTCAGTAGATTTAACTTATTTTACTTTAAAAAAAAAACACTTTTCCATTTAATGGCCAAACCCCATGGATTTTTTGTTTTAAAGGGTGCCCTTGCTTGCAAAACAGGTTTCCTAGTTAAAAGTTCAGCTGTATTTCTGGTTTAAAATATAACTTTTTAATAAGTTATCAATAAAAAGGTTTGCTTTGTATTCACTCTCCTTCATTCAGTTACAGTATATTTTCTGGGGATTGTTTTAATTCTAAGGAATAAGTCATTCTAATCCTGAATCCATTTCGATCAGTGTTGTTCAAACTTGGCAACTTTAAGATACATGGACTTCAACTTCCAGTCTCACTTGGAGATCTTAAGGTTGGGTGCAGTGGTTAAGGCACCAGGCTAGAAACCAGGAGACTGTGAGTTCTAATCCTGCCATGGGCACAAAGCCAGCTGGGTGACGTTGGGCCAGTGCCACCCTCTCAGCCCTAGGAAGAAGCAGACAATGGCAAAGCACCTCTGAAATCTTGTCAAGAAAATTGCAGGGACTAGTCCAGGCAATCATCTGGAATCAACACTGACTTGTAGGCACACACACAAAAATGGGGAGAGGGCAAGTTATAGATGAGATGAGCAGAAATATGGATGTATCTATTTTGAAAACTTCACACTGCATATTGTGATAGAAAGTTGGTTCCATGGCTGAAATGGAGAACACTTGATGAGGGAGATAATTAATAGCTGTTTTACAATAAATGAATTCTAACCCAGTATTGCCTGAACTGAATTCATATTCCAGGAAATTACTGCAGATCTAGAAGAGGTAGTAAAAAAGATGCACTATTGTATAGGAAAGCACAATATGCCTTTTTTATAAAGAATATGAGAAGAATAATGCTACAAATGTTACAAAGGACACCAGATCAAAATTTCTGTCCACTATTTTATTATCTGTTTATTAGCTAGAGTTGCAAGGCTGCCTATAAAGTGACTATAAAGAATGATGAACGCTATTGCTTAATATCTCTGAAAGACAGCAGTTTGGGAAGGCTGTTCTAGAAGAATAATTACAAATACCTCTTTATAATATGATATTGCTGTAGAAATTTCTTTTGCTGTTCTCTAATTTGTTTCACACTTTGTATAAAGTGCATGTTTTGAATGCTGCGTGGTTTTTCATCAAATTTCAGGAAAATGAAAACTGGTGTTTATGTAAAAACCAGAAGATGGTTAGTAACAATATCAAGAAAAAAGATAGAGGAAAACGTACATTGAACAAGTACACAATAAATTAATGTATACTTACATTAATACTGGGATAGGCTTTCAATTGTGCTTACTACTAGAACAAGGAGCATTCAGTGAGACTAAAAAACTGCTTTTTGCTCACAATCTGTAATTACAGTTTGGAAATTTGATATCACTGCAGGCAACACTGAAGAAAAAATGGCCATTTATTCATAAGAGATAATAAGGCTAGGACTGTTAAAGCCTGTGCTTTAAAAATAAGCTTTGCAAGGATATTATTTGAATCTTCAAGAATTAAATAGCTTCTGAGTTCTTACTACAGAGAAAAGGAAGCAGGAAAAGAGGTATAACAAGAATTACATTTCCCAACTTATTTAATCGGAAAGAGGTGTTTCTTAGAGATTTTTTTTAAGGTATTTTTCATCTGAGTGTACATGACCTGATACTTTTTGAGTGTACATGACCTTTATTGAGTGAACCTGACCTGATACCTCCCTTTTTGGAGTATACTTTTCTTTTTACTAATTTAGAATGGCCAGTAGGTGACAGTGTTTTCAAAGCTATCTCTGCTTTCTACTGCAAGACTAAATTATAACTGGGGAAGTTCAATATTAAGGGCACATTTTATTGTTTAAAAATGCGAATCCTTGTCTGTCAATATAACAGAGAATGAAAAAGGAAAATAAAAGTTTATTTCTACTTGTAATGGCAAGGGGTACTGATTACCTTCATCATTCAAAAAAGCACTCATATTGAGCAGTCTGTAATATGAACTTTTATTTACTCTTAATCAAATAATGAATCAATACTAAAGCAGATTACTAATGGGCAAATCTATTGAATGACCTGGCATCTTTAATTCAGTTGCTTAAGTTTTAGAAGAAGAGTGGATAGTTTCTGAAAAAAGACAATTCATGTTGTAATTTTTGAAAAATGTATTTGGTATGTCTGTCAGGACAGAAAATGTGTGCATTCATTTTGCAGAAATGGATTGTTAGCCATACTAACTACATTAAGACATTTTGATCAATGGCCGGTTACTAAATGTAATAATTCTTGAGGACAGAGACACATTTCACCAGCAAATTAATTTGTGATAATATTGTGTTGCTTGAGAAGCACCCCAAACCTTCCTGCACTTTCAATGACTGGTACTGTGCAAGACAGAAAATGTCTTTGGTCATTACTCTGAAAGTACCATTCGTGTAACATTCAGTCAGTTTTGCATTTGGAAAATCAGTATGTATAATTGTACCCCTACAGCTCAAGCAAGTTTCCTGTACAACTTTTCCTTTCAGTATTACAAGAAACACCAGTTGCCAAAGAGTTGGTTGGTAGTTCTTCACCAGGGCTGTCCCAAAGTGGTCTGACTATATAGTCTTTGAGATGATGCAGTTACTTCTGCAACCTTTCTGTTGGGCTCAGACTATACTAGAAACCAGGTTAGATGCATTGATAATTTGGGTGCATTAAAATATATTGTTGCTTAACTTGGTTGACTAAAATTATTTGTTCATAAGGAACTGCTGAATTTAATGTAAGAACTTGAAACTAGGCTTCATATTTGTGGGATACCCAGATGCAGAGATATGGCTAAATTCTCTTGGTAGCTAATAACAAACTTACACAAATCTCTTTGAACTCTGGTGTGATAACCTACATTTATTTCCGCATGAAGCAGAAAACCCTATATGGAACAAGAATACTAATTGAGTTGAAGACATTGCATTGAAGTTATTCTTCAGCTGCTGGTATCTTGATAAAGAAATGGAACTGCTAAAAGTCTTGACAATCAAAGAAGGGGTGCGAAGGATTATTTTGGCTTGCAGCCATGCTAAAATGGTAGATCGCTGCAAATATTAAAGGAATCTAGCAAGTTGCAAGAGAATACTGTGCTGAGCTGCAAGTGCTTTGTGTGTGTGCGTGTACTGGTGTGCATGTGAATACACATACATAACATACACACACACACACACATGTTAAAGTCAGAGGAGAAGGCAGCAGCTGGGCAAATTTAGGAAAAATCAGTTTCAGATCTGATTCATATGTGGGTAGGAGACTGCCAGAAAACCAAGAGCTGTTGGCTATAGGAGGTAGTTAGATCTCCTATTAATAAGCAAACCACCTTAGAGGAAGGCACAAACCACTTCCATACTTTTGCCAAGAAAACAACATAGACATCTTGCCATGTTTTCACCAAGAGTTGCGTGTGCTTTGAAAAAGTCTTTACTTTTACTAATTAAAACTGCAGATACCAAATGTTTGGTGTCTGCCAAAACGTTTCAGTAACTAGGAGCAAAACCATAATCCAATTGACAGCATTTGGAATTTTGATTGAAAACCAAGCAAGCAAACAAACCTTGGATTAATCTAAGAAGCTCATCTGTGAAATTAAACCATTTAAAGTTGGTTAAATATTTTGCACATGTTAAAAGTTATTTCAAGCAATTTAAAATTATTATTATGTAATTTATGTATCAATCTGGATTCAAAGGGAAATAGGTGATTTTGAACATGGGTGGATGTATTGGATTAGGGGTATTTGCAAGGGAGTGGTCAAAACGAGGGTGGCCATAACCATGTGGTTGAAGCCCCACCCTTTTTTACATGTGTTGTTAGGTTTAGGGAGTAGGGCAACTCAGAAGATCATATACAATAGTCTCAACCTCTGTGTCTGGATAGACTCAGAGGTGTTCCTGAAATGGGGCATTGTTCAATCCCCCCTCCATCACCTTTGAAGGTCAGGTATCCCAAGTTGCCATGGTGAACCCATCTTCTTGTCAGGCAGAGAGGGTGTAGTTTGAATACTGCCAGGACATCATTGCAGCTTTTGTAGCTTGCACCTTTAATTACTACATTAGTGGAGTTTTGCGTCCAGATTGAGAAGTTGCTGATTTGATATTTCTATGAAGTGGAAGAGTAGAAAAAGATGTCTAGTCTAGTTAATTTTCCAGTTATGTAGATGGCTATTACAGCACTTGGAGTAATTAATTTCTAGCATTTCATCATGGCAATATGATCCTAAGGCATGTAGGCATCACGGCAAGACAAATGTGGAGCGGGGGAAGATGACCCTCTCATCTGAGTATAAAAGGATAGGCCTTGCCTTGTGGCCTGGGTGGAAATCCTGTTTGGCAAAGACTTGTCTGATCAATGATGTATGAATTAAGTAGTCAGGGAGCAGAATGCAGCCCTGCTTGGTGGTGGTGGTGGAGCCAGCCAGCCAGATCACCATTATATCTATATTTAAGGTGCACAGAGGTGCATCACTATCAAGTAAAAGAGGGGACAATCTATAGCTGATTTCCTGCTTTTCAGAGGGAATTGAGTCAAAAGCCACATGCAGGCTGATGAAGGTACTGAGTAATTTTATTTGTTTATTTATATATCATTTATATAACCACCCATCTCACACAAAGTGACTCTGGGTGGTTATATGGTTCGTTTGGTTTATGACCACAACTATTGTGACTGGTAAACTATGGATTATGATTTTGTATTTTGAGTGAACCAGCTTGGCGTAGCTTATTCAAGCATACAGTATCTTATGTGTGAATTGAATATTGCTGGTAAGCAATATCTTTCTTAATAATCTCTATTTCAGTGCTATAGCTTGTAGCTATGACCGAAGCTCCTCATGTTGGCAGGACTTCCTGTGTGCGGCCATGGTACTTTGGGTACAAATTCAGAGGATAAATCTGCTTCTGCTTGAGGACAATGTGATAGTATTTTGGCCTGACAGCTGATATCAGAACATGTAAAAGTATTGCTCCATCTTCATTTGACATTTGATTTTGACTTCTTTGATTTTGACTTCATAGCCTCAGGCTTACAATATGGGATAAAAGAGCTTATTAATTTGTGTATAGTGAAAGATCTTTACTTGATAATGAACTATTTAAATAGCGATACTTTTTAAGATACTATTTAAGATGATAGGATCATTTCTTTGTGCAGATGCAAACACTTTTGTCAAATAAAATTTGTCATTTCTGTGGGAATTCTAGATCAAAAGACATTTAAATATACAGTGATCAACAACACTTTGAAAAAAAAAATGTAGAGCTATAAATGTTAAATATCCATATTAAGTATTTTTATCCCGCACTTTTGATCTTACTTGACAACAGCCAATCTACCTGAAGGAAATCCTGCTGGGTGAACCCCCCCCCCCTTTTTTTTTGCTGGCTTTTTATAGCACTAAATTGGCTCTTAGGCCATAAATATGAGATTCTGGATTTCCAAGGCATCAGAGGATGATGCCCATTTACTTTAAGACAAGTGGTTTAGAACAAGTTTTACCCCCAACCTGTATCTTTAAGAATTTATAACTGTGTGCAGGAGGAGGAGGTTTACATACAGGTGCTCTTTGTTTAACCATTACTTGATCAGTGACCATTCAAACTTATGATGGCGCTGAACGAGTGGTAGTTACAACTAGTCCTCATACTTATGGCTGTTGCAGTGTCCCCTTGATCATGGTTTGTGACCTTCCCTGCTGGCTTCCAACAAGCAAAGTCAATGGGGAAGCCAGCAGGAAGTTGCACGTCACAATCATGTGAGGTCCTCGCTTAACAATGGCAACTGGGATTGCTGGAACTGCTGTCACGAAGTGGCATGGTCATGTGGTTTTTCGACTTACAACTGTGTCATTTAACAACAGAGTTTCCAGTCCCAATTAGCATAGTTAAGTGAGGGCTACCTGTACTGCCCTACAAGAGTGTTTGCAGGGGGGTCAAAAAAGTCAAGCTGGTGGCTAGAACCATGAGATTGAACCCCTGCTCTTTTTTGACTCCCTCCCTGCAGATCCCCTGCTGCTCTACCCTTGGAGGAAAATCGCTTAATATCCCTCTGACTAAACCAGTGTGGAATGAAAAAAAGGAGAGTTGGTGGGATTTTGTGCTGTCCCTACATTTGTGCTGTCCCTTCTAGAGTGATTTCCATGTCTTAATGAAAATACCAGGCAAATCAGATAAACATTAGATATGCCTTCTTTTATCAGATCAGGACTCAAAAAATTAGGTGAATGTTCCACAATGTCTTTTACAGGGCATCAACAGTCAACTATATTGAAATAGGTGTATTGGGGTTCATTGGGAATTTTATTTAATGTTTAAAGTAACTGACACATTTTAATAATGTATTTTGTTTTTATAGTTTTATATCTAATATCTCCATAGTTTTATATCTGTCTAATATTTCTAAAAAGACATTTTTAGATAAATTACTGTAGATGGAGGTAATCTGTTAAGAATTACTATGTTGATATAATTCAAAAAAAGTTCACATGTGAATTAAGACATATTTAATTAAAGGATTCCTCAAGAGCGTTTGCTCCTAATTTTTCAGACAATGCTATTACCCACACTTTTAAATACTATTTATCCCCCCAGAAGTGTACTTCAGTTTTCCAATATTTTGCTGTGGTGTATCTGGCAGCTAACAACAAAAATTGAATAAATTTCTTATATTGCATATTTTTACTGGGAAAAAAAATAAAGGGGGCTGTGTAGCAGATGGTTTTGAATTTCTTCAAAAAATATTCAACCCTAAAGAATAAATCAAAGGACACTGCCACCATAAATGGTGATATGTATACAATAGAACACAACCGACATAATGCGGACAATCTTAATTAATACAATGCAATGGACAGAACCAATGATTGTTGCTGAATAAACTTTTTTTTAACCTATTGGCCTCCTATACTTACTGGGTATCTAATTGTTGTTCTGCAACAACTTGGTGTTAGATGTAGGATTGGAAGCTAAGTAGATTGGGAAATAAGATCTGGGGCCATGAATGATTTTGTTTTTATCATCCTTCTATTGCTATTCTTGACCCCTTCTCCAACCCTGATTTGGTAAAGAGAATTGCATAATGAAGGTGTGTCAGCTGAGACTAGATACCCCATCCCTTCCCCAAGGCATGGGAGTTAATGAGAGAAACTCATAGGAGCCAGTGGGTCCGGCTCAGTCCTTACCCCTTCCAATGTACTGGGGTCCAGTGTGGCTCCAGATTTTCAAAGGGGTCCTCAGCCCAGTGTATTGTAAAATAACCATCTCATAGTGTGAAAAATACATCTAAATAGAATAAATCAGTGTTTCTCAATCTCAGCAACTTTAAGATGGGTGGACGTTGGTCCCAGAATTCCCCCAGCCAGCACTGAAGTTGAACTCCACACAAAAGCAGTTGAGATTGAGAAACTCTGGAATAGATGGATGCATGAAAATCCATCTAGGCAATTTCCTCATGAAATTTTTTTTGATGTGGATAAAATTCTGTGTCTTAAAGGGGTTTTGGAGTATAGGAAAGTAGATGAAGAAATTATGCAAGAGTATTCTGAATGGTGTTTAAAAGTATTCAAACAACATTCTGGCCTTCCAGCACCCTTACAAATGACCCCACAAGCTGTTATGGCTTCCCTTGTAAATGGCCTCTTATTTCAAGTTTCCATTCAATAAATCCATTAAAGTTAATTGGGAAACCCAAATTCCTGATGAAATGCTAAGTGTTGCTGTTCATTATGCTAGACACTTGGAAATCCAAAAGTAAAATAATTAAGAATCATCGCACTCCAAACCACATCCCTCCAACAAATGGGAAAGTCCTTGTTCCCGCTGTCTTGTTCAGACTTTCTCCCTTGTGGCAGAGAATGGGGACACAGTGGCTTCCACTGCAATCATGGAGGCTGTCAACTGCATCCTACACACTAACAAGCTTGTTTTTGGTATGGCCCCAGAAATTTGGCTGCTGTCCTCAAAGTTGTGTTCCCTTCCAGCCTCAATAACCAGCAGTTTTCTCTTTTGCTACTTGATTCTGATGCTTTTCTCTCAGTAAATGGTGAACCTCTTTCTTTGTAGTGGACACTGGAGCATCGGTGTCTCTCGTCTGTTTCTTCCCCCTGCCCAGCTGCTCCTCTTTATGGAGACACAGTAACTGTTGTGGTCATCAACTCATCTGTCATCAGTTTACCACCCCACTGATCACTGCCATGGGCCCTTTGTCTGAGGAACAGGCTATCCTCCTGAGTACTGACTTGGAATGGCATTTCCTTGTAAGCTTGGGTAGACTGTTTTCTGCACTAAAAATGGCACATGTTTACAGGTCCTAGAAGAGCACCATAATTCAGCATTTGCTCTGATCCTTACTCTGTCTTCCACTTTCTTGTTTTATCCCTTGTTTTACCACTTTATCTTGCTCTTGCCTATGTGCCCTTAGCGTTATGGGCTACCTCAAAGTCTGAATGTGGTTTGGTTAGATCATTGTGATGGACTGCTTCGCTTAAAACCTGCTGCACTTCTTCCTTGAATTCCTTGGTACTCCCAGCTAAAGATGCTATTGAAGGACTCCAACCTACTGAACTAAAACCAAAGTATGTTGGTGCCAACTTCTGGCCCTTGTAACAGTCCTATCCTTGCTGTCAAAAAGCCACACCAGAAGGAGGAGGATCCAGTCCAATGTCACCTGGTTTAAGATCTAAGGAACATCAGTGCTATTTCTTGTGTCCAATCCAGTTCTTGTTTTGAGCTTCCTGCTTTACATAGCAGCATTGGGATGGTCACAGTACTTATAAGCATGCTTAGCACAATGTATCCATTTCTCATTTGTTTAGTGTATGGTTTTGCCTTATATGGTTAAATTTCACATTTTTTTGTTCATGCAAAGGCACTTTCTTCCCTATACGGTCTTTTTAAAGGCTGACTGGTCGTTTCCCCATCCTAGAATACCTTGACATGTGTGCTGATTTATTACCTTGATATCCTTGTACATGACCTGCCCCTTTAGAGATAATAGAAAATGGTCTTTTATTTGTCCCTACTGTTTTGAGGAGTTCCACTTCTTATGAAACCCTCAGGGCCAATAAAAAACTTTTAAAACATTCAGCTACCCTAGGAACGAAAAGATTAAATAAAATATCAAGCTATTCTTTATATTCCTGTTGTTTTTCTTCTGCAGAAATATGCTATATCACCTCAAACCTTCTCTAGCAATTTCCATTAAATGCAGTGAGCCCTACCGCTGAGGGAGAATAGATCAGCTGCAGCCTCCCTTGGGCACAACGCAGCCAACACCAGCCATGGGTCCTCGACACCCCGCTGCTTGGTGGCTGTGGCCTGTAGTCTTGATGAAATTGATTCCAACCTTGAGAGCAGAATAAAATATGTCTTTGTTTGCAGTGATCTGGGTCATAAAAGGCTCAGAGGCGGCCTGTGAATGTGGTATGGATGCTACTTAGTATTTCTTATAGTTATTTGCTATTGGCAAACACTCAAGAAAAATTGATTAGAAGAAACCAGGGATAGGTGCTATCATGAGTAACAGTTTATGTCATTGTTGTGGTGCTTATATTGTATGCCTGGAGAAAATGTACACTATTTCTCTTAGAAGACCTGGTAAGCCAGCTACTGAGTTTAAGCAGTTAACCAAATGCTCTTATATTCTTTTGAGATTATCCGGGGTACTGATTTTTGTAACCCACAGGCCTCAAAGACCAGAGCATTATGCTTAGAACTCTCTCGAAATGTGCTGCTGAATGTTGGGAGTTCGTTTTATGTACAGTTTTCTGAATGGTGCCAATAGCAGCTGCCTGTCATGCATCTTGGTGTTGCTCAACAAATCATTTAAGGAAAGCTCCACCTTTTCAACAATCATTCCAGAATTGCAATGGGCAGAAGGAATAACCTTAAGGAACAGGAGGAAGATCTGCAACCAAGACAGTGGTCAGATAAAAGAAATCTGAGTCTGGGGCAGAAATGTAATTTAAGAAACCATCTCAGACATGCCCCTACTTCTCATGAAAGTAAAGGCGGGGGAGGGGGGCAATGCAAGATTCTGTTACTGTAATCTTATAATAAAAGTAGTATTAGCTTGCATGTTTTTGATTTCCAAGTTTGGTCTACCTTGGTGGGCTGACAAGCATGAGCATGGAGGACCTGCCATCTCTTCCTTCACAGGAACTTGTGAAGATGCTTTCAGCAAGTTGCTTCCCTTCCTGTTTGGTAAATCCCCAAGTTAGAGGGAGACTCTTTCCTTCTCCATTAGGAAGTACTGTTGAGATATATTAGAAGGTATATTGTTGAGGGAAACAATATTGCTGTCTCCTCCCTCCCACCTTCTTTTATCCATCCCTAGTTTCTTCTAATCATTTTTTTTTGGGTTACTATAGTAACCCCCTTATATATAGTTATATACTAAATAACTGTAAGAAATAGTAAATAGTATACACACAGCAGTCACAGGGAGCTTAAGGAGGAGAAAGTAATGGTAGCAGGCCTTTGTCTGTGTAGGAAGGAAGGCTTATGGAGAGAGATTGCCTCTCCTGGTTACCTTCAGGGCAGGCAGGGAGGCAAGGAACACAGTAAAGCTGAAATGGCATGAGGTGCCCTTGCTCCAAGTGGCAGGTGGGCCTGCAGATTTTCCACTTCTGCTCTGAACTTTTGGTAACTGGGAAGTGCCCCACCATTCATTGGGGGAAGGGGATGGAAGTGGGGTGGACAATTTCTAATACAGATAGGGGATGGCTGAAAAGGGGGAGCAATTTATTTGAAAGGTGAAAGGATATAAATGGCAGGAAATTGACTGAAGGTGAATCTTTTTTGTCATTGTTGAGACTGGAATTTTCAATCTGAGATAGAAAGCCAGGGGGACTGAGATATGATCAAACTAAGCAACTCTGGACAAAATCTGCTTGTTTGTCAATGTTGTTTTACTTACATAATGAAGGCTTTTGATTGATATAGGGAGAGGAATACGCAAAAATCAAGATGAATTGCTCTGAAAGAAAAGGCAATATATGATTTCTAATTTCTTGTATATGGTCCTGGCTTCCTGGTTGTTAGCCAGTAGTAGGAAGATATAAGAATATTAATTATTACAACTATTAAAAACTTTATTTTAAAAGTAAAATATTTAGCATGATAGAGGGTATTCTTCAGAGATGTAATTGCTGCACTTTTTTGGTATATAGTCTTGCTATTTCTAGCATATACATATTGAAGCTACATCTATTGTTAACCTATCATGTTTCATGCTTAATGTTGGCTAAATTTCAGCTATTAAATAATGGTCACATAAAGAAATCTTGCTTTTTTATTTTGGATTGTAAAATATTTATGTATGTGAACATTCTGGATGCATATTCGATAGTGGTTGCTGTATCAGCTATCAACTTAGCCCTTCCTTCCTTCCTTCCTTCCTTCCTTCCTTCCTTCCTTCCTTCCTTCCTTCCTTCCTTCCTTCCTTCCTTCCTTCCTTCCTTCCTTCTCAATGGGACTAAAGGACAATCAAGGCAGATTGTTTTCAGTTCCCTTCTCACACTTTTCACTTTCCCAGAACTCAGATATGTTTTCTATAATGGCTATCCATTCTCCCAACATTCCATCATGCTGGCTTTGTTGCACGCATTTGGGCTTGATGGGATGGGATAAGATAAGATAAGGTAAGATATAATGGGGAAGGCAAGCAAAAAGAGATCCTATGAACTTCTGAAGATCCTATGAAATTAAAGCAAAGCAAAAATCAGTTGTGTCCTTCAGTGTACATATAAACATGAACTTTGGAGAATAACATGGCATAGCTAAATAAGAATCTTTATTGCATACATATGTCAACATGCAGATGCAGTCCCCTCTTATAACCACTACGTGTTAAATTTAGTGCTGCTTTTCCCCATCTTTGCCTTGGCTTAATGGACCCTTTGCCTTCTGTTTGTCAGGCTTGATGCTTGGTGGGCATGAGTTGTTGACACAATTGGCATTCCTGTTCTGAGGTAACTCCCAATGTATCTTCTGTGAGTCTCAGTGCTTAGTCTCAGGGGTCAGGAAGAGGGGAAAAAATGGGATAAAGTGCATGAGTCAAGCTACAAGAAATAAGGGAAAGGCAGGAAGAGTTGAAGAGATAGAAGCAGATGGAGAGAAGAAGTGGGTGGACCAAGTAGAGAGCATGGGGTTTGAATCGGAAGACAGAGCAGCAGCAAGTGATGGGGCTGGGGATGGACAAGGATTCTGGAGGCTGTAGCAGGACAAGATAAGAGAAGGAAGCATGCAGCAGGATCAGGCAGCAATCCCTCAGTGCCACTGAAATTTGGTAGTAGGACCTGGAGTTCTGAAATGAGAGCTCTATAAGCTGCACATAACTGGTAGTCCATGATTTGTTTACCTCTGGTTTAAGGCCTGAACAGATGCAGTTACCATATGAAGCTCTGCTAGTTCCATAAGATGCATCTAGAGGAGGAACAACTGCCAAGGACTATGCAAGTGTCAGCCTTGCAAGGTAGTCCAGGCAAGAAGCACACCCAGAAGTCCTAGCTCTACTTTATTGTAAGGTTTCATTAACAGAATCTCACAAGTCTAAAATTACATCTCTGCCCGTCACCTTCACAGCCCATGAAACTGGGGAAGGTCCCTTGTGAGAAATTTGCCACGCCCCCATTCCTTCTGCGGACTCAGCTGCCATTTATCCAACCATTGACCTGGCGGTGGCTCTTCCTCCTGTCTCCCAAGGTCATTCCCACCTACCACAACAGCATGAGGCCTCTTGAAACACTATCCTTGGCCTGCTCTGGACATCCTAATTCTGGCTTTAAAATGTCATCTGTAATGTAGCAGTGATTCACTTGTATCATTTCATCACCAATTTAATATGACGATGACTCATTTGTACCCTTTAAGTTTATATGGGGAAGGGAGGCATGGCCAGGTATCTTAAAAATAACCTTAACATTTAGAGGCATGTTTTTTTTAAAAAAAGCATATAAGTTCCAGTTAGATATCTCTTAGTCATTGTTCAATTAATTCTCCCTGAATGTCCTCACTATCATTTATTTGTGACTGCCGCTATAGAAAATAGGTTGCATAATGTGATTGTGTGACTGACATGCAGTATTCATACTCAACTGATTGTGGAGACGGCAGTGCATATATAGCACATGGCTTTTAAAAATCTTACTTTTCAAAGTTAGATGTGTTAGGGTAGCATTTTCAAAGGATACAGCAGAAAAAAGCCAGTAACCATCAATAGAAAACACTGAGTTTATCTGATGAGAAGCAAAGATTTCCCTCTGAGTGATTACCACTGTAAATGTATAATAGCAAGACATCTCTCATATTCCTTACATTTTTATGAACTCTTATCCTATCCTTGTGCCTTTGCTTTCATTCACATTACAACAATTCTTTCCCCACCCCCACTTGTAACATATATATTAACTTGCTGCACTATTGGAATTCTCCAAGCTGGGTTAGATGCATATTACCCTTTTATCATGTGGAAATCAGAACAATTTTTAAAAAATGCTTAAAAGCACATTCTTATTCTTAAATTTGGTTTAACAGTCCTAGTTGCTTGCTGAAGTTTTTAAGCAATGGCAGCATTTCTTTTAGTACAATACATGAAGTAGCATCCAAATATATATAAGAAACCCATGCTACAAATTTGCATATAGCGATCCCAGGTAGCTTTAAAATGATTAGGCAAACAATGGAGGATGGGTCTCGAAGGTAGCTGAATGAAACCTTCATATTCAGAGGCACTGGGGTTTGTGCGTTGTGCCCTGTTTATGGGTTTTCCAGAAGCATCTGATTGGCCGTTGCTGGAGATCCTTGGGCTGGTTTTGATGGATTCCCATTTTGACCTGGCAGGGCAATTCTTTCACATTTATTTTTTCTGATAGTCTGGCCCTCTTCTCCTACTTCAACTGCTTTTTTAAAAGATTAAAATAGAATAAATACATTTATCCTTGGTATGGAATGTATTGCAGTTTAGCAGAAGACATACTGAATGTGTATACAAGCTCCCTCTTACAGATAAGGATTTGCATTTACACTTTTTTTTCCTGGAGAGAATTAATTGTGTAGGCATAAGTTACATATGACATTAGTTCTATGAATTCAATTGACATGGAAGCTTTTTGCTATGCAGGAAAGAGCCATGGAACACTTTCTGCAGTCAATGGGAGCTTCCATTACAAGGCAAAAAAAATACCTTCAGAAGGTTTTTTTTCCCTCTCCCCAACACTGCCCTAGGGAAATAAAGAAGTAAACATACCTTCCATATTCTCCTAGCCTGCTATTTAAGAAATATTTGCATGTTAATTGCATTAGTGCAGTTCAGGTCATAACTAATGTGGTTAGTGTTGATAATATTTCAAAAGTGTATAGGAATAAAATGTATAGTTAAAAAAATACTGTTCCTGGGCTGCAAGACTGAATGAACTTAGCAATAGATTAACTTTATTTTAATGTATCATTATTACTATTGTACTAATGAAGGCAGAAAACCTATCTACTATTAGCAGCTGTTGACTTCAGTGAGACTGAAACAACTTTAACCAAACACAGGACTGTAGCTTCATTTTCAACTGATTAATTTTAATTTGCCTGGTATTTCCAGGCTATTTTGGTTCTCATATTTTATTGTGAATAGAAATGATATACGACAGTATGAAAATTTGATTTGTGTGTCACTCACAGAGATTGAGTACCAGGAGATGGTAAATTTATATATACAGACACCTACCTAATATGCTGGTTTCTAGAACTTTTGGTTGATCCAGAAGGAATGCTAAGACCAGACCATGAGATAGACTGTCCAGGACCCCAGGGTTCAGGACAGCCTCAAAGCCATTCCTGTCCCTGTTGCTCTGGTCAGTTTGTTAATCTTAAGAACATTTATTATTATTACTATTACTATTATCATTATTGTAATTTAAATCTTGCAATGAACTGGTTTAATTAGATGCTATTTGATGAATACAAAACTAAAAGATCAGAGTCCTTTTGTTCCAGTGGTCCTCTCATATTGGCTCTGTGCCTCCAAAGCAGCATTGATTAAGCCGACTTGCATTACGGTTTGTTGCTTTTAAAGCATTGCTAAAAACTGCATGGTTTATGGCTGTAATCTTAGATAGTAGTGGCGGTCATCGGTAACAATGTTAATGGCAGTTGGAAAAGCAGAGACACAGCAGGGCAATAGACAGACATAAACACTGGCATGCTGAATTACGTAATTAAAATAATTTTCTTTCATTCATTTTATTTATGGTCCCAAACCAATAAATAATTATCTTCTAAACTGTCTGTGTAAAGGTTTACCATAGAAGGAGCAAAACTGGAACCCATAAAGACATTTTTTCTGTGAATACAGCAAACTGAAATAATCGTGTTCTAAAGCTACACCTAACAGATCTATGAGAAAATGCACTGGAATATTATGTATACTTCTTTGATTCCAAATCTAATAAACTGCCTTTTGGATTCCTTTATTTACACTGGATGTAAACGAAGTGATGATGATGGCGTCTGCTGGTATTTCTGAACGTTTTATTTATGAAATCTGTAGAGTCTCCAATGTACAATTTCAAGGTTGGCACAAAGTCTTTCCAATGAAAATCTAAATACTCTTTTTTTATAAGAATTTTATTTATTTTCAAACAAGAATAAAATGCACAAAAACATCAAAATAAAATAGAAAAGAAAGAAAGAGATAAAGAAGTGGGAGGAAGAAAAAAGGGGGGAAAGGAAAAAGAGTCAGAAAGTCAGAAGTTTCTGACTTTTGGTACAGTTATAAATAAAACAATACATTAACTTCTTACTCTAGTAGTATCAATAAAACACAACATTTCTATAGCAAAAACAGTTATGAATACAAAATCTCAAAGTCAAAATTTCATTTCTTTCAGTTACAAGCAAAAATCCCAAGAGTAATTTCTAAACAGAAACAAAGTTGAAAAGTTTATACAGACATGTTATCCCAAAGCCCTCACCAACATTTGAAGTATCAGTTAATCTATCATTAGTAAGCACCTAAGTCTATTTATTTTCTGTAACAGTAAAATCCATAAACATTATCATACAATCCCAGTCCAAAAATAAATTCCAGTATCACTAATCCAAAATCATAGCTTGTACATTTTAACCTTGGTCCCATAAGTTCACTTTAAATTTCTTTTTCCTCTTTTCAGGGAGCTTGACATTTAATCTTTTCTTCAAGTAGAACAGTAATTTCTTGTCACTTGGTCCTTTTTTTACTATCAAAGACATCTTCAAAGGTTTAATAAGTCCTTCCTGTGCATCCAAAAGAAAGGGAAAAATCTCCAAAATACTCTTCTGCTTTTATGATCTGGATATTGTCAAAAAAAAAAAAAAAATTCTGTTGTGAATTTGGGCTTTATAAAGAACTCATTATCTCCAGGCTCAAGATAAACTACCATATTTTTCTGACTATAAGACGATACTTTTTTCTAAAATCCTTACCCTAAAAATTGAAGGGCATCTTATTCAAGGAAGCCAGCCGAGGAGAGAATCGTGCGGTGGCAAAACTGCCCATACTTTGTCTCTGCGAATGGGCTTCCTCCAATCACGAGCCTCCAATCACGAGTGAAATAGCTTGTCTTCCAAACAGACTTCCTCCAATCACGAGCCTTATGTAACTGACGTCAGCTGATGCTGAACAAACCAATTAGAGGAAGGCTGTTTGCAGAGAGAAGCTATTGGCAGTTTCACTCGTGCTTGAATGTAATCGGTTATGCAAAAGAGCCTGGAAATAGAGCTGCAGAGAGACGGTTTGGACCTCCTCCCACTGAGTGTATCAGGTCAATGTTAACTAATTACTAAATAAAAATGTGTTCTGCACTATCTTTAAAATATTGATTTCTTAATTTGGGGTTGGAAAAATGGGGGTCGTCTTGTACATGGGGGCGTCTTATTGACGGAAAAATACGGTAAATCATCCATCCATCCATCCAAATTCAGATCTCTTATTCCAGTTTCATGTTCAGAAGATTCTCTTACTTCACACTGTATAACATTGTCAATATTCTCATTTTCAATATCCAATTTTGTTTGCAAATCAATATCACTACCAAATCTGTCTAATTTTTTCTCAGAGGCTTCACATTTAGTTTCTATCACTTGTAGAATTCTAGTAGTGAAATTTTCAAATAAATGCATGTCTCTTTAAATTCCCTTCCCTGAACTCCAGCCATAACAAATAGCACACAAAGAAAAAAAAGAAAAAAAGGTCTCAGAGTATTTTTGTTTATAAAGCGCCACCAATCAGCATCGCAGCAAAATAAAAAAAGCAGGTTTCTCACAAAAATCTTTAATCAGCAATCACAAGCTCCGATCTCAGAAGTACAGATTCAACAAAATTAACTTTTTAAAATAAAAAAAATGTACTCGTTTCATAAAAACAACCAATAATTCAGCCCTTCGACTCTTTGCTCAATATATAAATCCCAAAGTCCAAATCATATATATATATATTTAAATAAGCCTTGAAAATATGAAAAACACCAAGAAGGTACACTTATCTGTTGCCCAGAAAAGCTTCTCTTCATCTGAAAGAATAATAAATCATTTAAAATATGTTTTAGAAATGGGGAGGTTGGTTTTATCGTCCTACATTTCAGCTACGCCACAGCTTTGAACAGGATGGAAAAGCCCCGTCTCCCAGCCGCTCACCACAAGTCAATCACAAAGTCTTCTGCTTCAGGGTCTCCTCGCAAGAAACGGCTGTCCAGAGAGCATCTGGGTTGATTTCATGGGTTCTTTACATCCGGATAATCCTTCAGGCTACTAGCTCCAGCGACTCTGGCGTTGATTCCCAGACAAAGGAATTGGTCAAGCCGCCATTAATCCCCCACCAGAAGTCGAAAATCTAAATATTGTGATAACAGTTCAAGTCAAAAGCCATTCCCAGAAACTATGAATCTTCCTGGTGGGCTGGAAGTCTAGGTTATGAATCTTGGGGAGGACACAGAGCACTGTACATGGGGTTAAGATTTTAGAAAAGAATTCTTTATATCTGAGGGAACGTTTCTGTAATTTTTACCTTCCAATATTCTGTTTCTAAAATATTAGTAATTTTTTTAGTGAGGCTTTTAGATAATTTCTTAGATAATTATCTGATGACCCAAGTTACATACCTTTTGCTTTCACTAAATCTACCCCTCTTTTTTCAGCCCTTTTGACTGAAAGTCCTACTTTGATAGGACTGGATCTTTCAGAGCTCTTCTGTATTTTATTATTTAAATTCTGCCATGTTCTCATTTTTTTTCCTTACCCACCATTTGATCACTAAATTATTTACTCGCAGAACATTCTATTCCAGTGGTGGAATTTTTCAAGGACGTCTGGAACATTGTATTCTTCTTCTGATTTGCTTCTTCTGGGGGTGGTCTGTTCGTTTTTTGGAACGGAAAGTGATTCCAGACATAACAGCAGGCCTAAATTTTTCCTGTTCCTGAATATCTAGTTCTGAAAATTAATGGATCCTGCCAGAATGGCCAAATTGGTGTGATGTGGAGGAAGAACTGGAATGTTCCTTCCTGGAACCAAATCTTTTGCACATACCTTCTCTCAAAAGAGCTGTTTCGAAGAACACTTGCATGCGTGTAAAGCTTAAATGATACTCTGTAAAAAGTTAGATGTGTGGTTAAGGAAATGCTATGTTTGCTCTTAAGCACTGATGAAGACCTTGAATCAAAATGTTTGATTAAGAGGGTATTATATTTGACATAATTTTTTTTTAAACAGAAAGTTTAAAAACTTTTGATGGAGTATACATTACATTATATTATAGATGATGACCACCACTTTAAATTGCACCCTGAAGTATAATGGCAACCAGTGCAGCCTGCAAAGCAGAGGTGTCACGTGGGCATACCAAGGCATACTCATCATTGCTCACACGGCTGCATTCTGGAGCAACCGAAGCTTCTGAATGGTTTTCAAGGGTAGCCCTACGTAGAGTGAATTGCAGTAGTTGTGCTGTGAGGTGACTATGGCATGAGTGAGTGTTATGAGATTTGGTCACCATTTAGTGTAAATAGGCACTGTAACAGCGCTTTAACATAGGCACTTTATGATACTGATTCTATCTCCAAATCAGAACATACCTAAGTGTAGGTTGCTACAGTATATCTCTCCAATGTCAGCCTAATAGGTAACCCATTAATTTGGCTCAGGGAGAAAGGTTTCATGTGTGGGGCATGTAAGACATTAAAAAAGTATCTAGGATAGTTGGAGGCAGAGGGTGGGCATGCGAATTGCACTATAACAGAGATGAGAAATGCTGGCTCTATCAGTTTAAATGTCTTGGTCCCAAATCCTCTGCTTAACTCTAGCTCAAGTTTTTATCAAGGCTAAGGGTGGATATTGCTGGAACAGAAAAGCTGCACATGATTAATTTGTCTCCTTAGGGAAGAAATGAACCTGACAGGAAAGGTAGGCCAGGGAAGTTTTCCCAGATCCAATAAAAATGCTGTTCATCCCTCTGTAAACTTAATATCTGAATTTTATCAGTATTTTTTTTCAAGAAGACCAACTGACCATGCCATTTTTCAATTACTGAGGAACTTCCACTCTTGAGCAGTTATTAATTCAGCTGCCAGAAGTAAAAATATCCTTACCTTTGCATTAACATCTTTGAAAATGTGTAATAATGCCAATTCTGAAGCATATTCTACTTTTAGTTTTGCCATCATCCTAACTTCCAATATTTCCAAACAATACTACCTAACTGATATTGCCAGGTATAATCTAATTAAAATCAAAAGTTTCTTTTCTTTTCTTTCTTTAACTCCTGCAACTTCAAGCATATTTAAACCCTGGGACGAAGTAAAAATTCTCAAATGTAATCTGGATGTTAACAAATGGCATCTTAAACCCAAACAATTTACTGGCTGCTTGAATGCCAGCTACCATATTTATTAATGGACATATTTTAATATGCTACAGCAAACATTCAGGGCACCAAATGACAAGCCATTCTTTCTCTGTGGCTACCGCCAAACCTTCTTTATCTGGTATCTACTTCAGACCCAGTGGGTGTTCAGAAGCAGCTGAATCTGCTGACAGGCTGTTCTTGTTACTCGATCAATTAACACAGCAGGATAGCTGTAAACTGCTGAGTATCTAGTTGGGAAGCTGGAGGCGCAGTGATAAAACCTGAGAGGTTGTTGAAGGGATTTTTGCCAAGAGGATCAAGCAGGTTGTTGTTTTCCTCAATTTTGTTATAAAAAAAGTCTGTTCACCATGACCTCAGGTAAAAGAATTGCTTCCCTGTTTGAGATGCCTGTACAATATTAGTTGCAGAATGAAAGCTTAATTGATAATATGGTCCTGTTTTTCAGGTGAGTGCCAGTGATTTATAATGTTTTTTTTAAAAAAAGAATCTAAATAGTAGTACGCTGTTTATTTGGAGGGTTTTTACGCCATCTACTCTGGTATAATGACTTGAAGGTGTTACACAATGGCTGTGTTAAACCCTAAAGTGGCTTGTTTGTTTTTTGCTTAACTTTTAATTAAGTTGGATTTGGTTGGGCTGCAGTGATTGTGATTGATGTCTCACCTTTCTACTCAAATGAGTATTAAAAGCAGCGAATAAGAAATCACTTTGATGGATGAAGCTAGCTATAGTGGTCTGTAAACCATGATGGGAAACATATGGCTTACCAGATTAGCCCACTGGGCTCCCTGCTCCTTCCCGTAGGTCTGCTTTGGCTGTGCTATCATAGAATGTCGTGAGATGTTCCATGAGCACCCTTGGTGAGATGAACGATTGCCAGAATGAAATCTAGCTTCTGTTCATCTTGCCTTCAAAACATCTACGAGGGTACGGGGACGGATTGGCACTTGAACTTAATTAAGAGGAGGAAACGCTCAAGTTGTCTTCCATGTTTCTTTTCTTTAACATTTAAAATTCCCTGTGTGCTCCCAGTGGCATGTTGCTACTTTTGCACATTTCCTGGAGTTCAGACATGCCTGAGTACTTTTATTTTGTTCCACTAACACATTTCAAAGTTATGTTCCTTTATCAGGAACTCCCCTGCTTCCAAGGCTGTTTCAAGTGTTCTGGACATGAACCAAATCTCCAGGAATGTCATGAAATAATGGATGGAGGATCTTCCTTCCTTGCAGGCTTACCTATTTGATACAAAAGAGGATGTTGCTAGTCACTGATGAGGATGGCATGCTGAGCTCTCTGCTCTTTCCCCAGTCTACCTATTTTCTCTAATATAGCCAGTTTGCTTTATCAAATATCTTATCAAATAGTAAAATAATTTAAGCAGGATGTTAAGGAAGGAGGCTCTCTGTGCAAAGGAAAGGAGATCAAAGCTTATTTGGAAAACCCGAAGGAGGTTGAGGAGGTTCCCTTTCCCAGCAATGAAGAAGAAGCAGTGGAGGAAGAAAGCTTTGCCCATAGACATGGACAAATATATGATATGTAGGTAACTGGACAGTTAATAAAACAACTTAAAAAAAGAACTGAAGACAAAATGGGATAAACATGCTGTGCGAGTAACTAAAGACTTGGCAGGTATATCTGAGCAAATGAATAAACAATTTAAGGAAATGTCACAGCAAATAACAGATATAGCTCAGGTAGCCAGCAAAGCTTATAATATGGCTTCAAACAATACTTTAGAGATAGGCAAGGCTCAAAAGAGTATTTCTGAAATAAAGATTGAATTGGCAGATTTACCAGATCGCAGCAGGAGAAATAACTTAAGGATCAAAGGAGTGTCAGAGAAAACTGGAACAACCAATTTGACTACTTATCTCATCTCTAAAATTAACGACCCAAGCTTTGATTTGAACTTAATGGATAAAGGTATTGAACGTGCTCACTAGGTTTACCCTCCTAGTTTACTCTCCATTTTGGTTAGATTTGTACATTCAAATATAAAAGATAAAATTATAAGAAAATCACGTGAACCGGAGGAGATTAAATGGGACAGCGGGAAGATATTCTTCTTCCAAGATATCGGTGCAGCTACATTGCAGCAACGAAAGAAATTCGAACCACTGACAGAAAAACATATCCAGAATGAAATTCAGTACAGGTAGGGATTCACTTTCAAGTTAATTGTTTTTATGTAACAAGAAGTTATTTCTACTTCGACTCACTACTTGTTGGCAGAGCTCTCTAACAGGGGATGAAGGAAGCAATCTATGACTTGTCCCTGGAACTGTGGAAAGCAGGCTCAGCTACAAGATGATTCGATAAGAATGCTGCACTGAGCTGTGGAGTAAAAGATATTATATTGACGTTTTGAAGTTTTAGGTTAGAGGAAGGGGAAACAGGAGGGAGTCAAATAAATAAGAGTAAAGAATTGAATAAAGTATTAATGTAGGTAAAACTATGGCTAAGGAATTATTGTAATTAAATCTGGAGTTGGTAGGTAATGGTAGAAGAATGTAAAATTATTTCTTTAGATGGTAGAAGTCCGGGAGATCCTATTAAGAGGAAAAGGATTGTTAATTATGTTAAACCTCATGTGGTTATGTTACAAGAAACATACAACAAATAGGTTGAATGATAGGTATTCTGATAACAATTTTTTGCACAAGGATCTAAAAAAATCAATGGGAGTAGCTATTCTTCTCAAAGCTGGCATAAATTTCAAGGTTCAAAAGTTTCTGAAAGATAGGGAAGGTAGGTATATATTTATAGAAGGGGAATTTGATAATAAAATATTAACTCTAACATCTATTTATGTTCCTAATGAGGGTCAGATTGGTTACTTACAAAAGATTATGAACAGTAAAAAAAGTAATACAGATAATTTAATAATAGGAGAAGACTTCAATATTGATGCATTAAAACCTCAGATTGGAATGCACAAGAGATTTCAAAACTTAATGCATAGTCTTGGACTCATAGATACATGGACAATTTTGAACCCAGCAACAAAAGCACATACATTTTATTCAGTTACACATAAATCTCATTCTAGGATAGACTATATATGGATATCTAATTTTTTTTCAAATTTTCTGCAGCAAGTTAAAATTGCACCAGTACTTAGATCATGCTCCAGTCATTATTACTCTCAGATTAGAAGAGATCATTCCACTACTTATAACTGGTGTTTTAATCCTATAATACTATGCAATGTAGCAGCACAGCAAAGACTAACTCATACTTTGGAAAAATTTTTTCAAGAAAAATCATACAAATGAAACACCAGTAAGAACAAGATGGGATACTATGAAGGCAGTATTAACAGGAGAGTGTCTAAACCAGATGAGCATAATTTAAAAAAATATATCAGCACAAAAGGCAAGTAAGCTTTATTCAGAAGTTAACAATTTATTAGCAAACTATAATAGAACTGGATTAGATAGCATTCACAAACACATAATGAATAAAAGGAGAGAGTTGGATGATTTGGAGACAGATAAAATCTCCTCTCAGATTATTTTTGCCAAGCGAAGATACTACAAAAAATAATAAAAATGTTGAATACTGGCAAACAAATTGAAAAAAGCTAAGGAGAAAAAATGTATTAGTGCAATTAAAAATAGCAAAGGTCAAATTGTGACCAAAACCAAAGGCATAAGTGAAAAATTTAAAGTTTTTTTCAACAATTATATTCCTCAAGTAATCCATCACCAATAAAAATTAATCAATATTTAAATAGATTAACATTCCCAGAATTGGCTCCCAAAGATATACAATTTATGGAATCTCCTTTCTCTATTTCAGAAATCACTGAAGCCTTTAATACTATTCAAAATGGAAAATCTCCTGGCCCTGATGGATTGTCAGGGGATTTTTATAAAGAATTTAAAGAGATCTTAATACCTGAATTTTTAGTTTTATGCAATATTTTGCACCAAGGGGAACCTTTACCAGAATCTTGGAAACAATCTAAGATAATTTTGATCCTTAAATCAGGTAAAAATTCCCTGGATTTGGCATCTTATAGGCCCATCTCATTTCTCAATACACTAAAATGTTAGCTAACCAATTAAAAGTGATTATAGGTAAAATTATTCATATGGATCAATCTGGCTTTATTCCAAACCAAAATATATCTACCTCTATCAGGAAATTATTAAGTATTATACAAATTTGATAAATTTGTGGTCCCTGCCTCTGAAATCTCATTAATTTAACTTTGTAATTTTTTTCTAATGTAGCAATTGAAGAGGCCTTGTTAATCCACAACTCAGTTGTTATATTATCTAGAGTTCTCCAATGTTACACAATTATTATTTTGGCTGCTAAGGTTAAATCAATAATAAGTTCTTTATTTTTAAGCTTATGGTTTGGTCCTGTAAATAAATGCAGTAAGCCTAACTCTGGGGAGCATTCAATTCTTTGATTAGTGACAGTACTTATCCCCCCAAAGATTTTATGCCAAAAGGTATAACTTTATCACATGAGCAAAATATACATATTTTCATATGTATAGTACCTGTCCCTTTATTCACATTACAGTACATCTCTTTTATATTTTCTATATGTTTTTTCTTTTTCTTTCTTTTTTGACCTTTGGATTTATGTTAATGTAGTTATCGGATATTCTTTGTTAAAAACTAATAAAAAATATTTTTTAAAAAAGGTTGAAAAACCTGTTTGATACAAAATAGTCTGAATACAAAGCAATGAGATGCCCCCAGACCTCTGTAAGACACCTGAGTGCTCTTTTTGTTTTCATTTTAATACATTGCGTTTGCCCTTCCAAAGAAGAATAGTCACATGGCTGAAGGAGACAGGGCTTCTAAGCAAAGCTTTGACTACTTGATGGGACCCAACTCTCATTCTGAAGAGGGACTTATGACGGAGAGAAAGGGAGGAGGGCCAAGGGCTCTGACTGTTCTCAGTGTTATTGCACTGAGTGACAGAGTGCCAGTAACAATTTCCAGCCTGCCAGTATTTTGTGAGATGCAGTATTTTAGAGCAGTTCACGAGAAGCTGAATTAAGGCAAGGAAAATCCTCTTTCTTTTTTTTTCTTTTGGTGAATGAGGATGGCTTTTCTCTAAAATGAAACCTCCATTCCTGGAATTAGCAAAAGTAAACAAGATTTCCATTAAAATATGAACAATATGAATTTTATTGTTTTTTTTCCTTCTTTCTGACAGAAATGGTTTTATTTTACAAAATTGTAAAATTCTATCATTGTGTTATTTGGTATACAGATTAACATTATTAAACTGGTATTTTTTTGCCCAGCACTAACCCCAATGTTGGTCTTATTAGTTTTAATTCATGGGGAGGGGGTCACAGAAATGCATTTATTATTTTAGGGAGTTGTAGTATCACAAAATTTGAAAATTCCTGCTCTAAGAGATTGGAAGCCTAGTGTTAACTTAGTTTGTATCCATTTATCATATGTTGAATTCCAATGAATATTAACTGCTTAATGAAAACATCAAACTGATTAAGCACACTTCAACTTTCACCATGCTTTTTCTCATAATATATGGTTATCACTTATGTTGAGTCTTCCTCTGATCAGTAACTGTCAATCTTCATCTGCAGTGAGAAAGCACTAATGGTGGTAGCATTCTCACAATAATGAAGCACTATTGTTTTGTTTTCAAAGATCCATTGTTGATTCTTGGCTATCTTCTTGGAATCCTGGTGCCCAAGGGCATGGGATCTTGGAAATGCACCCTTTTAAATAGGTGGGGGGCTGGAAAAAAAGGAAGCACCACGTTCTTTGCCTACACCCATTGCCAGATGAAAGGAGACCCCCAGTTAAGCTAGGCTGGGGTCACAATTACCACAGATGACTTGTCAGCCTTTTGTGGTTGACAAGGTCAAGAAACAGAAACAGCAGAGATTTCAGGAATGTTCTTTATGGTTGCAGAGAATAACAGAATCTTTCTCATGCTTCCCCCTTTCTCAGGACCGAGTAAACTTTTCTCCTTCCTTGCAGCCTTCCCAACACCAGGTCTATATTTTTTACACGGTGTAACAGTGAAGGCAGAAAGCCTCTCAGAATGTTGCTTCTTGCCCTTTTAATGCTTTAATATTCCTAGCTGAAGAGCTGCACGTATTACTATTAATTCATTACCAGTCCAAATTGGTAATTATTTTATTTCATGCAACAATTTCTAACTTCAACCATTTCTTTAATTCTAGTGGGTTACAAAACAAATGCACAATTACGGTTGCATTCTTGTACATACTTACCAGGGATTAAGCCACCTTGAACATAATGGGATAGACCTCTGATATACACAAGAGTGCATAGGTATTCACTTGCAAAGAAGATGTATTTGTATATGTATAAATAAAAATACATGTGAAAAACTATTCCATTTTATGCAAATCAGATGTGATCTAGAGATCATGACAGGGTTGCCTGGCTTTCAATTTGATAATGAGACTTTAGTTTTGAACGGTATAATGGTAAGTCTTGGAGGATTTTTTTCCAAATATCCATGTACTATTTTCTCAATCTAAATTACACATACCCCTCTCTGCTATTGCCATATTAGGGACATAGGGATGAGATAAATATCACAGTAATGATATGGGGAGGGAGTTAAACATCTCCCCCTTTTTACAACATTGGTCCAGAGAAAACCAGATGCTTTAACATCTATACAAAATCTCTACTGATCTGCTACGTATCATCATTGCTTCTTAGTAAGGTTGTTCCTAATTGGCTAAGCCTGGCAAGCTGAGATTGCTGTATAATCTTGAATACATTTTGTACAATTCTGAGAACTTGGATAAAATGTCATGCCTGTAATAATAGGTTTTGGCAAGATTTCTTTTCCTTTTAAAGCTGTTATAAAGGAAATTTGATTTTTACTTTGTCACAAATAGGCATTTCTCAGTCTGTATAGGGCAGTCAGAGTTCAGTTATTCCTCCACTGTTATAACAAAAGATTCCAAAAATGGTGCCATGAGAAAGAATTGTCTGCCCGTTTGGTTCTTTGTCTAGTCTTGGGTAGATGGGAAACTTGAAGAACTTCAGTATTTTTCTTTCCAGCCTGAAGGAACAATGGAAGGGAATTTGATAAAGTTCCCTAATGTAGCTATCAACCAGCAGATAAACTGACTGATTGATTACATGCCATCAAGAAGTTGCTGACTCTTAATGACCACATAGATAAATAGACAGCACATAAAGGTCTTCAGGAATTTCTTATAACTCAGATTGGTAGTTTCCTCCACAATGCTCTGTTTTAAAGCCACAAAAGACCAGTAGCAGAATTGCCTCTATTGTAGAAAACATCAAAAACTGACCTATATAGGCTGCCTACCTCCCAATGTAGGCTTCCTAGGGTTAGTTTGTGAATCTCTGAGATGCCCTTTATTTTGATCAAACTGTCCACATAGCTTGGTTTAATAGGCTTTTGCTCTGATCCAGTCCCCCAGAATCTCCATGTAAGGCTGAAAAAGTATTTTCTATTAAACTCTGGAGCCACTTCAAGTCCGTGTGGGCTACAAGTAGGCAAAGCTGGTGCCCATTTGATCTTTTGGAGTAAAAATCCTGGCATATGTGATCATCGGCCTTATCATTTGGGGACTGAAGGAGTTATAGTTCAAAACACTGAACCAAGTTGCCCATCCTTAATACAGAAGTACCAACATAGATGAGTGAAAGTTTAGTTCACCATAACCCTTAGATTGCAAGGGAATTAAAAAGAGTAATGATAATCAAAGCAAACAATGTTAATTTTTCCAGTTCATACATTGAGGAACAGATGAGCCTATAGTTCATTATTTATGCCTTTATTATATTTGTATCTCATTGCAATCAAATTATTCTCTTTTTTGGGGGGGGGTATACTTGTATTATGTTTTCTCTGGTAGTGGTGAGGAAGAGTGATGAAAATGTTTGTACATTTGGTTTTATATTCAGTCCTGCACATTGAACTCTGTAGCTGATACTTTGGATAAAAAAAATGAAATGTCCTGAATAACTTTTGATCACTGCTGCACCACAGAAGAACGCAGCTACAAAGGATGGTCGTGGTGGGGCAATTTCAGATTGTTGCTTTCCATTACTGACATATTCTGAATTGTCAATAGGCTTGAGTGCGTGAATTTAAGCAATAAAATAGACATTCTACTACTATAGAAATACAGGTGAAACTCGAAAAATTAGAATATTGTGCAAATGTTCATTTATGTCAGTATGGCAACTCAAAAGGTGAAACCAATATATGAGATAGACGCATTACATGCAAAGCGAGATATGTCAAGCCTTACTTTGGTATAATTGTGATGATTATGGTGTACAGCTTATGAAAACCCCAAATTCACAGTCTCAGAAAATTAGAATATTACATGACATCAATAACACAAGGATTGGAAATAGAACAATATCGGACCTCTGCAAAGTATAAGCATGCATATGTACTCAGTACTTGGTTTGGGCCCCTTTTGCAGCAATGACTGCCGCAATGCGGCGTGGCATGGATGCTATCAGCCTGTGGCACTGCTGAGGTGTTATGGAAGACCAGGATGCTTCAATAGCGGCTGTCAGCTCCACTGCATTGTTTGGTCTCATGTCCCTCATCTTTCTCTTGGCAATGCCCCATAGATTCTCTATGGGGTGCAGGTCAGGCGAGTTTGCTGGCCAACCAAGGACAGTAATCCCATGGTCATTGAACCAGGTTTTGGTACTTTTGGCAGTGTGGGCAGGTGCCAAGTCCTGCTGGAAAATGAAGTCAGCATCCCCATAAAGCTCGTCTGCGGAAGGAAGCATGAAGTGCTCCAAAATCTCCTGGTAGACGGCTGCATTGACCCTGGACCTAATGAAGTTCTCCATCTCTGGAGGTTTTTAAGAAGAGGCTGGACAGTCACCTCTCGGGGATGGTTTAACTGGTTTCCTGCATATTGCAGGGGGTTGGACTAGATGATCCATGTGGTCCCTTCCAACTCCAAAATTCTATGATTCTATGATTCTAAGCACAGCGGACCAACACCAGCAGATGACATGGCTCCCCAAATCAACACAGACTGTGGAAACGTCACACTGGACTTCAAGCATCGTGCATTGTGTGCCTCTCCATTCTTCCTCCAGACTCTGGGTCCTTGGTTCCCAAATGAGATGCAAAAGTTGCTCTCATCAGAAAAGAGGACTTTGGACCACTGGGCAACAGACCAGTTCTTTTTTTCTGTAGCCCAGGTAAGACGCTTCTGACGTTGTTTGTTGTTCAGGAGTGGCTTGACAAGAGGAATACGACATTTGAAGCCCATGTCCAGGATCTGTTTGTGTGTGGTGGCTCTTGATGCACTAACTCCAGCCTCAGTCCACTCCTTGTGAAACTCCCGAACACTTTTGAATGGCCTTTTCCTGACAATCCTCTCCAGGCTGCGGTCATCCCTGCTGCTTCTGCACCTTTTTCTACCACACTTTTCCCTTCCACATAACCTTCTATTGATGTGCTTTGATACAGCACTTTGGGAACATCCAACTTCTTTTGCAATTACCTTTTGGGGCTTTCCCTCCTTATGGAGGGTGTCAATGATGGTTTTCTGCACAAGTGTCAGGTCAGCAGTCTTTCCCATGCTTGTGTTTCCTACTGAACTAGCCTGAGAGACCATTGAAAGGCTCAGGAACCCTTTGCAGGTGTTATGGATTCATTAGCTGATTAGAGTGGGACACTTTGAGCCTAGAATATTGAACCTTTTCACACTATTCTAATTTTCTGAGATTGTGAATTTGGGGTTTTCATAAGCTGTATGCCATAATCATCACAATTATACCAAAGTAAGGCTTGACATATCTCGCTTTGCATGTAATGTGTCTATCTCATATATTGGTTTCACCTTTTGAGTTGCCATACTGACATAAATGAACATTTGCACAATATTCTAATTTTTCGAGTTTCACCTGTATGTTAACATTTTCTTCTTAATGCAAGGAATTTCTGCATTTTGCAGAAGGTCCTATAAAACTTTCTAGAGTGCATTTTGCTTTTAAGTTGAGCACTAGTTAAGCTGGTTGGCTTTACCACCAACCTTTGTGAACTGAGAACCTCAAGAATGCTTTTATCAGTCCCTGCAGAAATATATATCTTGGAATGAATAGCAGTAGTAATCGGCACACTGTTTTTCAGGGAAGTTTGAGTGCCTTTAAGGATTTTTCTATCAAGGAATACCTTATAAAGTCTCCAGGAAACATAGAGTTCCTCATCATCTTGGCTGTTCCATATATACATATATGTATAACACGGGAGTGTCCACAGGGTGTGGTCCAAAGTGTCAAGATAGTGGTCAGGATGTATAACACGAACCTTAGACATTTCTGGAGTTTCAGCCCGAAGATTGGTGCTTGCATCCCTTCTGTAAGGGACTTTGAACCTAATGTGTGAGGACAAAAGTTGAGTTCCTTCCTGCTTTGTTCTTTTCTGAAGTTTTTGAGTAAAAAACTCTCTTAATTCTTTTTACAGTGAATTTTAAGTGGTAAAAGCCATTAAGAATGCCTCTTTCTGGATGTAATTGTACTATCATATCCTTCATAGGAAAAAGTGGAACCTAATCTAGTTGTTACGTTCTCTTTCTTTTGTTCCCATTGCCTATACCTTGTGCCTCAACATTCTGCTGACTGGAGAGTCAGATCAGGAATATATTCTTGATAGTAGTGGAGCTCTCCAGCAAAGAAGTGCCAGAGACTAACGTATAACTAACACTGACTAGGTCTCAACTCAGCAGCTTTCTAGCTGAAAGAGCTACCTTAACTTCTTCTGGCATGTTTTCAGGACCCAGATCTGGAATGTACTAGGAATCTAGTTTTCTCCTTATGAATAGGTGTCAGGTATGGGAGATCTTGGGCTGACATATTGTATAAGCATTGCACATTTGGTTCTGGCCTTCAGCTTTGAGACATTACAATCCCTGCTGATTGTGCCTCAGGAATGGTGTTTGGCATTACTGTACAAGAGAGTTGTAATTTCCTCTGAAGAATGCCTCTGGAAAATGGGCAATGATACCATAATGTGGCACTATTTCTAGGGGAGTTCTATCCAGGGCAGGGCTCCCCAAAGTGGTAAATATCAATCCCCAAGGGTCGATGTTGTTGTTGTTGTTATTTAAAGTAGTGTTAAATTATTTTCATATAAATGTTTGGGGGTCAATGAACAATCTGAAACTTCATGAAGGGGTTGATGAGCTGAAGAGTTTGGGGACCCTTGATCCAGAGGAAGGCAGCTGGGGTACTCAGGGTAGCCAAGTTACCAGTTGAACAGTGGCAAAGTCTATTTTTCTCTGCCAAAAAACAATATACAATAACACATTTTAAAATAAGAAATCTTCGATTTTACCTACAGAGACATGGATTTGATCTTTGGGGATGAAATGCCAAAATTAAATTGGACAAATTGTTTCAATCCAGCACTCTAAAGGACATAGGGTAAAGATTCTCCCTTGTGCCACAGGATCAATGAGACTCATTTGCCCTCGAATTCATTCTTCATGACTGCATGTTGAGGCATGGAATCCATTGTATTCAACACTATTCTGTAGTCAGATTTCATTAATAGGGTAAAGCTTATATTCTCTTTCTAGAGACAAGTGTGCAGTATGAAAGTCTGACTGAATAGGACTGGTATACTGAATAAGGGTGATATACTAAGAACAATTTGTGGGATTAGGGGATTAATTGATCTCTGAGACCTGAAGTGCACATTAGCAGTCCTTTCTGTAATTAATTTGGAGATCTGAAATTCATTGGAATCTAGCCAGTGCATTTCTGACCTTTAGAGGACTGGATTTATATATTGGAGACTCTTGTTCATATCCTATCTCAGCATTAACACCTGGTTCAGAAATATCAAAAAGAATCTGATAAAACACACTGTTTGCTGACCAGGATAATCATATCTAAATTAAGTCAAAGTGTATATGTTATCAATTTATGCCTGCAGAAGTTTAATTAGAAC
The DNA here is from genome assembly GCA_030867105.1 of Liasis olivaceus. NCBI lineage: Eukaryota > Metazoa > Chordata > Lepidosauria > Squamata > Pythonidae > Liasis > Liasis olivaceus. Next base: position 16,652,784 of record CM061353.1, on the reverse strand, counting down.
ACTGAATTATCTTTAACAATATCTTTACAGTAGTAGTAATAATTTGTTCAATGAATAAGTTGACCTTTTGCCTTACCTAAGATAATCAAAGGAGCTAACAATAAAAAATAAGGTACACAGAATCTAATCAAATAGCTAAAATCATTTTAAATAGTTGGGACTGAAAACACCTGGCTGAAGAGGAAAGTCTTTGATTCCTGAATGGGGAAAGAAGAACTTTTTAGGCCATTAAGGATACAGTTCTGTTTGATAAATTTATTTATTTTGAGACACGGGGGATTGTGGCTCAGATAGAGTAACTCGATTTCCAATTTCTTATCTCTGAAGATGTGGGTTATCTCGAAATAGACGAAATCAATGTTGCAAACCAGGGTCAGGATGATTGTACTTATTGTACATACACTACAGCCTGTAATTTAATTATCCCAGGCATATATTTCGCGTTTTGCTTTTTAAAGATCTTACTGTTTATAATTCTTTCCTCTCTATGTGCATATAAACTTGTCAGATTAGGGCAAAACTTCAAGCATCTGAATGTACTGTGTAGGATATAATAAATAGGTTAATATTTAATACGTCCTAGGACTTTTGCATTTGCTACAACTGGCAAATATGGCTACCTTTCTGAAAATGTTTATATTTAGTCAGTATATGGTGTAGAGTATATTACGCTCTCAGTGTGCTGATCAGACTCAACTCATATTACTGCAGCACAGAAAGCAATGCTACTTCTTTGTGTGCGTATTATGATAAGTGAACAACCCTAGAGATACAAAAAATTTACTGTGTAGGAAAATCTTGTAGTGCCATTTAGTTTCAAGAGAGATCAAGCATTCAGACAAAATAAACGATTGATTATATAACTAAGCATTTTGGTTACCTTGCCAATAAGTCTTTGATAGAATGAAGCTTATTTTGTCATCGGTTTCGGTGTGATAGAGAAAATGTACTCAGTACTTCTTTTATGTATGAATGTATCTCCCTAGCAGCCATGTACAATCCTTCTATTCATTATAATTTGCAGGAAAAGTGGGCAAAATTCAATAGTTTAGTGAAGCAGAGATTAGACTGACATTGTCATGTATTACTGTAAAGCTAGCTTTAATCTCATTTAACTATTATTGTGCTGTTGTGTTACATAAGTATCCCCCCCTCCCCCCAATATTTGGTGTCCCGATTTTGTTCTCTGTTCCCCAAGGCTTTCAAAAACATGTCAGATCAAAAGAGATGCCTATTTTAATTCTGAATATTGGCGTTCTTGTTGAGGAAAAAAAGTATAGAATGCATTACTGTAGTGGCACTCTACCATATGCTATAAGCTCAGTGACTATCTTGCTGTGGAAGATAATTTAGTGATGATTTGTGCATATATGGCATAGCATTTATTTATTATTCCTGAGAAGAGAAGGAAGAAGCCAGGCAAAAGCTATTGCAGAAACCTGTTCTGGCTAGTCCTCCTCTCCCCATTTTCATCAACCACCATATGAGAATGATCCCAGGACTTCTTAAATCATTTATTTATTTATTTTCCTTGATTTAAAAACACCTCATTCCAGATGACTTGGGGCACCGTACATAATAAAGACCAGAACAATGTAAAGAACAAAGGCCTGGGCAAATAGCCAAGTTTTCAGAGCCTTATGCAGCATCACCAGGGTGAGAAGCATACAGATTTTGGGGGGATACTGTTCCAGGGGGCAGATTCCACAACAGAGAAGTCATATCTCTGTGGACCCAATAGATGACATTATGTAATAGATGGGTCCCAAAGCACATTATTATATTCAAGGTCATTAAGAGGACTTCAGATGCTTTCATGGGATTTCTGTTTTGAAATGTGAGATATACAGTAAATAATTTAAATAAGCAAACTAAACCTATATTCTGAAGGGATCCTGTGAGGGTTTCATAAAAAGGAAAAAAATACTGTGCTGTTTTTTTTTTGTTTTTGTTTTTGTTTTTACCAGAGCATTATATTGTTGAGAGAAGTGTCCCTAGTGGAATCCCCCCTTCTGGCAACTTCAGTGCTACCAAATAAATACTAATTCTGATTTCATTTTATTTCCAATATTAATTTTTTGTTGTTTACTACTGTTGATTTTTTTTTCCTGTGCTACAGGGATTGATTTTGTTTAAAGATCATTTGGATATAATTTGTGCAAATTCAGACAACAATGATGCTGATTCGAACTTTGCCAGCCAAAAACAATCATTTAAGTCAAGCTGCTGCTGTTGGCTGTTGGCACACCGAGATAGCTGAGGTGGTTCGCTTATCTGCACAACGAGTAATTTATTGGGATTTTAGATTACAAATGCGTGAGACTCACCCTTTGAAAGCAATCCCAAATGTATGCTGAGTACTAGGTAAACTACCGTTTCTTCCTTCCAATCCATCCAATTGTTACTGATGATAACAGCAGAAAAGGCATTCATGTAAGGGTGATGTGGCAGAATTAAAAACGATTGACAGTACAATCCTTAGTGCTCTGAAAGAAGCCTGATTCGGTTCAGTGAGGTTTATTCCTAAGTAAAGGTTTCAAGATAAGTCTCAAATCCACTATCTGCTTCCTGGAAGTAAACCTCATTGAAATAATCAGAGCTTGTTTCTGTAGACACATACAGGAATCTATTGCGGCTTCTTTGTGTGGTTTTCCTATCTCTGAGTTAGTGTGCTTACCGCTGCATTCTAACTGTGCAAGTATTGTGCTAGGAGAGGGAAAATAATTGAGATTACAGAGTGAAACAGTCTTGGAAAGTTTGATTCAAACTACTTTGTTGATTTTATTTTCTTGAATGTCACACACATGGAACAATAACTCTCTAAAACAGTGTTTCTCAACCTTGGCAATGTGAAGATGTGTGGACTCCAACTCCCAGAATTCCCCAGCCAGCATGGGGAACCAGCATGGCTGGCTGGAGAATTCTGGGAGTTGGAGTCCACACATCTTCACATTGCCAAGGTTGAGAAACACTGCTCTGAAAGGCATGTTCCTTGAGATTCCATTATATTATTTGATCTGTTCTGTATTCGTTTGAGTATGCTTCCTGTATAATTGACTGTTATATCCAGTAATGTCTTTGTAATAATAGAAATACAATAAGGAATCTGGTTTTCCTTTGCAGTTTTAGATCTTTCCTTTTCCTCTCCTTGATGGTGAGAAGTGAAGGCGGTGTAAAATGGGTATCTTCTAGGCTGAGCAATCTACATTTAACTGGAGGAGTGGCTTATAATTTGGCTCCCTTTCTTAATGCGTTCTAGCCCAATGGAAACATAAAAAACTACACTGCAGTTTACTTCAAGAGCAAAATCATAATGTACACAAAATAATGCCAAGCCTTGATTTGAAATAGTGTTAAATAGACCATCCTAACTAATGAATTGCGATGCATCTTGACTGTAGTACTTGCACATTTACTTGACATAACCCCTCCCCTCTAAATTAATTTACTTGGGCATATCCCCCTCTAAATTAGTTTAATTTAAAAATTAATTAAACCAACCCCTGAATACATATGGGTAGAATTAGACTGGCATCTGTTTATTATAATAATGGGAAAGACTCTGGGCACCCCCACTGGAAACTCTGACCCCTTAGAGTGGATTGATTATTGGGGTTTCCTTTAAGGCAAAACTACTGATTAGATTCCATACCGACTGGCCTCTTTATCCAGGCCTTTTGTTCAGTCCTTTTTATCTGCTTTCAAGAATGCTTCTGCTCTGTTATGGGCATCTTGTACCTGTTAAATAGCAGCACCCTGCCAACCACCTCCTTACGTCCACTTTAACCGAAACACAAACTTTGTTGGGTCTGCATTTGTGAGCTCTGGAAAAGCTCCTTAAAGGAGGTACTGCATCAGCTTCAGATAGCGCATACCTCTACACATGAGTCACCAGACTCGTTAATTCTTGAGTCTCTGAATGGCCCAGTCAATTTTCCTGTACTCTTTTGTCTTGTCATCCTGTTTCCCCTTGATCATATTAATTCCAAATGTGCACAGTTGTTCCCAAGACTCAACCCTGACTCTTTCATTATCACCCTTCACTGCAGCTGTCACCAGTCTATAGATTCCTAGTGTCATATGTCACCCATCACAGCCTAGTTGACACCTACTTATACTTTCTGACATACGTTTTAGCTCTTTTATTCAAATTTAAACCTACATCTTCACTTTCTTGCATGGATCTATTACATCCTTCCCCTTTCTTTATTCACTGATTCACAACATTACATGTGGTCCTTGTTAACAACCATTCATTCAGTGACTATTCAAACTTATGACTGCACTGAACGAGTAGTACTTATAACCGGTCCTTGTATTTACGACAGTTACACCGTCCCGTGGTCATGTGATCACCATTTGTGACCTTCACTGCCAGCTTCTGACAAGCAAAGTCAATGGGGAAGCTGGCAGGAGGTTGCAAATGGTGGCCATGTGAGGCCCTACCTTAATGATGGCCCAGGATTTGCTTAACAATGGCTACTGGAACTGCTGGAACCACTGTCACTAAGAGGTACAGTCACATGACGTTGTACTTTATGGCTGCATCACTTAGTGATGGAAACTCTGGTCCCAATTACCATCGTTAAGTGTGGACTACCTGTAGTTTATTCATGCTTTTTACCGTTTCCTTCTGTTATATTCCAAGTTAAAATAATATTCCATAATTTCTTCTTTGAGGGAATCTCATCTGCAGGAATTCTGGGGATGAGCTTTCTCAGTCACAAGCACCTTTCTTAGAAACAGCATCTCCCACCCTATCCCAAGATTAGAGTAGTTCCCTCTCTATTACCATTCTGGAAAGCTGTTAGGAACTGGTTATTCCAAAGGGGCTGGGAACTGGAGTCCCCCTGCTATATATGTGTTGATGTTTCTGTACATAGTTTATTGCAATGGTAATTAGTTGTTTTGTTTGTGTGTACTGTTGATGTACTGTTTTCCTTTTACAAGAGAGGGTTTTGTACATCTCCATGGATTAAAGCAGCATATAAACCCTAGTAAACAAACAAACAAACAAACAAAGTGATAAACCAGTGGGGCCAAATGATATATTGATCTTTGCTGCCCATCATGACTTTGGTCAATTAAGGCCTTTACATAATACTGTTAATAAAATAGGGATGGTGTTACCCAGGTTACCATTCTTAATTCTTCCTGTGCCACAGGAAGCATTCCTTACTAATAGTAAGGAGAATATTGGACACTTTTGGTGCATTTTGGCCAATATGCCAGAGGCACAACCAAAGCAAATTTTGCCCCAAATATGTTCATGCTACTCTAGGCAAGCTAGGATCTCTGAACTGGAGACTCTCTTGCAAGCCCCCAAGAAGTAGTTCAATTGGAAATAAACAAGTTGCTATACTGGAGGTGCGCATGGTAATAGATATAGATATAGTTACAGGGGTCTAGATCTATAGATATACACAGGTGGTCCTCGCTTAACAACCACAATTGGGACTGGAATCTCAATCATGAAGTGGTTGTTAAGCAAGATGCCCACGTGACTGCTTCGCTCAACTACTGCAATCTGGGCACTCCCAGTTGTGGTCATTAAGCGATCTCCTGGGTCATTAAGCGGACAGAGCAAAAGAGCTGCCTGCCAGACAGTTTCAGCTCCATGTGGAGTTGAAGTCCTCCCAGCAGGCAGCCCTTTCGCTCTCAAACATTTCTGCAGCCGACTGAAGGGTTTCCCTTCCCCTTTGTCCCCTCCACTTGCACTGACTTTCTGGGAAGCCAGCAGAGAAGATTGGAAATGGCAATCACATGATCGTGGGGCACTTGGCAATCAGTCGTAAACACAAACTGGTTTCCAAGTGCCTGAAATGCGGCCACATGACTGGGGGGGTGGCTTAACCTTTTACAATAGCTGGAAGTGCTTTACGGGCCATAAAGCACCCTTTCTGAGCCCGTAAACTTTGAACCAACGTTAAACGAATCCTTGTTAAGTGAGGACTACCTGCACATCCAAATACACAGAAACACAACATAAACTTATGGCAGTTGCTCCTCCAGAAGAGGGATAGGTGAACAATTTCATTCTGCAAAAGTCAGTTAATGGAAGTTAAGTTATGCTGATATAACTGTGATCAGACTGATGCTGATAATAATGGTCATGTCAGATGTAAAATAAATTCAAAGCCATTATGAATGCAAATGCATTTAATAAACATATATATGTTCCAGATCCCTCTGACTAATATCAACATAGTCAACCTCTTTAAAACAATGCAGACTTTCCCCATAGTAGCTAGTCTACTTTTTCCATGTTCCCTCAGTAGCCACAAAACACTACATAAGGCTGGGTGGGTAATAAGTGGACTGACTGACTGACTGACTGACTGACTGATTTATTTATTTATAAGATTTGTATAGCTGTCCACAACAATCTCTTCTGTCCTCTAGCACCTCCCAGATGGCACTGAGAGCCCATCAGAGTGGACAGGGACACATTGTTTACCCATTTTGCTTTTGTTATTTATGGGAGGGGGTGAGTTTTAAGAAGGGAGATAATATGTACTGAGCCCTGCAGGAGCTTAAGACACTCATATTCCTTAAATTCAGTTAATCCTTAAGGGTCTATTTTACCCATGGAGGGGAGGTATAAAGAGGTAACATTGGGTTCTTAAGCCTGTAAGTGGTTGTTCTTAAGCAAGTAAGTGTGCGTTCAAGACACAAATTTGGGTCCTTAATCTGCTCAAATCTACAAACACAAACAAACAAATTAAAAACAAAAAGTGTTAGGAAAAGATCTCAATGCTATCCTTCTTGCTGTCCTCAGGCAGGGCAGAAATGAACTGAGCAATGCTGAGGTTGAAAGGCATTGCCCATCCTGGTCTCTGTGGGAAGGGACAATGATGGGATATAGCTTCCCTTCTCTGAGCAACCCTTTATTTCTGCTGGCTCAGGCTTTAAGATCATCTCCTTCAGTCCCCTGCTCACACATTATGGTATATTATCCAGAGCACCCTGGATACTCCATTGCTGAAGTTGCTGAAATGGGGTCAGCTTCTGCAGATACTTTCATGTATAGTGTGGACATCTCTAGAGTATAATCCTATAGGTGTTCAGAACAGTCTGCCAGTGAACAATTGCACTGAATACGTGACTCCCTGCATTGTGTGAGTGATAGCATTTGATGTGGTTGAGTTCCAGTTCTGAAACCCACGAGGGAGGCTGAAGCTGTGCTCCAGTTGAGAGAATGGGAAGATACTGCTTTATTCTTGCTGGCTTATGGGTTTCCTGTAGGTATGTGGATGAAGGGAACTCTGGTACTGATGGGCACTGGTTTTGATCTAGCACTGCAATTCTTGTTTTCTTGTAAGAGTTGATCCTATACCGAAGTACGTAATAGTTTCACTGTTGATTATTAATCTAATGATCATCAATTGTTTTCTGATATATTACAGGATTAATGTCATTAGATAACTCTTAATAGGTCAGTTAACCGTGATCTCCTTTGCCTGTAACCATGTTTTCTGTCTTCAATCAAACTGCTTTCCATGTGCTTCCTGCAGATAGTTCCTCAGTTTCCCCTGAGGCTGATGTTAAAATGTTTGGTCTATAGCTTTCTTCTTTGTTTCAGAATTGATTCAGTTATAAAATAGGTTATGCTCACTGCCCTCTAGCTTTCAACAAAGACTCTATTTACTGATGACAGATGGCTAATCCTATAGGGGAGTTTGAAGGAAACATTCTCTACAGCTCAAAATTTAATTATAGAGAAACAGTGACTTTCCACGGTAAATAGCATTGTACAGATGCATTCTCACAAAATCTCCCTATGCCAACAGCACACTTCCATGCTTTTAACAGCATCTGATATAAGATATGGGTTCATCTTTTTAAAAATAGTGGTACCACTTTAAAAAATAGATTCCAGCTCTGTTTCTGAGTCAGGGGCACAACTAGCAAGTGAGTGGCTTTCTCTACTGTACTCATTGCTTGCATTTTGGGTGACTCTGATACTGATGCTCTTTTTTTCTCCCTGTCCCCTTTTTCTCATCTGGCTAAAGCTCCCTGGATGGGCTTCGTATGCACACACTCATTCATGTTTATGCAACTGCTAATCGAGCGAAGGTGTACGTTCTTATCTCAGCACTCTCGAGGAGATTCAGAATCAGCCCAATGGTATTTGGAGTTGGATTAACGTTTCTTGGTGTACAAATCTTTTGATGATTGAAACAAATCATCACTGAGCAGTATAGAAAGTCAGTGGTCTGTGGGTTTCCTAAGTCATCCATGGGGCAGACATGCTCTGGGTATGATGTACCAATGTGCCAGCCATATTACTATTTGTCAAAAGGAATATCACAGTGTAATCAGCTGGGGTTTACTCCAGTGATTTGGGTTCTGGCCAAGGACATAAGAATCATGGAGTGTCACCATCAAATGTATGCTGTAAAAAAGGGGTGTTTTTAAATGTATTAATTAAATTAATACATTTAAATGTATTAATTGATACAGTAAATGTGTTAAGTCTAGTAAGCTTAGCATTTCTAAAGAGTTGATGAATCCTTTTGGTTTGACCCCAAGAACCTCCAACTATAATTGGTATGTCAATCAATTTTGTATATTTTTATATTATGCTATATATTATTGTTTACTCATCTGCTGTATTAGATGGTGGAAGAGCACTAAATAAAGCTCTTTATAAAATAAGAGTTTACTGGGTAAAAAGATGCACATGTTGAATTAAATTTAATCCCTCCTTTAAAAAAAAGATAGCTTTTGCACCATATCAACAATATATCTTGTTGATTAAGATAACTGCAGGTTTGTTTATCTTCTGTGCATGCATAAAGATTCAGTAGGTGCATTACATCTGTACTAGTTCCTGTGATAATCACCATTATTAGCAAAACTTATTTTAGTCTGTGATGCTTCTTTAAGTGCTTGTGCTGCTATTTCCTCTCCTATATTCTGATGATAAGCTTGCTACTTTGACTTTTTCTCATACACAGCTTCTTTGCCTGCTGTGAATTCCCATCAAACCACTTATATGATCAAACTGTACTCCAGGCAGTCTTTAATACTACTCAATGGTGTTTTGTAGAATGCGGTATGTTCCCTTTAGGACATACACTTAATGTGTTTGGTGATCAACAGTCATCCACCACCACCCACTCTCTGAGGCCGGCTGTCAATCACAACAGGTAGCACTGGGTAAATACCTTTGAACATCATGACAATTGTGTCTAGAGTATCACAAAGGTCCAAGGTAGCATCTGGTGTCAAGTAATTTTCTCTATTGTTATAAAACTGCTGTGAGTAGTTACCAGCAGATTGTAAGCCCAGGGTCATCAGTATGAGAATGACCTAGCTCTGTTTTTCTATGATATATAAAACAAGAGAAATCAAATGCAATGATGGGCTAGTTGGGGGCCATGAAACTGAGTATAAATATTGATGAGATTGAGAATCTATGAGCGAGTGTGTCTTGGGTCTGGGAACTGGATAGACTACTTGTCATGGAGGTGGAGATCCTTGGAAGCTAGAGTTGCTGAAATTGTAAATACCTAACTGCTAACTTACATAGTCTGTAAGAAGCACAAAACATGGCTTCTGCTAAGCCACATCAAGGGCAGGAAGAGGTGGCACTGAGTTTAAACATTAGAGATGCTAGCAGCAGCATTAACTATCAGAAAGCAATCTGCTGTTTAGATTGGTTGCAGTCCTCCAGAGTCTCTTGCATTCTCTCTATGCATTCTCCATAGTCTCTTTAGGTAAAGAGTCCCTTGAGTTGAGCTTGGCCCCTGGATTTTGCAGGGCTGTTTCCGTGTAGTTCTCTCGGCAACAATATGGAAGTGGTTTCCTATTGCTTTCTACTGGGATGTAATGTCTTCCCAATCTAGCCTATAATCTTGGGTTTCTTTATGGTCTTCCGTTCAAGTGCTAACCAGATCTCCTCCTGCTAAGTGTTTCTGAAGAAGACAGCTTAAGTTCCACTTAGACTGGAAACTTACAGAGATAGAAGCTATTTTTGCATCTGAAAAGAGTTGTGCTATATGGTGCATTCACTGTTTTTAAGGAGGCCATTGATAATATCTCTAGAAATATATTATGGGAAAAGTTCAGAGAGACATCACTGGGTCAACAGCTGCTTATTCTATCTCAAAGATGTAAAAAAACACTAATCTTACTAAGATGGAAAGTGCCAGGCAGTTCCCTGACTTGGCCTCTCCTGGAACAGTAAATAAACAAGGCTATATTATTGCCCCACTATTAATCAATTTCTTCCTAAATGACATGGTCAATTATCTGACAAACAGAATTTCACCCACTGAATATTCTAGGCAGGTTTGCAGTGGTGCTATTATATATAGCTAATGCAATAATTCTATCATAGACATCAGTAGGAGTAAAGGCTTTTCGGTCTTTATCCTCCTCTGCAAGAAGCAGCAGCTGCAGTTAAACTGAAATAAAACAAATATTATAGTGTTTTCAAAAATATCTAAAATTCTGAATTGGATTATTAACGGGCAGATGTTTGAGCAGATGGCCTATTTTTACTATCTTTGGATGATTTTTCATTCAGTTGGGAATTGGAAAGCTCACTTGCTGTATGCAAGCCAGAAGACACAAGGAAATATTGCAGATAATTCTGTTTGTCTTGTGTACAAGAGGAGTATGCAATACATTTCATTTTTTAATTTTTATTAATAATTTATTGAAGTTTAAAAATACAAGTTAAAAAACTAATACAAACTAAGAAAAATATACTGTATAAAAAAGGGGAAAAAAGTGCAAAGGGAAAAAAAAGAGAACAATATTGGGGGGGGGGGGAGGAAAAATATATATAAAGAAAAAAATATATAAAGAAATGACTTCCCCCTTCATCAAGACAAGTACAAACAATTTCAGTAACTTATCACCTTCTCTAGCATTTCAGTCCAAAATCTCTTCATCCCGTATCTCATCTTTTGTCTAATAGTAAATAATAAAACCTCAGCATTCCATCTTAATCAGCAAAAGTCCATTAAGGGTTACCAGAAATGACTGACTCTCTCTCTCTCTCTCTCTCTACATATATATATATATAAATATAAATAAAAACATTAAACAAGTAAATCAATTTCCTTTCCTTTCCTTTACACAGTAACTTATCATTTTCTCTGAAAATACAACAAAATCTCTTCTTCCCATATTTTATCTTATATCTATAAGCAAACCTATAAAGCCTTGTTGTTCAAACTTAATTAAAAAAAAATCCCATTAAGAGCTACCAGAAAATCTTAACCTTTAAACCCTTGAAATCATATCCCACAAATTAATTTCGTACCATTTTCTCTTCATCTCTCTCAGAAATTTCTTTGAAAATTTAACATTTTCCTTCAGTCTTAACATAACCCTTCACTTTCTCTAATCATATAACAAAAAATCCCTTCTTCCCATATCTTATCTAATAGTAAATCTTTAAAGCCTCATCATTCAGTCCTGGTCAAGGAAAACCCATTAAAAGCTACTAGGAAAAAAAACCCACCATATAATTTAACCTTGATTGAACAGACCAACTTTATAATCCTTCTTTTTGGTTTTAAAAGCCTTGGTGTTTATTCCTTTTAAGTAATGTCCCAAAAGCTGATTTCTTTTCCTTCTGCCTTGGGAACTCTTTCATAAGTGTAACACATCTCTTTTGTAAGTCCAAGATAAGAAAGTTGTCCAAGTCACTCTTCTGCATTGAAATCCACACATCCAAGCTACTCTTCTGATTCATTATTTGGCTATCCCTTATAGCTATTAAAACATCAGCTAGTTTCATTTGTAAGTCCTGTGTTGCATATTTGTCAATATCAATCTAGTATCCTATCATTTTTAAGTCCATATCCAAAACAGGCTGATTCTCAGTTGTATCCTCTTCTACCTCCTCTTTAAAACCCATTTTTATGGTATCAGACAATCTTAAGAGAAAGTTCTGAGTACATTGTTGTCAAATATCCTTGAATTCTTCCAGAGTGAAAATATTTTTCTCCATTCTGTATTAGTGGGTCTTCTCCTTTAATTATAATATTTAGTTCTTTCTGGTTGCCTCTAGTAACCAGCCTTCAAGGTCTTCTTTTATCACGTTTTTCTGTAATCCACCCCATTTTTCCCATGGAAAGATTTCTGACACTTAACTTCCAGATCTTCATATATTTTTAATAAGATTTTAAACAAACCACAGAAAGGATTCTTATAATTAATTTCAACATCTTATTTTTAGTCAATCTAGCCCCTTAGTCCATTTATAACTTTCCAAAATCAACCCTTATCAACCCAAAAATTATCTTATTTGGAAATAAGCAGCAAAAGGGTTCTAATCACCCTTTTGCTGCTTATTTCCAAATAAGGTAATTTTTCTTTAAGTTCTTAAACTTACTGTACATGAAACTTCTTTTGTTGAGGGATAGAAGGAAAACCACCCAGTGAAGTAAAGCTTGTCTTTCTGAAGGTTCTTAGTATCCAAAAGGCAATTTACAAGCCATTTTCAGAAGTGATTAAGAAAGGAAGTGGGCGAATCCAGTGTCTCTTTAAAGGCTCTGAAAGGCTTGGGCACACTGACTCTCCCAGCTCCCAGACCTCTAAAACCCACCAGAGAGTGTTGTTTTTATGGTCTTGTCATGGAGAGCCTCTGTATCGAGCCCTATGGGTGATCCCAAGTCCTCCCCTTTATGTGGGGAGGAAATTTGAGGTGCTGATCCGTCATCAGCTCCTCATTCTGCTGAGATCATCAGCTCCGCTGAAAGCAAAGCTGTCTTCAGTTCGCCATTGCTTCCCTGGAAGCCTAGGAGCACACAATACATTTCACCTGTCTTCAGGTTCCTTGTGGCCAAATTCATGGCTCAGCTTGAGCGGAATTAGGGCAAACAAGAAAGGCATATTTGCCATACTGTCTGAGTTTTGAAAGAAAGTCTTCCAAGTGGCTTGTTGCCTTCCCAAATGCAGAACTCGCCTTGGAAATAGACCTATTGTTACACACAGAATAGTTATGACTTTGTACCCCATTGTTGAGAGGTGCTGTTGAGCATTATATATTGATTACTACTTGGCACTGATTTATAGATCAGATTAATAATGGGGAACTTGGAACAAAGATGGAGACTTAAACATTGGCTTCAATAGATGCATACAAACTTATAGACCTGAGTTACATAACTTGTTTACTCAGGAACTGAGCAAGAAGAGCTTGCTAAATATGCTAATTTAGAAGAAAGATGAGCAGAAGTGATGGAAGACTTGACCAAGGCGGGGTGGAACCCTGGGTCCTTCTTCAGTAAAGATCAAGTTGGAGAAAGTGGGCCTAAGACTTTTTCAGGATGAACCAACCCCTGCTCATGGATAGCCTGAAGAGGAACAGCCAAACAGCATTCAGGGTTGGCATAATGGAGAGTATATCATAGAGGTCTTAGCCAATCAGAAATGCCAGCATACATTGGGCTCTGACCAATCAGGAGTAAGAAGACCACTAGAGCCTGGGAAAATTGCACTACCCCAGACAGACACAGTGTGTAAACTGGGGGTCCTCCTATACTCACAACTCCTCTTTGAAGAGCAGGTGGCAGTCATGGCTAGGAAGGCCTTTGTGCAGCTTCGTGTTGTGTATCAGTTATGCCCCTTCCTGGAGCAGGAGGCCCTCCACGTGGTCACTTATACCCTGGTCACCTCCCGTTTGGATTACTGCAATGTGCTCTATATGGGGCTACCCTTGAGTATTTGGAAGCTACAGCTGGCACAAAATGCAGTGGCGTGGACTATCTTGAGCGCCCCTAGGGCAGCACATATAATACCTCTGTTATGCGAGCTGCATTGGTTGACAGTTTGCTTCCAGGTCCAATTCAAGGTGTTGGTTATCACCTTTAAAACCCTTCATGGCACAGGACCAGGTTATCTGAGGAGCTGTCTCGCCCCTGTTATAGCTGCCTACCCCACTCGGTCTGGCAGAAGGGGCATGTTGTGGACCCCACCAGTCAAGGAACTTCGGCTGGTGGGGTCTAGGAAGAAGGCCTTTTCTGCCGTGGCCCCCACCCTGTAGAACAGCTTGCCAGCTGGGGTGTGGGCTTCCCCCACTCTCCTGGCCTTCCGAAAAGGTATAAAAACATGGCTACGCTGGATGGCCTGAGGGCCTGATGGGGGCTTGCATTGCTGGAACTGGTTCATGGGATGATTGATACTGCTTCCCCCATCTTCTTGATTTGTATATTGCTTTTATAGATTTGTGATTTGTGTTTTAATCAGGTGGTATTTATATTTTTATTGTTTTTATTGTCTTGTTTTTTAATTGTAAACCTCCCAGAGTCACCCTCTGGAAGAGATGGGTGGCATATACATTTGATAATAAATAAATAAATAAATAAAAAATAAAATGTATACAACTGGTAACTCAAGGGCCAGCAGGCTTCAGAGGAACTCCTCCGCTGACCCATCTCTTCTTCCTGCTAAAAAAAAGGATGTTTAGGGAGAGTGCCTTTCAGAAGATAAGGTTGTCACTGGGGCACATTTCTGTTAACCTCTTAAAGGAATAAAATCTCCAACTCTGCTGACGAGTCTGTTCTGTGAATGCTCTTCAGTCAGCAGCAAGGATTTCCCATGCTTCTGGGGAAAGGCAAAATTCCTGGAGTTTCCCGTACTTCCTTGAATAGGATTCCCTTTTGGCCACAAGATGTCAGGTGTTGGAACTGCCCATCCTGAGCTTATGGGATGAATGAAAGGGTATGTTAATGAATCCTAGCAGCCAGCCAAAGCAATACACATAGGCAGATGGTGTTCAGTCTGGTAGGCTTCCATAGAGGGAACTGAGCCTCAGGGACAGGCTTAAAGAGAACTTTCCTTCAGCACATAACTATCCAACATTGAAACATGGCTGATGTTACATAGTTTCTCGGTAAAGCTGAACTCCCTCTTTCCATGAGGCTTGGCCCCTTGACATTAGTGGATTCCTTTCATGCCATATGGAAACAGAGGACAGAGCAGAAATTCCTGCCATGTGGGCTTTCTCCCCATATGCTTTTGGAAATAGGGCATGGCTGAACATCAGATATGCTGAAACAGATTTAGGGACATTTATTTATATTTTCAATTTCTCTGGCCATCTACTCATCCATGACTCAGGATACCTTACATGAGCAGACAGGAAGTCCCAGGCAAGCATCTAGTAGCGGGAAATCTCCAAGCAACTCAATACTTTCAAAAACTTCAAATGTGTTGTGGAATATTCATCTAGCCCACTTCAATATTTTCCCTGCAGCAACCCTTGAGGGTAGATGTAATAGTACTCCACATAATGAAAGACTGCTCATGGGGGGAGGATGTATTAGACCCTTGTCCTTTGTATTATAACCTGTATAGTGACACTTGTAGCACTCTTTTAGCCCCCAATACAAAAATACCAAAAAACAAAAAACCTCAAACAGCTCCAAACAATATTTTTGTAGAATACCTACTTGCAGATAGTGCCTAACATCAAGCAGCAAGAGAAATCTTGTCTAGCAGCATGTCGGCTGTAGTGGAGTTATTAGAAGGAGCAGATATAAGAGGATAAGCGGCAATGAAGAGTTGATGTTCAGTGTATTATCTGAGTGAGTGAACAGGAAAAGCAAGGGGCAGATTCCCAGTGGAATTCAACAGGAAGAAAGGGAGAGGACCGAAGAAGCTGTTGGATCTGAGGAAATGTGGGGTGAGCTATGAGGGGTGGAAAGGCTATCTCCTCAAGAGTTCTTGATTGCAGCTGCTGTGTCTTGAGAGCTGCTTACTGCTCCTTGTAGGTGATCAATTAGCCCCATCCTGCTGAGTGAGCAGAGACTGTAGGAGGAATAAAAGACAGGTAGGCTTTGAGGTGTGACCATGTTGGGTGAACAAACAAGGAGAGCTAACAGGAGTTTGCCAGGGAAATTTAAGAAACCTAACAAGCTTTCACTCTCAGTGTTTCTGAAACTTTCTGCAATCATGGACCACTAAATAAATGTGGAGACCAATCCATTAAAGAAAACCCCCTCCCTATATTTTCACATTTAAGAGCATGGAAGTTCATGTCTTTCAGTGAACAAGGTAATTATAGTTGCATTTGTATATGTCTTCCTGCTCCCAACCCCATTTTAAAGTCCTCTTTACAACTAAATAGTGTACAAAAACGTTTAATCCAAAATTAAGTATTTGTTTACCGCTTGAATTATGTTATACATCTTATGCCATATCAGGTAAGTCTTAGCACATCTTGCTGGTCAAAAAATATCACATTTGTATTTAGCACAGCATGCGTGGACTGGTAACTGCTCTGAAGTCCTGTTCACCATTGTCAGCTTTCTGAATTTTACTGCTATTTGTATTATTGCTGGCATGCTTCAACAATCTAGTTTTGATGACTGATCTATTTTTGTGAATCAGTATTGGTAGCCCCGAGCTCTTCTCTGGTCAGCTGACTGATGGTGAATGTTGGAGGAGGAGGCTGACCTAGTGAGCAGTTGTGGTCTGTCCAGCTGATTGCCAGTGAACACAGGAAGGAAAAGACAATAATTAGTATCAGCTTTTCAATAAAAATGCAAATTGCTAACAAGTAATAAAGAAAAGGTAGAACTATTCCATTCCTATTTTGGCTCAGTCTTCTCCAACAAGAAGATATGGGTTCCATCAGAGAACTATAAATATCAGAATGAAGGCAGAACTGAAGTTTGAGATGGATAGAAACCCTGTCTTGTTTAGTTAGCATGGGATTAATTCTTCAGACATTCTAGGTATCAAAGGAAATAATTAATGGTCTGTCTGTTTTATGTATTAGCTTTAGAAATCCTGGAAAATGGATTGATGGATAATGCTTGTGTATCTATGTTCAAAAGTTGAGAAAAAGGATTCCAGAAACTACAGACCAAATTTCAAACCAATACCTAGGAAGATGCTAGAGAAGATCAATAGAAGATTAATCTGCAGGTTCCTTGAAAACAACACGTTCATTGCCGACGTCATTCCCACCCTTGGCTGAGGAAGTTACCCAATCAAAAAATGAGATTGAAGGAAGTGGAAGTGTTTAGCCTGCACAAGAGAAGACTAGGGAGGGATAGAATAGCACTTTTTATTTACCCAAAGGGCTGTCATTTCAGGGTGTAGGACAGGGGATAATGGATTTAAGTCACAAGAAGGTAGTTTCAAAAGAATGTGAGTAAAACTTCCTAAAAGTAAGAACAGTTCAACAGCAGAACCAATTATTCAGTGTGGTGAGGAGCTGCCTTCCACCTCATATCTTCAAGTGGAGTTCAGAGAAAGATGCTTTAATTCTGATTCCTGTGCTAAAACAGGCTGTTGGGCTTGGAAACCCAATTGGTTCCTTCCAACTCTATGATTATATCAAGAAAACGTAACAATTTCATTCATAACAGAACATGTTACTTCCAGCTACAGTGTATAAGGGCACACTGTTACAATCACAGCTTCTCTAATAACTTTTCTGTTTCATTTCCAGATAAACTGGGGTTCTCAGGAAGTCCTTTCTTTCTTTTTTTAAAAACCAATCATCTCCCCACCAGAAGCAAAATGTGACTGAACTGAGTTATTTTGGCAATTTTTTACTTACAAAGAAAGAAAATTGATAACATTGTGGCTAGATATTGTATGAAGCTCGGTCTCCCTGGTCTGGGTTGTGACCTGCTCTTATAAAGTACAATTGTTTAGAGTACCTCAAAATGTTTTTCTGGTCATGGTTGGAACTGTGTAATAGAAATCATCCATTACTACAACCTGATTGCATTTTGTTTAGGAGTATGTTGGTATGCCTGTTGCAGATAATAATTCTGGTTTGTGTCTGTGGAACAATCTGCCTTTTTTGAAGTTACTAGTTTGTTGGATTTTTTTTTTTAACATAGCAACATAAAACCCAGTTTACTCTTCCCTATTCTTCCTTTAGAATTTGTATCCTGAAAAAGATTAGTTCTTTTTTCATTCTACCACACTTTTTGTGCAGGCTAGTTTATTGATATCTAATATAAAACCAAGTGCTGTTCTCCCCATCTAAATTCAAAAAACTGAGCTCAAACTTGCACAATCTCTCTCTCTCTCTCTGTATCTTTGGCATCTTCAGCTTTGCTGATGATGCATGTGTATTACTTATCTGTATTTTTTCTCTGAGCATTTTCACCCTCATCCCTTGGAGATGATCCTTACTAAATTAGATGCTTGTCAACTCCTGCTGGCTTTCCCCACAATTCACTTTGAAAGATGCTTTGCTTGTTGTTGTTTCTTTGATGTTGGGATTGCCAAGCCTGGTTCATGTTGCTTGCCTCTATTTTTATAGGCATATTTATTTGAAATGTTCCCCAATATCCGATGCTGTATTTACATGGCAGTAAGATTTCCCATGCCTTCTGGAAATATGGTCTACCTCCATTGTTATGTTCTCAGCATACTGAAGAAAACCTTCCCATTTCAAAATCCTAGTCTTTTCAAATAAATATAGTAAATCTAAATCTTAGCTTACCGTCTCATCTAGTTGTCGGACCTCCCTCATCCTGTGCACTTATAATTACTTAATGCTGCACATCTAGTTGGCTGTGTGCATGCAGGTCTTGGCTTTTAACCAAGCAACTACATTTGCCATGCCATTGGTATCCAGGAAGATAAATGGGCCTCCATCCTAACATATGGTAGTGTTTGGCTCATCTCTTACCCTTTCATTTATTTATTTTGCAGTACTTACCCATCCCAATCTCAAAGGATTCTGGGCAATGTAGAACATCAAACAAAAAATGAGAGAAAAAAAGTAATAATTAAATGTCTGAAGAGGGATTGAAGGAGCCAGGTGGATTATGGATCTAGCTCAAACTAGATGAACATCCTATCATAGCTGGAATGATTTCCAAATGACAAGATGTTATCCCGCTGGTTCTGCCTTGTGGAATCCAGACCATAGCAAATTTTGTTGGTGACGCATTGCACAACCATCATATAGTTGGTGGGAGCATCTTCCTGCACCTTACTACCCAAAACAGAGTGGGTCACCCTAAACAAGATTGTTGGAATGCAATCTGCTGACACAAATATGACCCTTATTGCTTTGGTGTAGGCTTTAGTAGGAGTTTTTACTTGTGTTTGATCAAGTTCAGTTCTGTTCTTTTACTGTTGCTCTGCGCTTCTCTGCTTCTACTTCATCTCTGGATATCCTTGCTTTTGGGAGGCTCTGAAGGTGAGGCTGATCAGTCTGATCATGTACTCTAGCCCAGTGTTTCTCAACCTAGCTGGGGAATTCTGGGAATTGAAGTCCACACATTTTAAAGTTGCCAAGGTTGAGAAATACTGCTCTAGCCACTCTGTATTCCAGAATTTGACTAGGCTCTTGGTGTAATTGCATACTAGGGTACTGCGAAAATTCCCAATATGTTCTCATGATTAAACAAATGGCCAGATGTTAGAAATTTGGTATTTTCAGCTGCCATGCTACTTTGGAAATTACTAATGGTATTAAATGATTTCTACATATCAAAAGACTTTAATGGAAAGATATCAGCCTTGGGGGGAAAAAGTGCTGTTGTTCTCTATCTTTTGTACAGCACTTGAATTATAATGCCACCCTTTTATTTGAAACACGCAGCAAATGTGTGTCTTCACAACAAGTTAAACAATAAAAACCTGAAATTTTGCTAATTTAGCCATTACTTTCAGACTGCCACTTTAAAGCAGTTGCCTAAATAATGAACTTTTGTCACTCATTTCCACTGTAATTTATTTAACATCTCAACTTGTACCTCTTAGCATGCAGAATTCACTTCCATATTCTGGTGTGCTCCTTCAGAAATTTCTTCATGAATATTAATTCTATTATATGGTGCTTTGCTTTTTTCCCAATTGTCCAGTATTGTTAGCAAAGGGAGTTATTGTCCCTTTGATAAAAGTTTGCATACTGAAAACTCTGTCTATCTGCCTTTTAAATGCACCAAGTTGTCAATAAAATCTGTGAGATGTGTGGAAATCCAGTTTGAGGGGGGAATATGACAGATTATATCGCCAGAATTTGTGGAACTGATTGGGTAGGAATATGACTGTTCAGTGTTGTTGTGACCCTACAGATTGCTATAAACTCTTCTGAGGGGTTTAAATAAAAATGCAAAAATGATGGATGCTTTCCAGTGTGGTCCAGATCCCTGTAGTCAAAACATTGCTCAGTCATGGATCTTGTTGAAGATCAGCTCTGAGGTGAGCCCACTCACAGGGGCTGAGCAACAAGCTTGTACTGCAGTGGTGAAAGCAGATTTAGTTCAGTCAAGTGTCACATCCATTACATGGTTGGGCAGCAGCTAAGACTAGAATGATATAGAAAAGATTAGCATGGGCCCTGTGCAAGCCCTTTACCATGAAGAAAAAGAAATTAATACATTTTACAGTATATATTATGTCTGATAGTGGTGTGCAAACTTATTTCTATGTAGACATGGGGTGGGGGGGTTGTTTCTAGATATTGTAAGATTAGCTGGCTCCAAGAGAGTGAATATTATTATAGAATATTATTCTCGATAGCGAGCTGCTGAATAGGCCCCAGTTTTTCAGTGTTCTCCTGTAACAAAGCTAGTCTGTGATCAGAAAACAAGCATAGTTGTGAATGATTTACGAGTATAATATTTTTTCTCCAGCGAATACCTATCACAAACTATTAGGTTTTGATTTTTCCTTTCAGGAAGGCAATCTAATTAAAAGTAGCAGCCATTTCTGTTTGCAGTAAGAAGTGGTCGAGCCCTTCTGTCCTCTCATTCTGTCTGTGTAGATGACTTAAAAGCTCCTTTGATGTGTTAAATGCAGGAAGAAAAAAGGGGGAAAACACAGCACCTCTAGCATCCCCTCTGGCGTCATAGGGGGCTGTAAGCCTGATATTTAGACATTCATCTAAACCAGTGTTTCTCAACTTTGACAACTTTAAGATGTGTGGACTTCAACTCCCAGAATTCCCCAGCCAGCTGTGCTGGCTGGGGAATTCTGGGAGCTGAAGTCCACACATCTTAAAGCTGCCAAGGTTGAGAAACACTGATTTAAACAATGGAAGAGTCTAAACATACATTTGTGTTTGTTCCGTATGATTGACATTCCAGAACCTGTAGAAATCTCTGCAAGAAGGCTTTCCTGGCCCAGGCCCTCCCAAGGTTACAGCCAGAGGCCTCTGAAGAGATCTCAAGTGACAAAATGAGCACCGCGTGGTGCAATGCAAGTTCTACCTCTTTCGTATGCATGACTGTGGCCCTTCACATTTTACAGGACTGCTGTTTTCATCATCTTTCACCACTGGCTGGTCTGATTGTGGCTCAAGATAGCTGCTGTCTTACAACCCCTGGATGCCAAACACCCACTTGTCAGAGAGAGCAAATATGATGCAAAATGTGTGCATTATTATTAGATATACATATCCAGCCTTTATTTTGTACAACTCAAGGCTGTGTACATAATGCTCCGATCTCTTGTTTCCCCCACAACAACCCTGTGAGATAGGTTGGGTTGAGAGAGAGTTATTGGCTCAGAGTTACTCAGGATGTCTAAGGGAGGAGGAGTTTCTCTGCTCCTTGTCTGCTCCTCTGCTCCCACCTTCTTTGCTCCTTGTCTAGCATTGCAATATGCTTATCCAGCAAGATTCTGGATCTAAGTCTGCAGGGATCAAGGGGAAGATAATAAATAGCATTTGTATTCTTAAAATGCAACCTAGCTTCACACATCATCAGTGAGGACAAAAAGAGAACACATTTCCCTAGAGCTCATGTCACGTTTTGTATACGTATATACATGCATATACATACACACATGCAAATTATTATTATTTTTTTAAAAAAATAGATGTGTGCCTTAGCATTCTGAGGAAGAGCAGGACACGTTGATTTTTGGATTCCTCTGCAGACACTACTAGCCATTCGAGAAGTTTGGGAGCTCTATCCTCCTTTTGCATCATGCTTTAAACTGGGAGAACTGGATAGCTTTTCCAACAGAGTCTACTTGCAAATGGAGGACTGTTCTTTGCTACCTCTCCAAGAATTGTGTCCTCTAAAACAGGAGGCTCCTGCAATCTGGGGTGGAGCCTTCAGCTCCTTCCTTAGCAGGTCAGCTTTGCTGCATGTACAGAAACCATGTTTTCTAACCTGTAATTAATGGAATATGATTTTTTAAAAAATATTAATGGCATCTTCTAGAATTGGAGGTTTGAATATCATTTAAGTACAGTTGCTAGGTACTCAAAAAGAATAAAAAGCAAGGTGATTTGTGAACTAAGTATAACAAGTTCAGTTCTCTCAGTGTCCATACTCATGTTATCAACATGACAGTACCTGTCAGTAAAAAAAAAAAAAAAAAAGAGGAAGTGTTAAAGTATAAAAAGCTCAAACAACTTTAGGCAAAGAACTAAGCACAGAATTTTTTTCCCCCTGGGAATGCAGTGCAGAGTGTACTTTAGTGGTGGGTAAGGAATCCTGGCTGAGGACTGGGGGAAGAAATAGACCGTGGGAAGGAGAGAGATGGAGAGTGAGGGGTATTGCCTGGGACGCAGTCTGTTACTTTTTGGGGCATTCGGCTTGTCTATTTCAATTAGGAAAACTTAATTTGCAATTTAAGGGAAATGTTATAAATTTTGGATTTTTAGATTGATCTTAGATTTTGAGATCATTTTGAAAAAAATCTCCATGACTGTCTGAACACAGCTGTTGTAAAAGCTTGGATTTTACTCAAATTTTCTTTACATTTTGGTGAATCTCTCATCCTCATTTGGAATATCTTTTTATTTTTAAACATTTTTAGAAATGTGGATTTTAAAGATAAAATTTGCTGAGACCTATAATAGGGGTTGTTGAAATCAAGGATACAAATTTGTCTTCAAGTTTTTTGTTTTGTTTTTAAGTCAGGTTTGACTCATAATGGGGGCAAATCAAGCTTTAAAATGTACATTGGAGTCATTCTAATCTGCTGCAATGCATCTTCCTGAGTCTGTTCATTTCTGTGTGCAGAATATTTTAAAGGTATGAATTACTCTGTAAGAAAAGCTCCTCTGGGACGTAAGTCCTCATTAAAGTTGATGCAAATTATATATGATTATTTCTATAAAGAGGCAAGTCAGCTGAATTCATGACAAGAGAAGAGGGAAGAAAAGAAAAAAACCTCTGTTACTTAAAAGATTGTTTACATCTAATTATGTCTTGCACGTGTGTTACAAAATAGAATCAAAGCCATGAATAAACAACAAAGAATAGCATAGCAACATTTGCATATGGTGAGTTGGTAGGGCTTTATTTGCAAATCTTTTAATAACTTATGAATGTATAATATTGAATTAAATTCTTGAATAATAATGGCAACTATATCTATTGGTGTTGTTTGATAGAAGGCAATAAGGAAAATACTCTCATGTCCATCCAGTAAAACATGTCCCTCAATATCTTGGAATAATATTTTGTAGCCTTACCAACACTCTTCATTTCCTCTGGGCAGAGAAACCCAAATTGCTATTGTGGGAGGAGAGATTCGCACCCTTTCAGAACACAGTAGCAATTTGGAACATTTATTCACTCTCTGAAATGAAAGCCTAAAATTCATTGATTTACTGTAATATATTTTATTTTGTATCACACAATATCAAAATATGTGAGGAGGGGAACAATGAAGAATTCCCAGGAATTAATAGCATACTCAGTTCTTGAAATATAACATTAATCACACGGCAATTTAATAGCACTGCCAATGCTTGAAAGAAAGTTGTGGTTCCCAGAGTTGGAGCTGGTGCAGTGGTTTCTAGTGGATCAGTGGAGAAAATAGCTATTCACTCAAGTTGTACAGCTGAAAATTGTCTCATTTACAAAAACCAACCCAGGGCGTTCGGTTCAGGTTGACTGCAAGCCTAATCGTGATGATATCTCAACTGTGCATTTCAAACTCTGCCTTTGCATGAATAAAGCTTTTCTTCCACTAGATCCTGCTGAAAGGACTTCAAGAGAACCCCCCTTTCTGGTTCATATAAGGGGCAAAGTTCTAAATTTACTGAGATATGTGAACTCTATCAACAAATTTCTTTCACAGCACCTTTTAAGCTGGAGAGTTCCACCAAGGATGCATGAAAAGGATGCTGATATCTGTGAAGTATGATTTGTTTTGAACAACTGTGGGACTGTGGGACCACCTATCCCCAAATGGTTCCTGCCCATCCCACCAGACCTGGTTGAATGGGCATACTCCAGGTCTCCTCAGTAAAGCAGTGTCTCCTGTGGGTCTTAGGACATGCACCTTCTCTGTCATGGCGCCTGCCTTATGAAATAGCCTTTTCATAGCAGCCCCAACCCTGTTGGCCTTCTGGAAGGTCATGAAGACCTGTCTTTTCCCCAGACACTAGAGCTGGAATTAATGGAATTCTGGTATTTGTGTATGTGTAACATATTGGTGATGAGATTTTCTTTTATAAGGTCACTGATTTAGTTTTTTAAATTGATCTGGTTTATGTATTTTTATCTTTGTTCACCATCCAGAATTTCACTGGTTAGAGGGGTGGCTGTATAAAATTGTTTAATTAACAGACAATAGTGTCTTCCTTATGTATGCATGTATATATGTTCCTTTACTGCAATCTGCTATTGCTTGAAACTTTTAATACATTTCTGGAATTAGAAATATGAAATTAACCAAGGAGACTTTTTTTTTTAAAGCTGACAATCTCACTACATAGCTGTCAGCTGTTTCTGTTATCATATGGGGAAGGGGAATTGACTTGCCCTTTCTGCAAGGTGGGGGAAAGACAGTAGATGGATATTTTTTGTTCAGAATACAACAAACATGGATGAGAAAACAATATTAAATTGTTTTAATGTTTTCTTACATACCCTGAGCCTTGAGGATGGAATGGAATACAAATTGCAAAAAGCAAAATTGAACTTCTTAATAATAGTAAAGAAAGATTACACAAAATGACTACCATAATACTATCTGTAATATTCAGGGCACAGTTCATGAATCTCTTAGAACCAATTAATGAGAAATGCATGAGTCTTCTACCATTGTGTTTTAATCTCACAAAAAATGCAATCGAGATTAACTTCTTTGTATTTTAATTCAATTGATTTCAGTAGGATTTAGGTATGCATAATGTTCACTGAATTGCTTCCTGAGCTGACAGCATAAGATAATTCCTCAATTGTTTTTTTCAGTGAGAATGCCTACCAAACTGATGTATTTTTACAGTTGATTATGTGTGATTGGTAGAAGCTGTTGATTTACACACCCACACACACACACACACACACACACACATGCACACACATATGCAATCATACATACACATATGTATATACATACACAGCAGTTGAAATAACAAAATCTGTAAAGGAATGCAATTTTGGCCATTATCAGTCAAAAACACCAACTGTTTCAAAATAGGTTATATGCTTAAATATTTCCACAGATACCTGATGACTTCTTTGGAGGTCCCCCATTATTTTGAAAATTCTTTACACTTGTTATAATCTAGGACACAAGTTTTGCTAGGACATATCTATATGCTACATAAATTAGTATAAAGTATGAAATTATGAAAGGTACAGCAACTTGGCCTGTGAAGTTCCCTGAATTTGGTAAAAAAAATGCTTTTGCACTTGGTATGCCTACTTTTAGGGGGAAAAAAAAACTTATAGGACAATGAGCTGAATGCTTACTAAGATAATCTGGTGTGTTTATCTGTACAGCAATATTTTTCTTCAACTTATCTTAGGTTTTTGTGCAGAAATAAAAGTGATGATGCCCTCCAGATGTGTTGGTTAAAAATCCCCAGTCAAAATTACAGATATTGTACTTTTGTATTGTACATCTGGAGAGGAATAGCTGAGAAGGCTGGTGTAAATCTTACATCTGTCTCTAATTTTTTTAGATCTGCATTTTTTTTTCTTCTTCTTTTGGACACACAGGGCCATACTTCTAGGATCTGGACAGCTTCTAACTCATTTTCACCTTTTTTTTTTCATTTTTTCCTTCAATTTTTAAATTCTTCCACTTCTAGAAAACAATGCTTGACCTCATGCTACCTTCTGATTAATGCTTTTGAATTCTGATTAATGGGCAAGTTCTGAAGGCAGCACTGTTCAGGCTTTCTAAGTGGCCTTTGAACAGTGTAATGTTCCTCAAGTGTAGCTAAAATGGTCCCTCCTTGGCATACAGGTGAAACTCGAAAAATTAGAATATCATGCAAATGTTCATTTATGTCAGTATGGCAACTCAAAAGGTGAAACCAATATATGAGATAGACACATTACATGCAAAGCGAGATATGTCAAGCCTTACTTTGGTATAATTGTGATGATTATGGCGTACAGCTTATGAAAACCCCAAATTCACAATCTCAGAAAATTAGAATAGTGTGAAAAGGTTCAATATTCTAGGCTCAAAGTGTCCCACTCTAATCAGCTAATGAATCCATAACACCTGCAAAGGGTTCCTGAGCCTTTCAATGGTCTCTCAGGCTGGTTCAGTAGGAATCACAAGCATGGGAAAGACTGCTGACCTGACAGTTGTGCAGAAAACCATCACTGACACCCTCCATAAGGAGGGAAAGCCCCAAAAGGTAATTGCAAAAGATGTTGGATGTTCCCAAAGTGCTGTATCAAAGCACATCAATAGAAGGTTATGTGGAAGGGAAAAGTGTGGTAGAAAAAGGTGCAGAAGCAGCAGGGATGACTGCAGCCTGGAGAGGATTGTCAGGAAAAGGCCATTCAAAAGTGTTGGGGACTTTCACAAGGAGTGGACTGAGGCTGGAGTTAGTGCATCAAGAGCCACCACACACAGACGGATCCTGGACATGGGCTTCAAATGTCGTATTCCTCTTGTCAAGCCACTCCTGAACAACAAACAACGTCAGAAGCATCTTACCTGGGCTACTGAAAAAAAAAAAAAGAACTGGTCTGTTGCCGAGTGGTCCAAAGTCCTCTTTTCTGATGAGAGCAACTTTTGCATCTCATTTGGGAACCAAGGACCCAGAGTCTGGAGGAAGAATGGAGAGGCACACAATGCACGATGCTTGAAGTCCAGTGTGAAGTTTCCACAGTCTGTGTTGATTTGGGGAGCCATGTCATCTGCTGGTGTTGGTCCACTGTGCTTAGAATCATAGAATCATAGAATTTTGGAGTTGGAAGGGACCACATGGATCATCTAGTCCAACCCCCTGCAATATGCAGGAAACCAATTAAACCATCCCCGAGATGTGACTGTCCAGCCTCTTCTTAAAAACCTCCAGAGATGGAGAACTTCATTAAGTCCAGGGTCAATGCAGCCATCTACCAGGAGATTTTGGAGCACTTCATGCTTCCTTCCGCAGATGAGCTTTATGGGGATGCTGACTTCATTTTCCAGCAGGACTTGGCACCTGCCCACACTGCCAAAAGTACCAAAACCTGGTTCAATGACCATGGGATTACTGTCCTTGGTTGGCCAGCAAACTCGCCTGACCTGCACCCCATAGAGAATCTATGGGGCATTGCCAAGAGAAAGATGAGGGACATGAGACCAAACAATGCAGTGGAGCTGACGGCCGCTATTGAAGCATCCTGGTCTTCCATAACACCTCAGCAGTGCCACAGGCTGATAGCATCCATGCCACGCCGCATTGCGGCAGTCATTGCTGCAAAAGGGGCCCAAACCAAGTACTGAGTACATATGCATGCTTATACTTTGCAGAGGTCCGATATTGTTCTATTTCCAATCCTTGTGTTATTGATGTCATGTAATATTCTAATTTTCTGAGATTGTGAATTTGGGGTTTTCATAAGCTGTACGCCATAATCATCACAATTATACCAAAGTAAGGCTTGACATATCTCGCTTTGCATGTAATGCGTCTATCTCATATATTGGTTTTACCTTTTGAGTTGCCATACTGACATAAATGAACATTTGCACAATATTCTAATTTTTCGAGTTTCACCTGTATGTTATAGAGAGTCAGAGCTTTGTGCTTACATGTGAAAAAGATGCTGATGGGATTAATGTGAAGAGAGGTTGGAATGACGGCAAAAAAAAATTGATTGGCATTTAGTGGAAAAGAAAACAAAACTTAGAAATTGATTCACACATATTTTAAGATGTATGGAGATGGCAAGATGCAGTATAATGAACATTGCGATTAACTGTACATTGTGAATCTAATTTTATGGAAATGATTGTGCCAAGTAGAATAGTGGTTCTGACTATAAACAGTGAAACAAATGGAACCCAACAAAGACAGAATAATAATGATATTTTCTTAGCTCTTTGGGCACAACCAGTACCTTTTTCCTAAGCGGTACCCCTGGTAACTCTGGAAAAAGAACAAGAACAAATAGGAGTCTAGACTTCATTTTCAACAGCCTGGAATTCCTTTTATAATCCTATGGTTCCACATGCTGCTGTCAGAAGAAAAAAATAATAAAGGATGCTTTATGTACAGGATAAATATAACTTGTAAAAATGGAATAAAGCTACCCCCTTGAGTCCTATGTAGTTCCAGCTTTTGTTGCAGGTATGATGCTAAAATCTCACATGCTCCATCTGTGTTTCATATCTTAATTAACTTTGGAACACAGGACAGTAGAACAAGAATAGAATAGAAAAAGCTTTGAAAGTGATTATGGGGTTCAAAAGTGAGCAAAATGACAGTTTAGAGAAACATGCCCAATTTAGCTAGGCAGCCAATGAACAAATACAATAAGAAGTGTGATTTTCCCCCCTGGGATGTTTGATAAACAACCTTCATTAAGCATTTTTTAAAATTCTTACTATACATTTTTAGGACCTCTGATATCATGACTGTGAGAGAACAATCAGCAGACATACACCAGGAAATACAATTTGTTTCCAGAGTTCCTCAGGTTAATTTAGAAACCATTTAGATTGTAATTTTTGTTTTCAAACATTTTCTATTGTTTCATGTTCTAACCTGAAGTATGTCATTGCTGTTTTTGCTGGAGTTTTCCACGTTACAATCAGTGTTAGACAATCCTTACATCATCTTGCAGCTCCCTTCAGACTCACTCTAATAAAAATGCTAAACAAAAATAAAAAAAAATAGGTACAAGTAGTCCTTGCTTAACGACTACCCTGTTTAGCGACTGTTAAAATTATGATGCTGCTGAAAAAGTAACTTTACAACTGGTCCTCGCTCTTATGACTGTCGCAGCATCCATGCAGTCACGTGATTGAAATTTGAGTGCTTTGTAACTGGTGGGCAACCAGTTGCAGTGTCCTGCAGTCATGTGATTGCCATTTGCGTGCTTCACACCCAGCTTCTGTGGTCTTGCTTAACAGATGCAGTGGAACTGATGTTATAAGTCCAGTGTGGTCATATGATGTTTCAATAATGACTGTGTTGCTTAGTGATGGAGTTGCTGGTCCCAATTGTGTTCATTAAATGAGAACTACCTGTATATAATAATAATAATAATAATAATAATAATAATAATAATAATAAACGTTTCTACCAATCCATCAATGGAGAGACTGCAGTGAACTAGTCAACACCTGACAAAGAAGAAACAATGCAGTTCTGGGCGCAGCTATGGATCAGCCGAAAGAAATACAAGAATGCAGCTTCGATAAAGGAGGTGGATAAGAGTAAAAAAAGTTGAACTGAAAGAACTTGTAATAACAGCAGAAATGGTGGAGAAAAGAGCAAGGAAGATCAAAAGTTGGTCAGCACCAGGTGAAGATGAACTGCATGGTTTTTGGTTGAAATGTCAGACTGCTTTGCACCCACTCTTTGCCAAGCACTTTAACAACATACTGCAAGGAGGTGGAATGGAAGATTGGTTAACATCTGGCAAAACCTACCTGATAATGAAAGATCCAAGAAAATGGGCAGCACCAGGCAACTGCAGGCCAATTACTGCTTACCAATACATTTCAAATTGCTAACTGGTGTGGTAGCTGATGCGGTCCAACAGCATCTAGTTGAAGACAACCTATATACTAATGTATTGGATAGAAATACTGAATATGGATATTTACACTTTATTCTGCCTTGATATTTATGTATGATTTTTTCCCCCCTTTTGTGTATGCTCCCTTTTTTGTTCCTAGTTTTTTAGAAAAAAAAGTCAAAGTTTTGTCGACTGCTATATGTTTAAATAATTTTTTGAAATGTGTTTCTTCAGGTTAAATGAGCTAAAAGAATTGTGGCTATGTTAACACTCCAAGAATGAGGCAAGACTCGGATATTGTTAATTTTAATTTGTAAAGGAAATTAAATGCACTAAATGGCCAACAGTTTAATTATATATTACAAAGTGATATAAAGGATTAGCAGTTCTGTATAAAAGTGTATGCCAGATTGTTTTAGAAGTTGTGGGTTTTTGGATTTTTGCTTTTGTATCATTTTTGGGTTTTTTTGCAGCTGTTCTTGTTAAAATAGGCATTCCTACTGAAAGAAACTAAGAATAGGGAAGGAAGTGTGCAGCATTTAAAGTACTCTTATCTTTTACGAGCCAAGGATGCTTTCAAGTGAAACACAGTAATTCATGTCTCTCTCCCTGCCTTGGTTCTCTGTGTGTGTGTGTGTGTGTGTGTAAGGGTGCCCCGAAGTAAAAGTAAAGAGATATTGAGTATACTTTTAAGATTTTTAAATTAAATTTTAAAGGCTTTAAAATTTTAAAATAATAGTGAATTAAATCAAGAGAGAGAGAGAGAAATCTGATGATAACATTGCTCCATTTTGAAGTCAGTTTTGTCTTAAGCCTACAGATGTGATTTGAAGTATAAAGAAATAGGGAAAAGTTGAAAATAGAGTAGCTACGTGTATTCATAGAAGGAATATGTATGCATTCAAAGTCTTTACAATCCCTGAGAGTGCTGTCTAATAAGCTGCAAAAAACCTCATGCTCATTATATTGAGCACAGTACTGAATTATGAGGTTTCTGAACGAAAAGAAATACTAGAGTAAAAGAATCTTGTTGCTAAATGGCAGTGTGCAGCATTTCTTAGTGCTTTGTCCTGGTGACTATATCTGTAATTGATCTTAAACCAGAACATAATTTCGTTGGTGACCGATTGGAAACAGTACATTTATTTCCCAAATCGACAAGAACCATGTACAACAGATTAACTGTAAAATAACTTCTTTTGCAGTTTATTGGGTTTGGAGATAAGAAATCAAACAACACCAGTTCATTACTTGCTGGATATTACAATTATGTTTCAAACAAGTGAACTGTTACTAATGAAAAGAAAAAAAAATTGGTTTGAAAGAAGAAAGCAGAGGTGAAATTTAGAAATGTATTGTATGCAGAACGATGGCATATAAAAGTGAATTATTCAATAGGGGAAAAAGAGAAAAGACAAGTTCAGAAGACTGCAGTTGAATGGCAGTAAAAGATGAAAATTACTGGTTGTCTCTTTTTCAACTCAGTATAAAATGCAACACTTATAAAAATTTACATATATTCTTTTACGAGGAACATTAGTCAGAACATAAAATCAATGAGCCCAATAGGATTGAAATCAATGTATTAGCTATGATATCTATAAGTTCTTACATGTATAGACTCCTATCCATGAGTGTGCCCAGATGTTATTAGGTGGAGACTTGTAAGAAATAATGCCCTTTAGATGTTTTAGGAAATGCTTCAAGGGTAGGGGAATCCCTAACAGTTGATTGTCTCACATGATGTGTTAAGTTTAAGACATGTGCTGGACTTGTATACCATCACAGCTGAATGATGGTCTTGATACAAATCAATTTATGTGAATTCCAAGCTGAATCAATCTGAGATCTATATAAACCCTAAGTTTTTTTAAAAAAAATAAAAAAGTAACAGGGAACAAAATAAGCATACATGAAAAGAAAAGTTTTGGCCCAGCCTTTATTTGAAGCAGTTGCCAGTAAATTATCTTCCAGTTATCCCAGAGACATAAAATGGAAGCACAGAGCAAATGGTAAGGTATCTTATTATTATATGACTGTTTTCACCCATTTCCTAGCAATAACGTCATAAAACATAGTGAAACCTAATTTTAAAGGACTAATTGAAACAGTGTTGATATTCACGACTGCAAAAATACACTGTTGCAGTAATTTACATCGCTTGTGTCATATGACACAGATGACAAATGATGTTGGTGTTAAGGGACGTAAATTGACAGAAAATAACGCAATTTAGAATATCTGTGTAAATATGGTATTATTTACATGATACAATTGCTGTGGAAATTTGGTCTGTTGCATGTGAAGCCCACTATATTGTGGCTTCACTTTGTATTGGTCAGCCATGAGTAAAGCATTTAAATGATAAATATTTTATTTATTGTTAATCAGTGAGTATAATAGATGTCTTGAAAGAGGTGATTTTCTGTGGAGGCCTCTGCACTTGGGAAAGGATGTCTTGCTATTGCCTTGCTGATATTAATTCTGTTCTGATTCCATTCTCTATAATGGGCCCATTTTGTAGGAAAAGCTTCCAACAGATTAAATTAGCCCCAGTGTAGAGTGGTTTTGCTAGAAACTGAAACATTTTTTAGTTATCTAGGCCTTCCACTGATTCTATCAGCTATGCTAATTATTGTTTGTTTATTATTTAAATGGTTGGTTTTAGTGTTTTTATTATTTTACCATTTTATTCTATATTTTATTGTACTTATTATACTTGTTATTATAAGCTTCATTAACAAAAAAAGCAATATAAAATTGTGAATAAAAAGGCATAATTATAAAAATGCATTTAAATCACCTAATTACACAGTACATTTTCCTGCTCTATGGGTTTTCATGTGAGGAATTAAACTATTGTAGAAAGGGTAGATTTCATGAGCTTCCTGATTGACATCGCTGAAGTGGCTTTATAGAGATTTGTAGATTAGAAGCACCATTATCAAGAAGGAACTCTCAGTGGAGAATGGTGACACTCTTGAAAGAGTTTGGATAAGTTAGAACATGAGATAAGAAATATAGAAAAAAGAATGCCCTCATGCAGAGCTTTTCAGCTGAAAGTCAGCAATATTTAGAGACAGGGCACATCTTTCAACTGGCAGTAATGGTATCTTTCCTCACAAGGCCAATTCCAGTTATGAAACTGTTTGCTGAATTTCTTTATATTCTTCAGTTTATTTTCTTCATCTACTTCTGCCCCTTCAACACCCAACAATTACTAGTGAGGCTAATATAAAGCATGTTTTGGACAGAGACTGTATATTGAACAGTCTTCAGAGATAGCATCCAGGAAGATTAGGATCAGTACATTAACTTAATATTATCAAGACTTAAAGAAGAGAACTTGCTAAGCCTGCTGTCTGAGTCTTGAGCAGCCATACTAAGTTAAGAACACTCTTCTAAGTGAACTTGCATAGGATGATGCCGTGAATCTGATCTTCTGCTGGCCACCAGCAGAAGGAGCCCAAAAGGACGCCAGAAGATCTGGAGAGAGGCTTCTGAGTCAGATCATGGCTCAAGAAAGTGGTAAGCGCTGAACAATAGTGGAGCAAAGGAATAAGCCTGGGACTACAGGGGATAAGAGAGGTACTGGAAACTTTTAGGGATCTAGGGTTACATTTTAAAAATACTTGCCTCTTCCTTGAATTTGAAAAATGAAAGATGTTCCCTGTTCAATTCTCCTAGTAATTTTATTTATTGATTATTATTTATTATTTATCCTGCCTTTCATTTAGAGCTTAAGGTGGCATACATAGCATTTGTCCTTCCTATTTCTTCTCAAAACAACTTTGTGAGATTAGAAAGTGAAGGACACAAAGTCACCCAGTCAACTTCCTTGGCTAAGGGTAGCTAATGACTAACAGCTTAATGTTTTCTCACATGTTGGACTGCAAAGCAGTCCTATCCTACTGTATAATCCTATTAATTACATGTAATCCATTGGCACTGTAGTTGATCACCTAAAGAGAATTTGCTTTGATCCCCCAAACATTGACAACCAGAATTTACTTCAGCCATTTTAGTATTCTAGTTAAATATGAAAATGACCTCTGTCTCAGACAACCACAAAAACTTGGCAGTTACTAAACCTGCTAATTTCTCCCCCATACTACAATGAATGTACTGGTTGTGACTTACTATAACGACCCCACCCTCTTATTTCTAATCACCATTGACCTTTTTTCTGGGACTACTAGCTGCTTCCTTTTCTGCCCTTCATCATGGCTACATGGCCTGCCTGCCTGCCTGCCTGCCTGCCTGCCTTCCTCCCTCCCCCCCCCCCCATGGTTGGCTTGGTGGGAACTCTCTTGGGGAGTCCTCTATGAAATGGTTTGCTCCCCTCTAGCATTCAATATCTACATGAGACTTCTGTCAGTTTGGGGTGAGATATCATTAGGATGCTGATGATACCCAGCATCACCTCCCCAGTTTGGGCTGGAGATGCCAAGGATGGCTTGGAAGCTGTGGGGGTATAGATGGGATGAAACAAGCTGAAGTTGAACCTAACAAGATGGAGTAGTTATTTGTCCAAAGACCAATTTTTCTGTCCCAGTTGTAAACCTGGAGGAGCAGGTCCATGACATGGTGTTTTACTTGACTCACAGCGAGTTCTGGATGTGAGGATGGAGGCTGAATCTGGGGGCCTGTGCCAAACTTTGGCTGGTGCACCAGTTGTAGCTCCATACCTGCAAGAGTGGGAGAACCTGGCAATAGTAACTCATATCATCATCACTATTGGTGTGCTTTATATGGATCTAACTTTGAAAACTACTTGGAAACTGCAGTTGGTGCAGAATGCAGTTTCCCTGGGGCTGGAGGATAAGAGCTATTCTCCTTTGTGGAACCTTTGCTGTGAGCCCTGCATTGGCTTCCAGTAGGTTTCTGGGTACAAGCATTGATTTTAACCATTAGAGCCCTCCATAGCTGGAGTGCTAGATACTTACAGGACTGCTTCCTCTGGGCAGAACCAACCTATGCTTTTCTGGCTGGGGTTGCTGGTGTCCCCCATGTGTGAGATTGATGGGGTCCTGGAGTGGCATTTCCCTGCCACCCTGTGGAATATCCCCCCCCTAGAGATTGGCAGCAGTCTAGGCAACTTTTGTGAAGATAGAGCTGTTCTGCAAGCTTTTTGAACCCTGATGTCATCAAATACTGTGTTACTGTATGGATTAGTGGTTTTATCTTAATTATATTTGCTATGCTGTTTTATTTATCATTCTAATTGTAGTTTGGCTCAGTGTTTTTATCTTAATTATTTTTGCTCTATTTTATTTATCATTCTAATTGCAGTTTGGCTTTTATGTTTAGTATTGTCAACTCTGTGAGTCACAACATTTTGCAGTATGTGAGTGTGATATATAAATAATTAAGCATTCCCAATCTCTGTTGGGGAATTTGCATGGGTTGGTCCTATTGAGTCAAGATTATATAAAAAACAAAACCAGTGGAACCCACCCAACCAACCCTAGCTCTGACATCTAGAGAAGCGTGGGTGACAGGACTTGTCAGAGATGACTTTGGCAAAGTTTGTTGTCCTTCAATGAAAGAACACAATGGGGTTATGCAAATAGTTTGAAATATATGTCAGTGTTTTCTCTGTGTTTGATATCTGGTATTGCGGGAGTGTAATCTACTGCCAGTTATTCCTCCATCGGGGTGGGTAGTAAATAGCTCCTTTCTTTCCCATTATGGAGAGCAGCATGAAAATTCATGCTTTTCTCCCTGGCACTCTCATTTCAGAGCAACAAACTGTGTCACAGCCCTTTATTACAATAGCCAGGAGACCCTATGGGATACCCTAGAAACTGTATGAAAAATAAATTACTCTTCTGCCTGTTGAATGGTTGCTGGGGAGCATCTGATACATCCCAATTTATGAAACACACAATAAAATGGCTGCTTAAAGTCTGGTCTGGCTCTCTTTTACAGTGTATACGCAAAGACGTGCCCACATAGTAATAACTTGCATGTGCCAGAATAAGGAAAGTGTTGGGGATGAGGCTATATACACAGGCGCTGCTCTCCAGTACACCTTTATATATATGAGCAGCTGGATAGCGTAGTGGTTAGAACACCGCCTTTGATGCAGGAGACCGGGGTTCAAATCCCGGCTGGTACCTACCTTACCAGTAGGGGTCCTTGGGCAAAGACCCCCTAACGCTTCACCTGCCTACCTCAAAATATGAGAGTGACACGAACTAAGAGAGTCATGCCAGCTCGGACGTCGCCCGGATTAACAAGGTCCACGTCAGATTTGGGGAACCAGGACAATCTGATGTTAAGTGGGCTACTGGAACAAACCATACATGGACGAGACAAGAGAACTTGGAAATGATGGAATGCTACTACAACAGCAGACCTAATGAGAGGGGATATATGAAACGTATGAGGGAACTATGGATAGACAGAAGGCCTACATCCACACTAACTGAGAAACAACTAGTTACCCAGCGCTTCAGCATAGTGAAGAGGAAGCTGCTCTCACAACTTGAGATAGACCAACTCCACATTACAACCTGGACTCAAGCAGACCTGGAAGAACAAGCAGATGTGCAGCCAACACCTGAAGCTGGAATGTCACTGCCACCCCTTCCATTACAGAGCACAGCAGCTGATATGAGGCATAAGATCATGGATAAACTAGCTACAGTCAACCCTCAAGTCCAATTACCAAGGCTCAGTGAAGAAGTACCATCAGATAGTATGCTAGAAGATGCCAACAGAGCCCTCCAGACAATCCCTACTACCACCATAACTGAAACCAATGAATTGGTATATGCTACAGCCACTGTAATCCTGGAAATGCTTGGCTACATGATCAAGAACAGCAGTACATACCCACCCTGGAAAATGAGATTGGAGGCTAAGATCAAGGCAACTCGGAGAGAAGTCAGTCAGCTGGTGGAACTACAGAAGCGCGTGGAGATTAAGGATAAGACTCGGCTACTGAAAAAATACATGGGCCTGACTCCATCTGAAGCCCTAGAGACTGCTAAACAAAGGCTCACAGCACTGGCTACCAGGCTAAGGAGATACACTAGAGAAGCAGAGGCCAAGAAGATAAATGCCCTGTTCTCCAAAGAACCATCCAAAGTGTACTCCCAACTGCAGTGCAACCACAGAGTAGCAGCTGAGCCACCAGCAGCGGAAACTGAACAGTACTGGAAGAACATATGGGAGAAAGAGAAGACGCATAACACCAGTGCAAAGTGGCTGCAGGACCTGAAAGCAGACCACAGCAATCTCCCAGAACAGGAACCAGTCACCATCACAGTAGCAGACATCCAACAGCGAGTCAAGAACATGAAAAGCTGGACAGCACCTGGCCCGGACATGATCCACACCTACTGGCTAAAGAAACTAACAGCAGTGCATGAACGCCTAGCAGCACAGATGAACCAACTGCTAGCAGCAGGCTCCCACCCAGAGTGGCTAGCATAAGGAAGGACAGTGCTGATCATGAAAGACCCTCACAAGGAACAGCACCATCCAACTACCGGCCAATAATCTGCCTCCCCACAACATGGAAAGTTCTATCAGGCATCATAGCTGCCAAGCTACATGACCATATGGGCCAGTACATGAGCACAGCTCAGAAGGGCATTGGGAACAACACCAGAGGCTCAAAACACCAGTTACTCATAGATAGGGCAGTCGCCCAAGACTCAAGGTCTAGGCAGACCAATCTGAGCACAGCCTGGATTGACTACAGGAAAGCCTATGACTCAATGCCACACACATGGATCTGT
Organism: Liasis olivaceus; assembly: GCA_030867105.1. NCBI lineage: Eukaryota > Metazoa > Chordata > Lepidosauria > Squamata > Pythonidae > Liasis > Liasis olivaceus. The sequence continues at coordinate 16,615,193 of CM061353.1, read as the reverse complement.
GAATGCCTGGCGCTATACAAAGTCAACAGGACACTAAGGACCTTCCTCAAGCACTCAATGGGACTGTGGAAGACAACACTGGAAGTGAACTCAAGACAGCTCGCACAAGTGGCCATCAAGTGCGGCATATACCAAGGTGATGCACTGTCCCCACTGCTGTTCTGCATAGGCTTAAACCCCCTCAGCCAGATAATCACAAGGTCTGGATATGGGTACAAGTTCAAGAGTGGAGTCACCATCAGCCACCTCCTCTACATGGATGACATCAAGCTGTATGCTAAGAGTGAACGAGACATCGACTCACTGATCCACCTGACACGGATCTACAGTGAGGACATTGGGATGTCATTCGGACTGGAGAAGTGTGGCAGGATGATAGTAAAGAGAGGGAAGGTAGTTAAGACCGATGGAGTGGAACTACCAGTGGGCCACATAGCAGACATAGAGACCAGCTATAAATACCTTGGTGTCCCACAGTCACATGGGAACCATAAGGAGGAGGCAAGAAAGACAGCAACATCCAAGTACCACCAAAGGATAAGACAGGTCCTGAAGAGCCAGCTCAATGGGAAGAACAAGATCCATGCCATCAACATGTATGCCCTGCCAGTCATCAGATACCCTGCCGGTATAGTGAGCTGGCCAAAGGAAGACATGGAGGCTGCTGATGTGAAGACCCGGAAGCTCCTCACAATGTATGGAGGTTTCCACCCCAAGTCCAACACCCAGAGACTGTACACCAGGCGCAAAGAGGGCGGGCGGGGCCTGATGAGTGTCAAAGCCACTGTCCTGGACAAAACCTGAAGTATCCAGGAGTACATCAGTAAGATGGCACCCAAAGATGAGCTGCTGAGAGAATGCCTCAGGCAGCAGCAGACAAGGCAGGAGGTTCAAGCAGAGGAAGTGCCATGGCAAGACAAGCCCCTGCATGGGATGTACCATCGACAGATAGCTGAGGTGGCTGACATTGGGAAATCCTATCAGTGGCTGGAAAGGGCCGGACTAAAAGACAGCACTGAGGCACTGATCATAGCAGCACAAGAACAGGCACTAAGCACCAGATCCATAGAAGCAGGGGTCTACCACACTAGACAGGATCCAAGGTGCAGATTGTGCAAAGAGGCCTCAGAGACAGTCCAACATATAGTGGCAGGGTGTAAGATGCAGGCAGGAACAGCATACACTGAACGGCACAACCAAGTAGCTGGCATTGTGTACAGGAACATCTGCACAGTGTATGGGCTAGACCCCCCCAAGTCCAGATGGGAGATTCCACAGAAGGTCATGGAGAATAAGAGGGCTAAGATCCTGTGGGACTTCCAGATCCAGACGGACAGGCAGGTACTGGCTAATCAACCAGACGTCGTGGTAGTAGACAAAGACCAGAAGACAGCGGTAGTGATAGATGTAGCAGTGCCAAGTGACAGCAACATCAGGAAGAAGGAGCATGAGAAGCTGGAGAAGTACCAAGGCCTGAAGGAGGAAATCGAGAGGATGTGGAAAGTAAAGGCCAAAGTGGTCCCAGTGGTGGTAGGAGCACTCAGGGCCATGACTCCTAAGCTGGGAGAATGGGTCAAACAGATCCCAGGAACAACATCAGAGCTCTCTGTCCAGAAGAGTGCAGTGCTAGGAACAGCTAAGATACTGCGCAGAACCCTCAAACTCCCAGGCCTCTGGTAGAGGACCCGAGATTGAGGAAGACACATACCACCCGTAGGGGTGAGAGAGGAATTTTATTCTTTTTATATATGTATAATGCTTGAATGGAGTTTATAATCCACAGGAATGGCTCACTGAAGTTACAGTGTGATTATATATTGTTTTGTTAGTCTCCCCATGGAAAATCATGTGGACTATCCAGCAGACAGAGGTTTCTTTTTGTTATGGCCCCAATTATTTATAAACATATTTATCTCAGAGGCAATGATATATGATGAATGAGAAGCATTGAAAAATGTAGTCTTTACTATGTTACCTCAAACAGTTTTGTCAAATATATATACATATACATATACATATACATATACATATACATATACATATACATATACATATACATATATATATAATTTCCATTTGTTGTTTGGATTTTAAGATTTTAACATAACATGTTTAGTATTTATGATCACAACTGTAGTTAAGCTTATTTTCCATGAATAAGATGCTTTGCACTTGATAGATAAATAATTTATTCCTCCCTCCCTCCCTCCCTCTCTCTCTCTCTCTCTCTCTCTCTCAATATTGAGTTGCCTCTATAAAGCTCATTTTTGTGACTCTTGGTCCACTGATCTTCCACTGTTGTCACTGTGTGGGGATAAAATGAGGGATCCATATAAAAAAGGTAGGATATAAACACAATGACATAAATACAATATACTAAATAATTTACAGGCGCTGATTTCAACCATCTTTAATGAAAGGGGATTTTCATTCTCCTCCCCCCTGTTGTTCTTACCTGCCTTGAAGACTTATGACGATAAGCTGGGCCGGGGGGGTGGGGTGGGGAGAGAAACCTATGTTTTTTTTAGGTCCTTGGAGAAAAGTGGGTACAATTGCAGTTACATAAATAAATAAATGTGATACAATAATTTTGGAAGAGAGTATAAAAAATGCAATACAAGGCAAGTTCATTTAGAAATAATTGTTGGGAGGGCTTCTTTTCTGGTGTTGACATTTTTTCAGAATATTGTACAATAATATTTTATGAGGATTATGCATTATCCTCTTGATGGGAAGTTAAATAGGCAATAAACTCTGCTAGTTTAGCCAATTTTGCACTTTATTTTTAATCTAGGGAGAGTGGACAGTAGAATAAAGTAAGGCAATGTTTAGAGAAAGTGAGACTAAAAAGTAGTATATACTAAGACAATGCTTGGATTTCCAGGCCTATTTTGAGGAAGGGATTTTTTTTCTCAGAGTTAACAATGGTGGGAAAGGGACGCATGGAATGATCCTGCACCACTATTGTTTTGGCATGATAGTCGCCAATATCTGAAACTTTATTTGCTTTTGTTGTGGCAAAGTGATGGTTGATGGAATTCTATGCAGCCCTTCAGTCACAGGGTCATGCTCTGAGGAAGAACGTCTTCTGACCCAGGCGTATGGTATAGAGCAGAAGTGATGTTGGTGGCCATTTCACTATACCGACAAAAATTTTAAAACATATTTGCTACTTGGGTAAAATAATGGTGGCATTCCATGTCAGGCACCCTGTATCAGCAGCACATAATGGGATTAGGTTCAACAAAGAAATATATTTGTTTATTTAATTTATTTATTTGTAGGATTTATATAGCTGTCCATCTCATGCAAATGACTCTGGGGAGTTTACATGGATTAATTTCTAGGTAAGGGTGAGGACATAATTTCTATACCACCACAATTAAGAAAGACTCAGCGGCTTACAAAGAAGAAATACATGTGCAGTAAGAATAAAAGAACTGCTAAAACAATGCAAAAACAAAGAACATAAAAGAAGAGCAATAACAATTGAGAGGACAGTGGTCACATCAGGGGAAAAGCTCTCTGAAGCAGTTTGGTCTTCAAGAGTTTTGGAAAGACTATCAAAGATGGAGCCAGTCTGATCTCCATGGGGAGGCTGTGCCCCAATATCTGTGTGGCTACAGAATAGCAACATGGCATCATTTCAGACCCCCAAAACTACCCAAATGTTCATGTGTCACTGAACTTAATGTGTCTTATTTCTGGATTTTTCCTTAGAAAATATTGGAACAGAGGCAATCATGCTTCTCCATGCAGTGTGTAAACACAGCCTTAGATGAAGTTTTGAGATTTTGGTTTGTATTAATTTGTGACTGACTTGCCATTCAGTGCTGTCCCTTTAATCCTGGGCTTGCAGGGACATATCCTCTATCTTGTTGAGCACAGAAAGGCATAAGTTTTGCTGAGTGTGAAAGAAGGTCCAAAATTCTCTTAGGATATTTGCCCTTTCGTGGTCTTGTATGTAGACTGATATTCAAATGCCTACATGTTTTGTTTTGTTTGAAGCAGTCCCAGGCTTGAGATCAGATTCAAGATAGTACTGTCAATTGTCATGATATTGCCTTTAAGCATTTTCTCACCATCTTACACACATATGCCATATGAATTGTCGAGGAGCCATGGTTGGTAACTGGATATAGTATAAATAATATTTGCAATTACATAGATTAGATTGCCAGTAACTGTAGCCATGGCAGTAAGACTTCTCCAGTTAATTGGTGAAGGTATGCTGGTTTAGATTAAATGTGTAATTTTGCTTTTTGTGTGTGTGTCCACAATGACTTACTAGGTACAAATTGAAAGCAATAACATGAGGACTACCTGGGGGTAAAACGGTGGAAATAGGTTGTTTGATGGCATCTGGTATCTGTCTCCACCTGATCATAATGTCGTTACAAAATCTTTCTCAGGTTATGAAGGACATATTTTTCTATTCCTCTGACATGTCAGGTTCATCCGGCGTGGCACAGCTAGGAACTTGCCCAGCTGCGCTTAGTCAGTTTCACCGCTCGAGTGCTAGCGAGGAAAGAGGAAGTGTGGAACAGCAAACTAATGAATGGGCCAGCTGGCACCACTTGACTAAACTGGAAGCGGATGCGTTGTGTTAACGCCAGAGGGCCGTGGGCGCTATAGACAAAGGAGAGAGCTGCGGAATTGAGGAAGAGCAATCAGGGTGCGATGGGAAGCTCCCGGCTGTGCGCGCGACAGAAAGCCCCAACGAAGGCAACAACCACGCCATCAGAAAACAACAATCAAAGAAACAAAAGGACTGGGCTGAACCTGCCATTCGAGTAAAAGGGGGGATTACAGTGAGTAATCTGTAATCTGCAATCTGGAATATGTAACCTAGCAACGGGGCTAGCGGGGGATTGGGACGACTATAAATTGTGTGGGAAGATGTGCCAAGCCAGTCCTGGCTTTGTTTGTAACTATGCATGTTATGTTCAAGTAAACTTCTTTGTTGCACACACGCGTCACGAGAGTTTCTCTAGACGAACGGGGTAAACCTTACATTACATTTCCATATTTATTAGAAAGGAAGAAGACCCAGAATGAAAGGCAACTCCCTCTAAAGGAAGATTAGGCAGGAAGAAATATTTTAGATGTAGAATCAACCGTGTGCAATGCCTGGCTTCTCACGTTGCCAACCTAGGTGAGCAACTCCATCTGAAACCCGTTTTGGAGATTTTCTCTCCACAATAAAGGTGTACATGACCCTCACCTGCATGTATTGTATACATGAATGGGAGTATATATTAGGCCTGTGCAGTACAGTCTTGATTGGGAAGAGGTGCTTTGGAATGCATAAAAACATAAATATAGCCTTTGACTGTGACTCATTAAAAGTATCCACATTTTTTCTCCAGAACCTGTGGCTGATGTGTGGAAGCTTCTGCTCCAGGCAAATTATATAAGAAAGATAGGGAGGAGGAATGGGCAAACAAATTTGGATGGAAGTGTGTTGAGGGTACCAGGTGGCTGGACAGGGAAGGAAAAAGAAGAAAAAAAATTCTGTTTGGACATCAGAGAAAAGGTTAAAGTTGACTAGGGAAGCAGGTTCCCCTCAGACTGACTTCTCAGGCCCACAGTCTTTGCTGCAAAGATGCCTGCATTCACTGTACCTTCTTTTGTTTCAACAGTGGCTTCTATTTTTATCAGCAAATGTAAGATGACTCCTTCAGTTCACAGGTGTTCATTTGGATGAAAAAACTCCGTCAGTTACTTGTAATATAGAAGACACATTGGGTGGGGGGAGCAGCTGAAGACAGTAAAGTGCATGGTGACTCATTGCATGTGGGTTTGGGGGAATATGAGAAAGCTAACATTTTCATGGGTTTTCCACATACAAATAATGAGAAACTTTGCCTTCAGTTTTGTGTAATTGTGGCCAGAGGAGACTTCAAAGTCAACATGCTGTCCACAGGTTGTCAACCTTTGATTGAGAAACTTATTCACCTTTGTTGTGTTTGGCCAAGGAAGTATATCATGTTTTCATGATATTCTTTATATCCTGTGCTTAATGATGTTACAAGGCAATCCTATACATATCCGTTCAGAAATAAGATCCCCCACCTCTGCCATGAATTTATGGTAGCCTTTTCTTGGGGGGGAGGTATCTATAAAACTGCAAAGAGCAAGCCACTTTTCAGTATAAGCACAGGAGTGGGCTGTTATTTGATGAGCGATGGCTAGTGCATAGCTCTTTATTTATTCTCTCCTTCTGCAGACATGCATTAACAGAGAAACCCCAGAGAAATGTGAGCTCATTGTAGTGAAGATGATTGAATAAATAAACATTTGCCATTAATATTCCTTAAGTATCATGAATAGGAGGATATTTCTAGGCAATTACGTCCCCTGGACTACTCAAATGCACTGCAGAGATACGGGGCCAATAAAAGCTGTAGGTAAACAGCGTTTGTCACTGGCTTACAAGGAAGCAAATAACAGAGCCATGAAATCTTGCCACAGCCCTTAGGACGCATTAATGCGATGTTTGTAATTTGCCTGCTGGTCTCACATGGAGAATCGAGCATGCAGACACAGAATTCTTCTATCGTAAAATTAAAGAGAAGGATAGAAAGGTGGTGGCAAAGAAAATGGCTCTCTTCAATCAAGCAGAAGTACCACTCTTGCTTAATTTAACTACTGCGTTGGGGCTTTATATTATTTTGAGCCTGCTAGTTTTAGTTCTGTAACTTTAATACGCTTTTCTTTGTCACTTTTCTTTGCTGATGTGCGAGGCGTTTGGGGCAGTTTTTGTGGTAAATATTTATAAAATAATGATAATGTCCCTCTTGAGACACTTTGCCAGTTGTTATCTTTCAGCAACCATCATAGACTGATAGTCTGTTCCCCCTTATAAAGCCTTTTCATGAGGGGGCACTTTTTCAGTGAGGAAAGGCTGGGTAACTTTTGACCATTTATTCCTCCCCCGTGCAAAAAATTCTTCCCATCACCCTTTTTTAAAAACCGTTAAATGATTCAGGGTTATGTTTTGTGAGGTAAAGCACTGTGTAGGATGGAATTAGGAAGGATATTAATGGAAAATTGCCAGGATTCCTTTTATGTGGGGAAAAAAAAGGTGTTTGGTTGTGACCCTATGCATTATAGTTCTGTCTTCCACAACATTTAATTTGAAACAATTAAAAATCTCCCTTGAGTTGAGCTCCACTCTTGGGGATTTCAGCAGTGATTTGCTATCATTGCCTTTTGGATTGTTTTTTTCCCCACTTCTCAATCTAGCCTACTTTTTGGGAATTTTGTGTTAGTCTCCCAGCCTGCAAGTTCACCAGGTCTAATGCTGCTTAGCTTTTTAAAATTGGCCAAGTGGGTTCGCTGCTGCCTCTCTCTAGCAACATTTAATTGCTTTCTTACAAAACGTTTATATATAAACTTTTTATATTATATTATAAAAAGATAAATCTCTCTCTTAATTTGAATATATTGACAACAAATCAGAAGTGACAATATTTTATTACCTGGAAAAATGTCTATTGAAACTCTTTTAGCCAATATAAAATACAAAAGAATGGTCTTCTATTTGTCAATGAATTTCAGAAACACGTTGTCTTAAGTATTTATGAAGAACTTCTGTTGAACCAGTGAAGTCTCATCAATATCAGTTGCACTCTAGTGTTAGAAAGAAATGGAATTAAATAATACAGTCTTCATTGAATTTGGAACTCAAGATAAATATAATGTTCATTAATTACTGATTTTGGAACTATGAAGGAAAACTGAGCTTTTAAAAAGTTCCATATCTTTTAAATAAGTTCCAAGAATTATCTTAGTGTCATATATAATGTCAGTGATTTTTCAGGCACGTTGTGGGTCATTAGTTCAAGTAATATTTCAAAGAGAATGTTGGAAAGTAACCAGGATCTGTTCCGTCTTTATTAATTTGAAATGTTATTAACTTGATTCAAACAAATTGAAATGTGTATCTCTGTGTGTATTCTTTTAAAACAGAGTATCTAACACTTAATGACAGTGATGGATAAAAGTGTTTGTATAACGTGTATATTTTCACTGCTGTTTTAACAGGAAGAGAGAGTTTTCTGTTCAAAATGAACCATAATGTTGATGTTTGCCAAATAGACCTGCCCTAAATAACTAATTCATCTCATCTCCATCAATTTTAGTCATTTGCAGACAATATTTGTTAGCAGAAGATAATTAAATGCAAGCTGTCTTTGAGGGAACATCACATATTTTTATAACATTAATGGACATCTGACAGATTGTATAGAGATTTAATTTTATTTATTCAAATTCAAATGAAATGTGATTTGTTGATGAGAGAATTGGCAACCCTTGCCTTGGAAGTTTAAATGTACAATTTAAATACATTTAAGATGGAATATTTAACACTTGCAATGATCCAATTAGTTTCACAAGTCAGAAAACCATGCACATATTTTCTATCTATGGCAAAATTCTCATTGGTGTCTTGTATTTGATACCCAGAAACTGAGTTTTCCATCTATAAATGTGTTATTCTCAGACCAGTAAGGTGCTAAATTTTGCCACAGGCTGTAATTGTAAAGTGTTTCTCTGTCCATGGATGAGTAGGCTACAAGTTCATCCATGGAAATAAAGTACATCCATTCACACACAGGCTTGCTGATGAAATTCCATTATCAGACAATGAAATCAAGAATACAGAATAACAGCTGTCACTTTAAAATAATGAAACACTGTCTCATGTTAGTTGTTCTGGAGACAATCTTGTAAAGCTGCATGTATAATTTCAAGGGATAAATAGAGAGTGCAAGTATCACAAGTTCCCACTACCCAGCTGCGTCTACTGTAGCTCAGGTAAAACTTTTACTGCTTTATCTTTGAAATCTTGTCATTTCATATTGCCCAAGAATCACCAGTGTGGAAGACAACAGCATAATATACTGTGTAGCCATCCATTTATTTGGCAGAAAATAAATTGAAAATGGTTTTAGTATCTTTCTTGGGCCAAATGCTATGGCCTTTTCTGAATTGTTCTACAATATTCCTGCACATGAGTAAGCCTTTGCCTGAAATCAGCAGAATAAAAAATGTGAGGCTTGGAGATTAGAATACTGATAAAGATTGATAATAATTGGTGAATTTTCAGACAAATGCCTTTGTACATGAATTGTATCAGGTGTTTGTAGCTCTACCTAAGAATTGTAAGAATTGGCTGCCATGTAGTGATAATGTATCAGTGGAACTCAGAGCTAGCCAGACCAGAAAACGTAGGGTGTTTAAGTCATAAATTACTTAGATATCAGACCTCCAGAAAATAACAGAATGCTTTAAAAGAAGACGCTGCACAGGGTCTCCAGACTGTGATTTAACCTTTATAAATTTACCTCAGGAATGTGTACATTGATAAAGACGTTTGACAAAAGAATATTTTATGTCATGGGAGAAAATGGTGTTGATACAGATTATTTGCTCATAAATGTCTGTCAAATATGAGACATGAATTATTTAGCAAATATTAGCTTAGAGAGATTATAAAAGGGTAATGATTTAGCCAATTTTTATATAGCTGCATGTACAATGGAAATATACTAATACAAAATCAATATACTGCACGTTAAAATCTCTACAATATACATTAAAAGGTCCACAACAGAAAAAGTGGGAAATTATTATTAAAATAGAAAAATAACCAAACCCCTAAAAATCATAGATACCCTACTCCAATCCGGGGCATTCAGGGGAGAGGGTGTCAAAAAAGTCAAGATAGTGCTATGACCTGTCCTTTTTTACATGGGCCACGCTGCTGTGGATGCCCTGACTCCATGTGCCCTCCAGAAAAACTTTATCTTTAGAAGAGAATATCTATAGCTCAGGGTTGAACTGTGGAGTCCTCGGGGTTCTCTGAGCTTGGCTGTTTTCTTGCAAACGTTTCGTTACCCAGCTAAGTAACATCTTCAGTGCTATCATATTGTCTAGCCAGGTGATGAAATGTTTGCAAGAAAACAACAAAGCTCAGAGAACCCCGAGGACTCCAAAGCTTTATCTTAATCTGTTTCAAGGAAGGAATAAAATGGACACGATCACACTTCAGGCAGGAAAGTATTCCCTGAAACAGGCACTGAAGCTGAAAAGCAGTGCCTCTTTGCCCCCTCTCAGGGAAAGGGAAGACCACAAGTGGCTTCTCCTGGGATAATTGCATTGGGCAGGTCGATCCTAGTTGGAAAAGATTCCTGTAAGTGCTTAGGGATCGAGCCATAAAGAGCTTTAGGCTGAAACTAGCACTATGACTTGCGCTCAGAAACTTAGTTGTATGATTATTTCTCTTCGTCTCCATCTACTGATGAGGCTCATATTTTTTTTAGTATACTAGTATAAATACCTTCCAAGCATTAAGCCCCACCAGGGAAGAAATAATTAGCCTCATCTTATTATCAGTTACCTCACTAACCATAACTATCCTCCTATATACTATTAACTTTGATATAAAAACCAAACCGGACTTTAACAATCTATCACCATTTGAATGTGGATTTGACCCACTAGGAGATGCACGATCCCCAGGCCCCAATCTCTGTTCAATTCTTCCGTGTAGCCATTCTCTTCGTCCTTTGGGCATTCAGTGCCACCAATCCATCTGCCCATTCAAATTTATAGCCACAAAGTGAAGAAGACCTTCTGCACTGTTTATATTATGAAGACTTACATGTGGCTCTAGGGCTGTTTGTATCCAATGTAATTCTTTATCAGAATCATTTCCATATTAACGCAGCACCAAGAAAGTATGATCTTCCAGTGCTTTTGAATTAGGAATTTCAAAGAAAATGAGTTGTTGAAACAAATCCAAGCTTGTTTGCTTTTACTTTGGTTACCTTTTTTGTGTCTTTGTGGAATGTGGATAATTTCAGTATGTAGTTATCTCTATATAATTTAGTCAAGAGACAGCACTGAAATCAGAAATTCCCTGTACAAGAGCGACTATACTATAAAATCCTTATGAAGGTAGATGATGGATGTGTTCTTTAAGGTTTCCATAATAATGCCTTCTTTTCAAGCTCCAGGGTCTAGGGTGGGGTAAAGTTCTGTATCAAGGAAAAGAAATAGAGATAAACTGTGGATTTTGCTGGAGAATGCTTTTTGTTTCTTGTAGCCATGTAATTATTGTCCTGACTCTAAGAGGTCCGCTTTAATCATCATTACTGCAAGAGCAGAACAAACCATATTCTCCGTACTTGGAGGTGCTTATTTCTTTTTTTAATAAAAAATAAGTATTTATGATAGAGTTCTTTGTACATAAACAGACTGAAGGGCACTGAAAGAGAGGGCCAATGTATAATTGGAATTCTGAACAGAAATAGGAATGAAAGTTTACAGTGAATTGATTTGATATTTGATAAAGTGGATTGGTATGAGAGAGGTATGAAATGCAATAACAGTAGATACTCTTTGGACTTCATTGATAGTGTTGGATGGGACAAGACTCAGTCAGATGGAGCAGAATAATACTGAATACTTGCCTGCAAGGGGGCTGTGTTAAAAGTTCTTGAAAAAAGAAAGTAACTTTCTTTTATGTTGGATAGATTGTTAAAACTAAGGGTCAATATTATTTTTGGCATTTTCCTTTCGAGAAAAAAAATGTCAGTGATCTTTAATGTGCTATAAATGTCCTATCCTCAGGACTATTATGCAAACACAGATGTACCATAATTTTTCTTTGGAAGGCTGGTATCATGTTTGGAAATTCAGCCTGTTAAAAGCCTATCTGTGGTCATTAAGGATTAATGAAGCGCCAATCCATAGACATTTTACTTAAGGGCAGTCAACAGTATATGAACGAAGAAACTGCTTTAAAATAACATTAATTTCTCTTAAGAGCAAGTATTAAGACCGTTGTGGATCCCTGATTATCAAAAGAAGCAGAAACAGTTGTGTCCAAAAGCATGATTCTCACTTATTTTGATTGAATTGAGAACTGAACATGCTACAAGGAACATAAAAATAAGTTGAAAGCCATGGGAATTGGGTACTTAAAAATATGGGGAGGGGCAAGTAGGACAAATGACAAGGATGATGTCAATCATGCAAATGCCATGATTTATGTACTTGGCTCAGACACTGGGGCTCAATGAAGAAAGGTAGGTATTTTCTTGATTTCATCACAGTAGACACATCATGATTTTGATATCTTGGTTTGCTGCATGCACTGCTGCTTAAGGAGTTTGTCTAATACAACAAGAAGAGATAGGGACAATAATGAATAGGTGATAAATATATGTGAACTAAACACAAAAGGGAAAACTGTATGAAAGCATTTGTGCTGGTGGTTTGGTCATCTAGAGAGAATGAATGAAAATCAAATTGCAAGACAAATACTATACGCAAGACAAATATATGAAGGATGAGTGAATGGGCTTAGAAGAAGGGGAAGCCTGAGAAATGGATTTGGTGAGACTGTGGAAAAGAGGTGAGAAGTCTGATGAACAAAAGGCATTGTATAGAGTAGTGACAGATGAAGTGGAAGTTTAAGAACCTCAAACCCTTTTGTCATAAAGGAGTGGTAATTTGATCGGTCTGGTTGCTCTTTTGTTCACATTTTCAAAGTCTCCAGTATTTATTTTTGAAAGATGCATTGACCAGGCTTATATAATGTATTTCAGGTATGGTTGCATCTTAGATAGTTACAGATGTTTTACAGTCCTGACAGATTTATTTTCCTTTCTTTCCTAATGATTCCTAATGTAGAGTTTGCCCCCCCCTTTTTTTTTTTTTGCAACAGACAGGTATTCTGTTATTGATTCTATTCAGTTATTGACTGCAAGGTCCTTTTCCTCATCAGCCATCACCAGATTAGCCCTGTGAAATACATTTTTTTTTTAAATGAAACTTGAATCCCTTTACCCTTGCTTGTGTTGAATCACTTTTATCTGTGTAAGGCTGGTTCAAAAATGGTCTTTTAGAATTCTTTTCTTTCTTTCCTAAGTAAGCTAAATAATTTTCAAAATGGTTCAAAAATGGTCTTTTAGAATTCTTTTCTTTCTTTCCTAAGTAAGCTAAATAATTCAGCATCATCAGCAAACTTAGCCACTTCTCTGTAGATCCTAAAGTTCAAATCATTTATAAAGCTAAGAAGCCAGTCCCAAGATAGCTCTCTGAAGGTCTTTGTTGGTTAAATTCTTCTGGTGCAAAAACTGGCCATTTCTTCTTACCCCTTTCTTTCTATTCTTTATTCCATAATTGATGGATAAAGCTTCAAGTAATCCCAACAAGGTGAGCCTATTCCCACACCATGGAATATTTTTGCTGTAAATTGAAAGTCTGTTTTTCAGAAGGAAGTCTTGCCTTCCCCTCTTTTGCTTTTTTGTCACTTGCTCTGATATTATTGCTGGTTTTGTGTTTCTTATTTTTTAGAGCCATACAAATCCTTCAAAAGAAATGCTTCAGAATTCAAGGGAACACAGAGGAAGATCATTTTGTTAAAGCAGCCCCATTTTTTTCCAGGTTGATGTGGTTGCTCCATAAGCTGCTCCTGGGTGGGTCAGCTTGTGTGTTTGTGTGTAGAGCCCCGTTATTTTTATATTCTCTCTATATTATTAAATGGGCTAACTATTTTAAATGCAGGTGGATCTTGATGATCTTTTTATAAAGGGTGGTATAAGATCTCATAAAAAATAATGATATATAACAATGATAAATCAAACAATAAATTCATCCTTGTGTGTATGAATCAGCCCTCTATTGAATTTCTACATCCAAAATGGTTAGTGGAAGAAAGGGCAGGTGTGGCAGATAATAAGACCAATCAGCAGGACAAAAAGTGCTGTAAATGGAGACATTACTGCTTCAAGTGTCTGGTATACCTGTTGTAGAGTTCAAATGTGAGAGGAACAATGAGATTGTTAAATGTTGAGGACCTTGATATAGTCCTGACTCTGAAATAATGTACAGGGAATAGATTGCAAAAAAAATACCCATGCTAACCTCTTAGATCCTTGTTTTAAGGCTTATGAATTCATACAGCTTTTCTTATTTTATTAGTGCATAATTCTGCCAATGGTAATTCATTTGGTGCATTATTTAATTGTACCTTAAAACTGGTGTTTATGTTCTTTGAATTTTGCTTAAATCTTCTGAGCATTAATGAAGATGCTGCATTTTGAAATACACATTTGAAAATGGAATAATGTTTTTATATCTGAAAGCTCTTTGCAAAGATGGTTTCTAATTTTCTGTAGCAGTATCCCTTCTTAGTTGAAAAAGAAGAACCTATATTTGTTGCTTTTCTTGACAAATGCTGATGTTGTAAATTATACAGCTGTTCTTCCTCGGTATGGATTTTGCAGTAGCAAGAGCAATTTATAGGTAGAGAGTGCAGCTGCTGAAAGTCATTTCTTCTTGGTTTCTGTATTAAATCTATCACGTACAAATGCATTAACATTCAGTACAGAGCTCTATTTTTTTACTTCATGGTCTCACAGCCTGTAAATACTTGCTGGCTACACAAAACATGTCTTTACTATAATTTAATAAGGACATATTTAAAGGGGCTCTTTCTTTTGGGTTTTCCTCTTCTTAAATATTTGACAAGTAGGGTGTGGCTGAAGGACAATATCAGAAAAGTCCCATGGCAGGGAATAAGTTGTTTGAATCACCTTGGTGTCTTATGGACACCACCTAATTTTTGTTCCAGTATTAAATTTAAATACAGTGTTATTGTAATAGATTTTTGGAAGGTGCTCTGACACAATATAAGTGTAATACATAAATAAATAGTTTAAATAATCTGAAAACACAACCTCTTCAGATCTGAATATATGTCTCTGTAACAATTTCAGATAGATTTACTCCTGATATCAAGATTCATCTGGCTTGGTCTGTTTTCTCTCCTTAAAAAGTCATTGGGCTGAATGTCCCACAAGGAAAAGCAGCAGAACTATCTGCCTTTGGGGGTCCCTAGGTCATCAGAAACTGATTTCCATCAACCTGGCTACAATGCTGGAGTCCCCCCACCGACCCTCCCATCTAATTTCTTGTCTCATGACTTTTACATTTGTTAACCAGAGAGGTTTTAGGAAGATTGCCAATATAATGAGAGACAAAGTGAAGTCCTATGGAATGCTATAAATCAAACTACAAATTTTGAAACAGTATGGTCTTGTTTTATTATTTTGTAAGATGTTCTATGAATCTTTCAAGCTGAAAACTGGCACATAAGTGCTTTAAATCAGTAAGTAAATAAATTAGGAGTTTGGCCCTTAAGACTTGCAAGCTTTTATAATATTAATCCTGGCATTCTGAGTTGAGATTGGAGGTAGATGGGTAGTTTGTGAAGATGTTATGCAAGAGAGATATACTCTGAGGATTGATCATACTCTGATATCTCTATCTGGCACTGCTGCAGCTTCCAAAAATTCTTCAAAGTTGGTCTATGTGGAGAATATCAACTTCATTGGGAACACTGTACCCAATGTATCAACTTAATATAGGAAAAATACTGCTGACTCAGAAATTCACCCAAATTGTGAACATTCTCCCTTTAGAGAGAAAGAAAATACATTTGTAGCAGGTTATATGTTTAACCCTGGATCAGATTTCTTCATCAGCTGTAGCTTTCATGGTGTCTCAGTTTTATTTTGTTCGCTCATGCAGTCTTTTCCTAACTTCAGGCAATGCTCAGGACTTCTGCCATTTCTGTGGAATCTAAAAGAGAGAGAGTCATGTCAGTAACAACCTGAAGATGCTCTGTAAAGGTTTTTCCTCAGCAGTTTTAGGAAGATTGCCAATATAATGAGACAAAGTGAAATCCTATGGAATGCTATAAATCAAACTACAAATTTTGAAACAGTAACTTCTGAAAGCCATTTTCTGCTAGGTGCAGAAAGTTTGTGCTGGGGTTGTACACAGCCCCAAAATATCAATTTTGTGCCTCCAGAGCCCTTCAAAATAGATGGGGCCAAAATTTGGGGTCATTTTTTTTCATTTTGGGGAAGGGTTTATGGGACAAAAATAATTACTTTAAGCTTTGCAAGTGCATAAGGCCTCCTTAAAACTCCTTTGCCAAATGTCTCTCCCCTCTTCTTAGTGGGGCTCAGTCGATGTGACCCTTGAGCCTACTTTTCATGTTCTTATCTTGTATAAATTACTGGAGCCACCCCCCACCCAGCTTTTTCTCCAACTGCCTTCTCCTCCAAATCTCATTTTCAATATGGAAGAATTTGTCAGTCTTATGTTGAGGGGGTAGGAAATGCTCTTGGATTGGATATGGATAAAACGGGAAAAAGTGGGAGATAGGCAGTGAACTAGGATGGAGGAAAAATTATTCACAATGGGTGGATCAAATAAAGAAAGTGGTCTGAAAAGATAATTTTCCAAGGATCAGAAACTCAGAACAATTACGGTACTGTGCATTAATAGATAGGTATTTGGAGAAAGGAAATTATAAGTTTCCCTGAGGAGAACCAGCACAAGAAATCTGATGGAGGAGCTAATTGCCTTAGTTTGTATTTATACTGCCTAAAACAAATTGTGTTGAAGTATGAGTTAAGCAGTTTTATGAAAAGGAAAAAGCAAAAAAGAGAGAGGAGGGGGGAAAGAGAGAGAAAAGTCTTCAGGCATGTGCAAGTATCATTAAACTTAATAGTATTTTTAGACAGTAATTAAACTGCAGAGATTTCATAGCTGAAGATAGAAAGGTGCATTTAGGAATCTAGATAGTAATTTTTAAAATGATATTTTTACAGGGGAAAGACAATTCCTCTCTTCTCTTTTCCTTTTGTTATATTGCAGTGTGACTGAAATATATTGAGGCGCAAAGCAGAAATAAGCTAAGGGAATTCATTTATGCATGTGTGATTAGGAAAAATCAGATGCTGTATTTTTACAGCTTTTTATCTATGAAGCAGATGCCAGCATGCTGTAGTTAATACAATGTACCCCACGATATTTTGTGGAACTGTAAGTGCTTGCCTTGAGATCTTTCTTTCTCCAAAAATCTTTTAAAAATCATGCTGAGTTTTGTTTCCTCTCTAGCAGGGTCGTATTCTGTAGATAACCAACATTTTTTCCCCTTGTTTCTTTGCCCTCCCCCCCACCCCAGTTTGACACTCAGATACCACAATGATATTATTTTACCTCATGTTCTAACATCACCTCAGCCATGCACCTGTTAAGAGGATTACAGAAGTATTCCTCTCTGCAATACAAAGTAAAAATATTGACTTACTTTAAGGCGCCGTGTTGCTCATGAACAGGGAGGGCAGCCAAGAGGTTCTGTGGCTTTTAATGTGAACTCTCTTGCATTTGCTGCTCAGAATTCTCAAACAATTTGGAAGAAATTCTCTTTCTTCTCCTTACGGCAATCCAGCATCCCAGTTCTTCAGAGTCGTATTTATTGGCTTTAGTGCAGTGTTTCTCAACCTTGGCCACTTGAAGATGGGTGGGCTTCAACTCCCATGGCCGGCTGGGGAATTCTGGGAGTTGAAGTCCACCCATCTTCAAGTGACCACGATTGAGAAACACTGGTTTAGTGATTCCAGTTTCTGCATTTGTTGAAAACAGTCTCTGGTGCCCCACTGTATTTAGGGTCCACACAAAGTCATATTATTGGTGACTTTGACTGTAACTGTGTATCATAGCTTTACTGGTTGTTCCTCCTATATTGTATATCAGCTATTGAGGAACATGTTTAATTTTTTGTTGGGTTTTTCTTTCTCATCATTTGTGCTTTAAAAGTTTAATCAGAATTAAACTGTATTTCTGTGAAAAAAACCCCTCAGAACTGAGAAAAATCCCAAATACCTTATCCATATCTCATCTGGCAAGGGCAAGACTATAAAAATATTTGTGTATAAATGTATGTGCAACAGAAATCTTGTTTTTTAATGTTTGGGTTGCTTACTAAATCCTTATTGGCTCTGCCTGACCCTGAGAACGGAATTTCAGCTCTTAGATTGGTTAGAGCGTTCAGTGGTTAAGGAGAATATTAATTTAACTGTGACTTAAGGATGGGGATTCATTCCTATGAAAAGAAGAGGCAGATTATTACATGTATTTCTATGGCTAATTCCCTATTTTTTACTATCTCTATCATAATCTGTTTACAAGGTTCCTAGTGAATCTGGCTAGAGAAAGCCTTGATCTAGCTGATCCAGGAAGGTGTTCTCATGTGTTTATAAGAGTAATGGCCAATTTCAGTGGACATTTTGAAAAACAAAAGATAAAATCTATTCCTACTCCTTTTGCACAAGTTCATTTCTTTTCCTTTCATCCAAGGCTTGTTACAAACTAGGAGCAGTATGTGCTACAAGGGAACTAATTAGCTAATGAATATTTCTTAATTAATTTATTTGTTAAAAAAGGCTGAACAGATTGAAATAATTTGTTAAAAATTACTTGTCAGCTTTGAAATGTTTGAAAAAATAATCATTGCTGTGCACGTTGCAAAAATTATATGGAAAGAGTCATTAAAGCATGCATGTCTTTTTTAGGGCCTGAGAAACTTGCAAAAGTCAACCTCTCGAAACAGCCATGTTTGCTTCCATGCCTGAGCAGAAGCTTGCAAAGAGCAGTGTTGTCATACTTGTTCGGGAGCATTTTTTCCTGAATAATTTGAAAAATGCATATTAAGAACATTAAAAATAACAATCTTGTTTTTCCTGACAGGACTTAAAATCTAACAGTCACCGAGATGAGATTGCAGCAGCTCGTGCTTCTCTGAAGGAGAATTCACCTCTTCTGCATTCAATTTGCTCTGCTTGTTTGGAACACTCAGATGTTGCATCTCTCACTGCCAGTAAGGACTCCGTTTGTAACGAAATACAAAATGCTCTTGATGTCATTTCCAATGCTTCCCAAGGAATTGGACATCAAAAAGTTCCACTGATGCCACAGTCAGTCTCTCTTGGAAGTGCTCTTGATGAACTTGAGGTAGGACAATCACATTATACTTCAGTAATATATTTTAACTTATTTTAAAGACTTGGGCTAGTTAGTAGCAGAAATCCCAGTTTGTTGAGCTTTCTGACCAGTGGTAGTTTTAAAAAGAAGCTCCTTCACCCTAGGTTATTAATTTTGGTGAATAGCATACATGCCTTCTTTTGGGGGGAAGGTCTATTTTCTTTGCCCTCTACAAGTTAGGGATGAACCATGAGCATGGATACTGAAAGAACATACATATAGCTCAATGGCTTACATTATAAATTACTATATAATGTATTCAGTTAATTTTGGAATTTGTACTCAGCCCAGCCAGATGCTCCTGTTGGGCCTCATAACAAACCATGATAAACAATTAACAAAGTAACAAAATCACAGTCCTAAAAATTAAAAATGGGAAAAGCAAACAATAGTATCAGGCTGTTCTCAAGGTCATGTTTAATTCTATTTTTATATTTTATCTTACTATGTAACTAATAAAAAGTATACATGCAGACAACACCATTAAGGAATCACCATGTCCCCCATAATCAGCATGGTAATAAAAAACAAAAAACAAAAATAAAAAATAAATAGAAGAAGAAGGGAGGGGGAGAAGGCCTGCAAGTTATGTTACTAACTGAAAACCTCCAAAAAATGTTAGCCATATTGCTCAGAAGTCATCTTCTTTGCTCCTTTATTTGCTCCAAAACACAAAACTAATTCAAATGTTGAGAACACATTTTACATTTGTTCATTTTGTTAATACATATCTATATCTTTTTAACAAATGTCTATAGGCGCAAGTTCAGTATAAATTTTCCTTCCTATTCATAGTCCATATCCTTCATGACTCCATCTTCTTTCTTTAGTCAGGCACTCACAGATGCCTTTCTTTACCTTGTATATATGTAGTCCATGGTCATGATCTCTGTAACCTCCTCTGTTATTCTTTCTCCTTTCTTCACCCACCTATCATTCCACCCTCCACATTCTATGACCAGCTAACTTCTTCTAACATTTTCCCTGCTCAAGACCTTCTTTCTTCTTCTTCTCCCGTTGTTCAGAAATTTTCTTGTGTCACAGAAACCACTACCAATACATTAGTTTCCTCTCTGCTCTTCCTTCCACTATTCATTTGTACATGAAAAGTCTGTCCATCCTCTCCACCAATCTCAGATCTTCTGGGAGAACTGCAGTAGCCAGATAAAAATGATTTATCAGGCTCCCAAGAAAACATATTCAGATGTATTTTATCTTACTTTTGGGCTTCTTTCAGTATGGGTACTCAGGGTATATATTAACACAAAAATGAGAAATCTATGGTGCAGATGTTGCTTAGACAACCATTCTGCTATTTCTTGGACTACAATTCCCAGCATTCCTTATCATAGGATGGGCTTGTTGGACATGACAGAGGTTGCAGGTCTACAGGTTCATCACTTGTGTGTGAGTGTGTGTGTGTGTGTGTGTGTGTGTGTGTGTATGCATGCATATGTATACTGAAGATTGGGAAAACTCTCATGGTGTTCACATGGGGCAACCTGGTTCCACCAGCACAGGCCATCCTGATGGGCTGCTACACCAGACTGAGGAAAAACAACTTCTCATATGTAGAGAGATCACCCATGTTTACCTCCTTGGACCATATCGTTGAATCGCCTTTATTCATAGCCTTTTCTATGTCATTTCCCCCCCATAATGTAAATCGTACCTGAAGCTGGCTGAATAGTTAAAGCAAAACTGATTGACTATTTGATCCTTTAGAAGTGTTTTCAAAATTAAATGGTTTTGTTTTTCTTTATTTATGGAAAAATGGCATTAGGTAAGAACCTGAAATAACCTTTGTCTATGTTGTTTCTGCATTGCAAATAAAGTGCCATGAAATAAATGGATGGTGGTAAACAGTCTATTGGGAGCCAATCTCATTAAATGTTTATACTGTGGAAATGTGTGAAAGAGCTTACTCAACGAGCACTGTCTAAAAACTTCCTTAATATCTTTCATACTACTAAGTTAAAATTTATAGCTGGGCAAAATCCGAAGTAAATCTGAATACTGCCAAAAATGTAAAATGGCACATTTTAATAAATTTGCTGTGACTGTAATGAAAAGCATAATGTAAATAACAGTTTGTAAAACTTCATTAAAATAGATGGTTAGTTATTCTATTGTGTATCAACCACTTATGTCAAGTAGACCCTTCAGCACTCTTTTAAAATTCTTGCAGTATATTTTAGTCAACCTTTTGAAGGAATCACAACTATACCAAATCTCCATTTGTTTATGGTTTGGACACTTCCTCTATTTCTAATTTTTAAAATTGGGCATATTTTGTTTTCTTCAGTCTGCAGCCTTATTCAGATTATATGGGGAGTTTGGCTACAGTTAGGCTAGTAGCCCCTGGCCCAGATATTTAAGGTCTAAATAAGGTATTTGTAGGACTGTTGGCTCCTATACTTTTGGAGGTGCGTAATGAATTTTTTAAGGACGGTAAATTGCCATCATTGTTTTATGAGGAAGGAGACAAACCAGTGGATAGGATCCCATTCTGTGTCCAGGAGATGACATATTTTTGTATGTTGCCTGAACTGGGTTGTTAAAAGCAACATTTAAATATGTTTTGAAATTTGCTTTCCATGGTACTGAGATCATGGTATGTTATTATATTTCTGCGTTATGTTTATTTGTCTTTCCTTTAAATTGAACACCAAGTAGTTTTGATGCCAAACCTTAACTGTGGGACACTGATAGTAGTAGAAATAAGTCTCCGAGGAAGTTTCCTCTGGGCAGGCTAATTACGACCCATGCGTATGATTCTACAGTTACTGTGGGATGACGCAGTTGTTCTATCTAGAACCCCAATAGGACTTAAAAGACCTTTGACATCCTTGGTTCGCTATTGTGATAGCGAAAAGCTCCAAATAAGTTATCAGAAAACCAAGATAATGGTTTGCTCAAAAAGACCGAAAAGTATTCCGTGGAACATCCGGGAGCACAAAATAGAGCAAGTGGCTAGTTTTAAGTACTTAGGCATAGTTGTTCATGCTACAGGCTCGAGGACAATGCACTGCGAATACGCTGCAGCCACCGGACAACAATCAGCTAACGCCATTCTAAAATTCTCCAGCTCTAAGAGGGGATCCTACGTCCTAGCAGCACTAAAATTATTCCAGGCCAAGTCATTAGCACAACTCTTTTATGGGACCTTAGTGGGCCCCTCCTCTTCCTGTTTCATGCCACTGGAAAAAGTGCAGGCCAAATTTCTTAGAGCACTTCTTCAGATGCCTAGATGCATGTCAAATGCTCATCTTCAACTTGAAACTGGTATGATTAGGGTTGCAGCTAGAGTGTGCTTAGCGTCTCTAACCCTTTGGTTAAAGTTTAAATTGCATCCCCAGGGTCTTATACCTTTTATCTTTCAAGATAACTTTCAGTCGTCATGGATTAAGGCCATTAACGCAATTCTACTAAAATTAGGATACTCTCCAGCTACTCTCCTGGAGATGGATCTTAATCGAGCAAAGCAAGAATTAAAACAAAGAATAAAGGACATTGAGAGACAAGAAAATATAGGAAAGACACCACTCTTCCTGTCCCCTGCATCCAAAAAATACAGTTTCGGTCGCCAGCTATCCTGACCACCTTGAAATCACTTGCCATCGGAGAGCTTTCTCCTTAGCACGCTGCCATGCCCTCCCCTCTGCTGTCTTGCAGGGAAGGTATAAAAAAATTCCACTGGCCGCTAGATTATGTCCATGTGGCTCAAGGGAGGTTGAAACTATAGAACATGTCCTCCTGCACTGTGCCTTTTACGAAGACACCCGTGTCAAATTTATTACGCCATGGATTGCCAAACATCTTGGACGTACAGACCATGAGCACATGCAACTGTTGCTCATAGATGAATATCCTACAGTAACAAAGCAGGTAGCCAGGTTCTGCGCAGGAGCAATGAAGATCCGCCTCACCAAGAGACCAAAAGCTGAGAAAGGCTATCCTCTGTAATGGCTTGTATACTTAGAAAACTTTTTATAATTTTGCCTATACTTATTTTACATATAGCATAGTCACAATGTAGACTTTTAAGTTTTATACTTTACATTTAATATACTTTTAATCCATACATAGTTAGTACATAGTTAGTATAAACAACATAGGTTCGAGTCCAGCCTTCGCGTTAACAGGGTGAGCTCCTGTTTCCCCCCCCCCCCAGCTCCTGTCAACCCAACAGGTCGAAAACTCACGTGAGTAGATAAATGGGTACTCTCACTCTGGTGGGAGGAAAAATGCTGGCAGCGCCTTGCACAGAGAGACGGGACCAGTTGCTGGTAAGCTCGCCCGAAAAGGGCGCGAAGCAACGGAAACCCCGCCTCCTGCATTCGCCAGCTGGGCTATGCTCTAGGAAGGAGGCTCTGGCAAACCACTTCCGAAAAACAATTGCCTTGAAAACTGCAAGGATTCGTCCAGGCAGTCACTGCAGGGTCAGTAATGACTGAGCACAGACTATATATATATATATATATATATATATATATATATGCCTCCCATTACAAGTTATTAACATTCCAAGTGTGACTATGCTTGTTTTATAAACTTATGTTTTGTACTGGTCTATGACTGTAGTAAGGATTGATTGGTTGAGTTACTGTGGGAA
Organism: Liasis olivaceus; assembly: GCA_030867105.1. NCBI lineage: Eukaryota > Metazoa > Chordata > Lepidosauria > Squamata > Pythonidae > Liasis > Liasis olivaceus. Next base: position 16,591,660 of record CM061353.1, on the reverse strand, counting down.
GGGTATCCTAAGCAAAGAATAGTGCTACCAAGCAAGATGTTACTTTGTCTGCCTTGCAGCTGTCTAGTTTACATGGTGTTTTTATTTTGCATTTTGATTTTTCTGTATATGTTATTTGTGGAAATGCAATTATTTCTTCTAAAAGCAATATGAACATTTGTTTAAGGTTCAGCTATGTTAGAGATGGCCTCTTCCCATATTAGCCTGCCTACACCTTGAACTCTTTCTCCTTTATTTCTGTACAGAAGATCAGTGGAGATGGAAGAAAATGCCTTTGCAGTTGAGGTCCCTGAAATAGGAGACCTTGCAGGGGTGCTTCCATGTCATGATCGAAAAAGTCAAGATAGTGGCTACAACAGTATGATTGAAGCTCTGCATATAAAAAGGCAGAGCTTCAATTGCACTGTAGAGGTCCCCATCATGATTTTTTTGACCCTGCCCTGTTGGCACTCTTGAAATCTTGACTGTTTAATTGCTTCATTAAGGTGTACCTATTTAGGAATTTACTATCATTCCGCCAATAGTAAACAGTTGATTTAGAATGAGTCACTTCCTACAGCTACCTGCTTCACAAAACTCCTGTTGGTAGCTCAGAATTTATCTGTGTCTTCCAGAAGTTTTGGAAGAACTTGGGTATTTCCAAGCAGTGTGAGGCCTCTGGGCCCTTGTTCTAGTGCACAGACTCTAATGGATTCATTAGTTCTGATTGACGTGTGCGAAAGCCATGATTGAGGTGGGGGACAGGGGGAGGAAAGGGAACAATAAAATGTGATGGAGACACAGGGGCACACTGGAAAGTAGGGATAAATATCCATCCTTACCATCCAATTTGGCTTCTATAATATTTCTCCCATTTAAGCAAATAAGGAAAAAAAAAATTGACAGCCAGTTTGGTCTAGTGGTTGAGGTACCAGGCTAGAAAGCAGGAGACCATGAGTTCTTGTCCTGCCTTAGGCATGAAAGCCAGCTGGGTGACTTTGGGCCAGTCCATCTCTCTCAACCCCCAGTGTCAATTCTTGTCGCAACCAATGGATCAATATTTGGTTGACTTGAAAAAAAAAAAAAAAGCAGACCCTGCACATGTGGGAAAAATAAAAGCAAATAAGGAAAAATAATTCCATGAGCTTGTAAGTGGTAGTGGTAGTGGTAGTGGGGAGGGGTTTGCAGGGAGCAAAACAGTAGTTCTGTTTCACTTAGGATTTCAGATTTTGGACTGGGCTTTAAAATTCTCTCCCCAAAATATTTCTGGGACATTGCTTCAGCAGAACTTAACTGACATTTCCTTATCCTGAAGTAAAAGTTAGAATGTGGCTGCAATGAGCATTTATCTTGATGAATAAAACTGGAAAATTAGTGCAATTTTTTTTTTTACCTAAACATTCAGTTTAAATGTTCTAAGCTTCTTAGGAGACATTAATTTTGTTGGAGCGAGAAGCATGAAGCATTCAGGCAGGGACATTAGAAAATCTGTTTTATCAGATCTGTCTGTGGGAAATGCTCACTCATTTGTATTGATTTCATTACTGCTCCTTTAAGCTGATCGGTGCAGAGGTGCCCAACACAACTCAGATTCCTATTGATAAGCTAAGATGGATCTTTATTTTCTGTCTCCCTCAACTCTTAATTCATTTAGGAAGGAAGAATGAACTCTTCACAGAAATTGCTATTAAGTTCCTTATCTTAATTGAATATTTAATTGAAATAATGTATGTAACATAGCTACCAATGCAGCATTTGGTTCTATTATGTATTTAAAAAAACTTGAACAATCTTCCCAGGACCTAATTGTATGCAGAATTTTTTTTTTTTGGAAATATATATATATAATTTGGAAATAATATATATATAAACACACGCTTATACATACACACTATATGTTTTTGTAGATTGATGCCCGGGTTGCTCAAACTTTTGAAATGTGAACCCCTTCAAAATTTAGCTCTAAAAGCACTTGCCATACCTAATGCCTTTTAAATATGTTGAGCTACAACTCCCATAATTCCCTGTCAGCATGGCTTTGCTCAATGGAAATTCTGGGAGTTGTATTTCAACACACCTGAAGGATAAGTTATTGGGAGAAGTCTCATTTGAGCTTCTCGCCTCACTGGAGCCATCTCTTTTGAAAGTGACTGGCTTGAACCCTGATACACAACACAAGGCTCACTATGTAGGCATCTGTGGCTGAGTTTCTAATTCAGTGTTGGTGTCATAAGAGAAATAGCTCACCATTGCCATTCCAAAACATAAGACTTGGAGGGTGCATGCTCTGATTCATAAACCGCTATACGGAATTTGGAGTCTCTTCAGATTTCCTATCAATCAGGAAGGTCAGAGATGGGGGTGTTCGGAACTCCTGCACTATCTACATGCCAACCATTCCTCTAACAGCGTTTGGCCGCTTACAAATATACAGCAAAGATATCCATGAAAATAATATTTAAAACACGATAAGTCAGACCCAGAACTAAAACAGGAGCATTAAACTTATAAAAAAATTATTAAAAAAACATTAGAATTAAAAATTAATTAATTAAAATTAAATAACAACCGTGTTCTGGACTCTAAAATTTAAAATTAAATAACAACCGTGTTCTGCACTCTAGCGAAGAGTGCCCAGGCTTTCATTCTGGTGGCATTTTGTTTCATACTATGGGTCTGCTATGGAGAAAGTAGGACTGGCTGCCCACGTCAAACATACAGGTGTCCCACTGAGGATCTAAGAGATGGTGCGTAGATGCTGAATGTGGTCCCAGCTCGAATGGCTGGCTTCCAGCAGGGGAAATGAATAGGCGGCAGCAGCATCACTAACACAAGCAGCACGAGTAGCTGGAGAAGAAGGGGCTTTGTTTGCCTTTTTTTTTAAAGGTATTTTTCTCATTAAAATAAAAACAACACAAAGGAAAAAAAGGTCTGCATTGGATAGTTACAGCTGAATAACAACAAGAAACAACTACTAAGCGTGAATAAAACATAAATAAAAACATTATGGGAAAATTTTCTAGTAACACATTTTCCCCTTCCCTTCTGTTTATTTCCCCAACTGCTGGCCACAACCTAGATATATACTATGTGCTTTATCTTAACATTAAAGATTATTGCTAGTATCTATTTGAATCCTTTCATCTATTATTTTTCATTACTCTCATAACTTTCTCCCTAAAAAACATATTCCAATGTCTACATTTGCCCTGCTGTGTAATGTGCAACACATATGGGAGCCATTCTTGCTTAAATTTGATTAAACTTGTGCTCTGGATATATATTGCACTGTCAATTTTGCCACTGCTGCATGTTCTCCAGTTTTGGTCTCCCAATCTGACGTAGTCAGCAAAGTTCTTCTTTGTTCTTGTCAATACAGATGTTAGTAAATTTTGATATTTTTCATTTATGTTTTCTGGAATTATACCTAATGAGGATATTTGGGATTTCAGTACAAATTTTATTTTTAGGATTTTCTGAATATTTGAAGTATTTCTTTCAGAGGTTTTTTTGCATAACCACTGGGGGCTCTGTTTTGCAGAGTCTCTCACTTCCTCTATGGCTGGTTCCAGTTGACATTTGGGGTGAGGGAGAGGTCCAACCCTAGGCCCCTCTTGTGTGAGCTGCCTCTTTAACATCTACATAAAATTGCTTGGTGAAGTCATTTGGAGGCATGGGGCATGTATCCTCTGTATACATCTTCAACTCTGATTGGGCGAGTGATCCATTCAGATGCTGACCTAATACCTGGAAGGTGTGAAGGTCTGGATAAGGAGGAACCAGCTCCAATTTAACTCTAGTAAGACAAACTAGCTTTGAGTTTTCTGGACCATCCTGAAATCACAACTGATCCAGAAGGCAGCAGCATGAACACATTCATGCACTCCTTGGTTTGCTCATATTACACTGCTGAATGAGCTGCACTGACTTCCAGTTTTTTTCTGGGTGCAATTTAAGGGGCTGATTATTACTAAAGCCCTGCATGGTACAGGGCCAGGTTATCTGCAGGACTGCCTTTCCCTGAGGTTATCTGCCTGCCCCACCAGGTCAGATTGGGTGGGCACATTCTAAATCCCTTATCTTAAATGTTGCCATCTAGTGGGACCTAGGAAACATGCCTTCTCAGTAGTGACCTCTGCCCTGTGGAACACTCTCCCCCCTGAAATCCCTGTGGCCACCCTCCCCCCCACTCCTAGCTTTCTGGAAGGCATTAAAAATGGCTTTTCCCTCAGGTATTGGGATAGGGTAAAGCTGGAACCCTGTGATTGTGATTGCTTATATATTGGGGACTGTTGTTTTAGGACATGGGGAGTTGTTTTTTGGATGCTGTTTTTTTTATTGTTTCTTTTGTTTTTATCATTGTTGATGTGAGCCACCCAGAGTTATGGCCCATAAGATGGGCAGCCATATATGTCTCTTAAATTATTAAAAAAAAAACAAAAACAAAGTTTAGGGTTCAGAAGGCAACTGGTAACCAGTGAAGCTGTTTCACCATTAAAATAATGTGAAGCCTCATGGAGGCATCACCCATCATGGACCATCTTCAAGAGCTGTTCCATGAAGATTTGTTGCATTAATTTAGCCTTGCTAAAAGGCTTTCCTAGCGGCAGGTGTTATGTGGCTATCCAGCATCAGTGTTGGATTCCAGAAGATCCCTGGATTCCAATCCTTTCAGGAATGGAGAGTGCATTCTCACTGAGAACAGATATACCTGATAAATCCTAATGATGAGCCCCCAGAATCAGTAATAACTCCATCTTGTCTAGCTTCAGTTTATTCTTCCACATCCTGGAAAGATAATCCTTTTCACCTAAGAGTTTCTGGAGCTGCAGTGCCAGTGTCCCCATCCAGCCTGCTTAATATGGAATATTGGACACCTGCCAGTAGTTGTTAAAATCAATCAGCTCCAAAAATAGCTTCTTAAGCAAGTACCTCACCACCATCCTCTTTCAGGTGGCAAAGAAACAGAGACATAGTAATGATCTGAGGGATTGCAAGAGATTGTCCTTAGAGGCTCTTATAAGATAATTGGCAGCATGAACATATTCGTATGCCTTAGCTACTTATTTAGAAAACTGGAATCTGGATCACTCTAACAGAGCATCTTGAAGAGTGTCTTTGGAAGATTCTCTATGGAGATAACTAGGGTGAAAATGCATCACTTCTTTTCCGCAGTTAGAAGCAACTATTTATAATACAGCAAGTAATTCTCTGTAAAGGACTAATAATATATTTCAGTACAGTACACATTTTCGTTTCTCATTCCTTGTTTTTGCACTCTCTGTATGATTCACCTTTGTAATGTTTTAATCAATCAGTTCTAATACCAAAATAGTTCTAAGCAGCTAGATGATCATGGCCTTTCTGGCTGTTATTTATTGTGCTGCCTTTGGCATAGTAGTTAGATACCATCAAGTCAGGCTTACATCCTGGCCATTGCAGGGATAAATGCTTGCATTTTGATTTATCCTAATAAAAATGTAAAGCTCTTCCAAGGACTTTCCTGAAATGTCTTAGATTCTTCCCATCTACCTTATCCATTGCCTTCCAGTTCTTCCGCTTGCCAAGGATTATTATTTTTTTCTAGTCCTTCACCCAATTAGATCATGTGCCCAAAATATGTGAATTTCTGATTATCACCTATATTTGGTATTTGATTAATTCTTCTTGCATTCTGTGATACTTTTAATAAAAAAATTCAAAGAAATCTACTTTCTTATTCTTGCTCTTTCTGAGTGTTCAGCTTTCACAGCTGTGCTTTTACCATTGCTTTAGCATTTCTGATTTCAGGCACTGAAATGTCCTTATCTCTCTGATCTTGTCTGAGGCTTTCATTGCCTTTCTCCCCAGGATTTATCTTTTCTTCTGCAGCACACAAATAAACTATAAAGAAAATAAAGGAGACTTGGGACATCAGCAGTAGTGCTAGCTGAGTAAGCTTAACAAATGTCACCAAGAGTTTTGAATTGTAAGGTGGTACTTGCATTAAATTAAACTGCAGTGTCAGTTCCTAAACATGACAAGCTTTGAAATGTTATGGACTGGTTGAGAGGTTTTGGAAATATTGATAGTACATGCCACCTGAATATTTATCAACATAGTAACTGGCTGTCCCCCTGTGGCTCACATTGCAGTGGCTGTTGGCTTCTAGAAGTGCTGAAGTAAATTTCATGACAGAGTTCAGGTTTAGAATAGGCCTTCTGCTGTGTCCTTCCTCACCTCTTCTATATTGAGGAAGCAGTCCTGAGAGTTGGATTTAGGGACTGGATAGGAGTGGGACTTTGGATCATAATGGGGCTTTTCCTCCTAGAAACCTTCTCTGCTCAGATCATCTAGTTTGCAAGTGTGTGTGACAATCCTGGGTTTGGGCCAGAGTAAATCCCCCCCACCTGTAAGACATTTGGGATTTAATTTGTTTGTTCTGACATTGTAGCACAAATGTACAGTCTAATTCAGTGATTCTCAATCTTGGCAACTTTAAGATGTGTGGACTTCAACTCCCAGAAAGCTGTCTGGGGAATTCTGGGAGTTGAAATCCAGGCATGTTAAAGTTGCCAGGATTGAGAAACACTGGTCTAACTCTTCAAAATTCTCCCCCCTCCTCACCATTAAGTTTAAACTGTTATGCCATGATTTGATTTTCTTCTGTGAAAGAACACACAACAAAAGATATTTCTTCTTTAATTAAATATTGCTAGTTCTCAAGCATTTCTATTGTAATTGGAAAAGACTCCCAATAGAGCTTGCTTTCTACTGTGCAGTTTTCCTTTGCAATCAGCCGTATTCACCCTGCTGTGAGAAGTTCCAGGAAAAAAAGTAATGATGAAAGAAATCTAATAACTTTATGAATTTGTAGTGCCTGTTGCAATGTTCATGAATTAAGGGCTGATCTGCTTAATTTCCATATTATGTGGTTGGTATTGCTTTTTGATAAACAAAGCTATCTTGTTTCATTTTGGAAGAAATAGAATTTCACAGGTTTAATATACACATGCACACACACACACACGCACACACACACATTCACAAGAGCGACCAACAAAGAGAAATATTGAAATAATAAAACATGTTCGTTGAATAAAAGATTTCAGTAGCCAAAATATTTGCTGAATCAATGTTTAATTCCACTTTGTTTTTTTCCCTACAAACTTACCAATTATATGAATTATATAATATATTGTCATCTACAGTATGTGGTATTACAGCATCAGGTCTATGTATGTAAAGTCTTCACTTGTTTGTAGTTTTGTTGCCTCAGATAAATCCAATATTTCAAATAATGCCTCTACTATTCTGTAACTGTCTCATTGGCCATTGTGTTATTTTACTCATCAGAGCTGCTGAAGAAAGCAAAAGCTGAATGATTCTGCTTTCCAATTTCAGTATTTCTGTTATTCATCCCACATATATGATTACATTATTAACTACATCACACTGGGATTGAGAAGTAGTGTTTGATGCTTTAATCACACATGCAATGCAGTGAAGAAGAAATCTCTTGATTTTTTTCCCCAGTTGTTCATAAAAGAAAAGAATATATTTTTACAAAGTGCATACTCCGCTTCCTTACATTCATATTTTGAACACTGAGCCCACAGCTCCTGGGAGCAGAAGGAAGTGTGAAATCATGTATATTAGGAGTCTGCAATGCTTTGGATTTAGTTTCAAAAAAGGTTTGTAGCAGTGCAAATGTAGTACCTGTCAGCAGCTGTTTAAAGCAGCTGTGTATTTTCCTTGGCTACCTTTCGCAGCTGTGTGATCCTAAGGACAGATGGAGTTGCTTTAAAGAGTTGAGATAGCGGTTTGATTAGTGGCCCTGAACACTTGGAAGCAAATTTTGGAAACTGAAGCTGAAGCACTGTACAGTCCTACTATTTATCTGTGTATTGATATATCCTGCCCTATTCCAATAATTCTGCATTACAGGCAGCAATTGTCCTATTATAAGAGGCTGCACTTTTAATAAAAACTACACAATCACATAAAAGAAAATAGCAAAAGATCTGACGTTTGCAGAAGCTGAAATCAGTATTCCTGCTGCTGTCAAAAGTGGGCACCCCTTGAAAAAAGTACATCTAAGATCAGTTTGTTCATTGCAGCATGATTCTTTAACTTGTGAAATCTTTCCCCATCAATGACTAAAAGATCCAGCAACTTCCATGAGACTTGTTTTTATTATTTTAGGGACATATGTGATGTTAACTTAAAAAGTAACATTCACAGGGTAATTTACAAACACTGGTGGTATCTGGGGAGAAGAATGGTAGTACACTCCATCTATTTTTTCTTTTATGTCTAGCCTCTCAGATTAAGCCTGAAAACAGGAACCATGTCTAGGAAATGTAGCTATTCAATGTCCTCATCCAATACAATTCCAAGCCAATAGATTTAAATAGCATTTAACTATTTTAAAAGCCTGGGGGAATAGAGAGTTATCACTTGATATTGAAAGCATCAATATAAAAAGTATAGCATCAGTGTTACCTTGTTCCTATGAATACGGAATACAAAATATTGATCATGGGTTGACAATAGAGGAGAACTTTAATGTGAAGTTATTTACCCATACATTGTTCAGAATGATTTCCAGACTTACTTTTAATATACAAAGAGGAGGGAAGGGCCTTGTTTCCTACCATTCTCTTAAAAATTTCCTACCTTGAAAATGGGAGTAAACTAACCTTCCTTAACCTTCCTGGACTAACAACTCCCAATACTTGCAATCCCTCACCCCAGCCGTTAGCCAGGCTGAAGTAGGTAGATGGTAGTGATAACCAGCACAGTCATGTAGTGAAATAACATCATGAAAATAGCTAAGGAAAACCTACTATGTTCTACTTTGTTCACTTAGGATATTTTCCCCCAACCTTGATTCCTTTAGAAGGTTTAGGACCTCAGTACCCATTAGCCCTAGATAGAATGACCGGCGGTCAGGAACAAGGGGAGTTGTAGTCTAGTATCATTTAGAACAGAGGATGTAACTTGGTAGGCCTGAAGGCTTCACCACAATTTCCAAGCATATTGAGGGTTACAGTTCAGGGATAGAACATAAACTAGGCCTGATTTGTGTAGAAGATTTAAAAGGTAAAATGGATTCCTTAAGCTTCAGTTAGACTTAAAATATCCATTTTGGCCTGCAAGGGGGATGCTTAAAGTCTGCATGAGACTTACAGGTTGTATGTTTGCACTTCTGAGGTAGAACTCCAGACTAAACCCAAAGTTCTATTTTAGTTGTCACTGCATAATACAATGAATATGAAGCTGATCTTCCTGAAATGGATTCATCTTTTTTATTCTATGCAAAACTATGTTTACCTGTTGGTCTGACGTGGCTGATTTGATGTCATCTGAATAGGAATGTTCAATCTTGCTTGATTTTTGTTGTTATTGATTTTTAAAAACGAAGGTTAAAGAGATCCCAAAACAGGGGGAAACATTCAAACATGAGGATGACTGGCATGAATATGCTGGCATGGATGTCTTTATGTGAATTTTGTCCCTTCTCCTTTTATGAGCTTGAAGTGAAATTAAATATTAAAATAAAAATAGCAAGAAAGCATAGTAAAACTATGAGTCAGTAGGAGAAGACAGAAACAGAAACTGGCTCATTCACCACAATAAATGACTAGACGCTGTTAAAAAAATGTGAACTGCAAATAGTATTAGATATAAATTATAGTATACTATCTCAGTTATAATAAAGAAGCAGCTAGTATGATCTACTTAAGAAAGATTTCCATAGTTAGGCTGCAGTTACAGAAAAGGCTCAGCTCTTTGAATGAGAAGACCAAAGTATGGTTTTATTTCCTTATTAATAGTATTTTTACACTGTTCATATCACCAGACCCTAGATGGTGTACAGAAACACTTAAAAACTGGACTAAAAATCATAAAATCTATCTCCCAAGCAAAATAAAATAACACCCCAGCATATAGCATATAGCTCCCAAACACACATAAAAGAAGGACCAGTGGCTGCCCAGTCATAATCAATCTTTGAAAACTGACTTTTTTCAGAGTATTATGAAATGGCAGTAATAAGGGTGCCAGGTGCACCTCGGGGTGGTGAGGGGTAGAGGTTAAGTTGTTCCAAAAAATTGAGGCTGCATTAGAGAAGGCCTGCCTTATGGTCTGTGACCACCTCATCTCCTGAGAAGGCAGAACCTTGAGAAGGCCTCTCTAGATGATCTAAGAAAGCCAATTTGGTGTAGAGGTTAAGACACTGGATTAGAAACTGGGAGATTATATGACTTCTAGTCCTACCTTAGGCACAAAAGCCAGCCTTTGGGCCTGTCATCTTCTCTCAGTCCTAGGAATAAAGTCCTGACAAGCCATGGATGAAAATTTTGGCAAGAAAACTGCATGGACCTGTTCCTGCAGTGACCAGGAGTCTGGGTTGTCTTGATAGACCATAACAACAACAGCAGATAACCTAACAGAATGAGCAGAATCATTCTGGAGAAGACAGTACCTAATATACCCCTAAACCACAATATAAAGGAATTTGAATGTAATAACCAGCACTTTAAATTGGATCTGGAAGCCTGTGAGTAATAATAATCAGTGCTATATTGTGCTATCAGCAGTCTGGCTACTGTATTCTGTACCAGCTGTAGATTTCAAAGGCACCCCCATGGAAAGTATGTTGTAGTAGTCAAGCTGCATAATGATAAGGGCATGAGTCACCATAACCAGGGCTTCCAGACCAAGGTACAACTGTACTTGGCACACTAGTCTAAGCTTGGCAAAAGTTCTCCTTGACACAGTCTCTACCTGCTGTTCTTCAATCCAGAAGAACCCTCAAGTAATTGTCCTACTCCTATGTGGGAGCATAACCCTATATGAAGCTATCATTGGAGCTGATGTTTCTAGATAGCCCAAATGTTTATGGATGAGCATTGTCTATGTCTTCCTAGAGTTTAATCTGAGCTTGTTTTATATTCCTTTTAATTCTTTTCCTAGAATTTGGTTGCCTTGGATCCTCTTACTGTAAATGAAGACCAGATAAGGCCATCACTTGAAAAACGTTTAGAGGGAATTATCAGTGGAGCTGCTTTATTAGCAGATTCTTCCTGTACCCGTGATCTTCACCGTGAGCGCATCATCACAGAGTGTAATGCCATTCGCCAAGCTCTTCAAGACCTTCTTTCGGAGTACATGAATAATGTAAGTTGGTGACTGTTCCACTTTTTTATTTAAATCTGTGTATTTTCTGCAGCATCTCCTAGGTAAAGTTAATCCAATAGTTATTGGCATTCTTTATATTTATTTAGTACTGATTTTCAAACAATTCTTGTCATTTTGCATATATGAAGAGATGGCAAATGAATTGAAAAGTCCTGTTGTTATGCAATTATGCAACTTCCATAAGTTGGAGAAGAAAAATTTCTCGAGCAAATATAATAGAATATAGAGTAACATGTGCAAAGACTGCGCAAAGAATGATGATAGGGATCACCTTCCCATTTCCAGCTTTCATCCACATCATTACTGGAATATGGATCCAAATACATTTCAAGGAAGATAATGCAGAAAGGAAGAAAGTTTCTATTCCTACCATTTACTGTAATGGGGGAGTTATTTATAAAAGTATGTATGCTAAGAAACTTGTATAGGAGGAAGGTGCCAGGATTCATCCATCATCCATGGGTGCCCCACATGTAGAGCTGTAGGTATGGGGCTCCGTTCTGAAGTCCAATGGACAGATGACCCTTGGAGCAGGATTAGCCCTGTAATGCTACCCCTCCTGGTCACTTATTCTCTGTGTAGTCCTTCAGATCTGAAAATGCCTGGAGTCCCTTTAGATTGGAATAATTTCTATTATCCCTTCTGCAGGGCTTTGCAATCACATTTTGACAAAAAGTCAGCAGAACAGGAGACAAATAATTTTACTTTAGCCTGCTAGTTTTCATTAAAAGTTATAAAGAAGATCTCTGGCATTATTTTTCTTTTTTCTCTTCAAGTCAGTCTTGACTTCTGGCAACTATATGGATATGTCCATGCAGTGTTCTAGGCAGCATTTTTCATTTAAAGTAAAATACAGTAAAATGAGGTAAGAATAATGCAGCACTCTAATGCTTCGTGCAATACTCTGGTCTACACAATACTGCCAGCAATCCAAATTGATTTTCCATTTGTAAAGCATGAATTCTGCAGGGTACAAATGCAAACTTAGCAACAGCATGTTTTGCTTTAGAGTCTTTATTTGCCAGCAGTTTTCCATAAAAATCATCTGATCGCCTGGAAAATGGCCTAAGAATTGATTAGAACCTCACAAGACCTCTCTGTTTAGAGGTGACAATATAGCAACCCAGGTTCCAGCGATTCACTGTTGTCAGATTGACCGGGGCAAGTCCTCCCCGCATACAGAGGATTCTGAAACTTGTTCTCCGATATAGCTAATGGCAAGATGTGGAACAACGTAAAGGCTCTGTGGAATTTATTTATTGCGAGCTGGTTGAGATCCTGGGCTGGTTTGAAACAGATTTTAACTAGGTCCCTCTGGTATTCTAGCTGGTAGTTTGCTGTATTCAATTTGCAGTTCTGTATCAAGGATCCTTTGTCTAAGAGCAGTCATAGCCTGATCTTGTCCCAGTGCCAGCAGAGCCTCTCGTGCAAAACCAGTATTCTGAGCTTGGTCTCCAAATTGCTGTTTCCAGGTAGATTGGAATTTCTCTAGCAAGATAAGAGAGGTCCAGCCAAAGTGCTGAAGGTTAATCTTTAGCCAGCCATTGAAAATATTTAGCCGTGCTTTTGTCTCAACCCTCAGCAGCCTTGCCTCCAGCCATAAGGCTATGCTAGGGCTATGTATTTTGCTAGCTGGAGCAGCTTTTGTAAGAAATTAATTTGTACATACGGGAGCTGGGCCGATGGTTCGGCCTCAGAAAGTTGCAGGAAACTGAGATAAACTAGGCACCTCTAGCATGCTAGTTGGGGAATTCTGGGAGTTGAAGTTTTTCTTTTTTTAATTGATTTGCAATAAGTAATCTTTGCAAAAGTGGGATAGTCCCCTTATGACCCTTCTCAGTGTTACTGGTGTCTGCAATAGGATTACCCCATCATCTGCATAAAACAGTCTCGATATGGACCTGTTTGCCAGTTTCAGGGGATAGCTCTCTTTATTTAAACCACTATATTCTTGTATATTAATGAGATATATTTCTATTTAAAGAGCACATTCACTATTTACTCCCATATACTGCCCTTTGTATTCAGAGATGATGGGATTTATTATTAACACAGTTGGGTGAATTTCATAGACACTGATTATTTACTTTAATAATGTACAAATGCTATGAATTTTTCAAAATTTTACTTTTAATGTTTACTTATGAGAAATGACAGATGGAGAATTAGGTATTCAGTACAGTTTTCTAGGCAAACAATTTGATTTGCTTCTTCACATAGGGAAATCCTCATAGAAAACGGAGATCTGGCAAGTTAGAAATGAGGCCTTGTGGGTTTATTGTATCTGATGTAGGTACTGAAAGTCCTGTACTGTTGTTCAGTTTCAAGATACTAGAAAACTCATGTCTCATATTCCCATGTTACTTATTGTAACCTGGTCTAATGCCGTTCACTTTGATTTAAAGTATTAAATGAGCTTTGGCTGCTCTTCTGCATGTCAATTCCTATGTCTTTGATGAAGCTCATGTGTGAAAAGCTTACAACACAAAGCACATAAAGTAAAATACAATGAACTCATCATAGAGGAAAAGCTGCATGAATCAAGGAAGCAGTGTCCTTTTGAGTGAACAATGCATTGCACTGCTGATCTGATTATGCTGCTGCACACCCAAGATTCAAGTGCATTAGTTCTAAAATGTTCTCCTGAATTAGCATAATGGTCCCAAGTGTCAACATTAACCACAGATGGTGTTTTGTGCAGAAACAAAATACATTCTGAGATTACACATTGCCGTAGAATTATTGTAACCTTATTCCATTTATCTAGTGACCTCCAGCTGTGTTGGACTAAACTTTTATTATTATTCCTAGCCAGCCTCTTCCAACATATTTATGGATCATATGATGGCATTTAAACCTTTAAACGATATCTAACATATATTTAGATGCTATTTGTGTAAAAAGTGATGGATAATCTAGAATTATAAATGAACATAGTTGATTAACATTAAGAAGAGATCATCGAATCATTTTAGGGTTAACACCCTGCAACATTTCAGGGTTGATCTAATCTCCATTTTCTTATGGCCTCACAATTTTATTACAGAACACATTTCCTAACAAAGGGCAATATAGTGTTAAAGATATTCAGTATGTCTTTGTATTTTTAGAAATAATATTAGATATCCTTGTACAAAATGAACAAGTACATTGGATGTCACTAGGGCTGAGCCTGGGAACTGAACTTTGCATGATTTAAACTGCCAATGTTCTGTTTTGTTTTGTTCCGTTTTTCGTTTTTATTTAGAGCAAGAAAATCTGATCCTTTTGCCCTTCTTAGCACTCCCTATACAACAAGCAAATTAAAAAAGGCTCCATATATTAAACAGAGTCCTGCAGCCCAGTATAAAGAAATATGGAATTATATCTCCTGTTATATCCAAGTGTATCATCATTCCTCCTGAGAACCTTTCTAGAGGTATGGGAATTGATATCTAAATAGTGAAAATCATGTGAAGCTATTTGTAGGCTTATATAGAAGCTGAAGAAATAGCATGTTAGGAATCCCTAAGATACCATTCTGAACATTATGAAGGAGAACATTTAGCTATATAATCACAAGGTATACCTTAATAGTTCATTTAGGAATATTGCTTCTCTTCCCCTTGGATAACTAGAGCTTGCTTAGCAGAACTTGTTCCAGCAAATATATTAAACTAGTGCTGAGTTACTGCACTGTAGACAATATCGTAGCTGAAACTAAACCCTAAATAAAATGGCTTGCAATGATAAACCCATTTCATTTTATTTTTATTTATTGGATTTATAACCTGCCCTTGAACACTGAAAGTGCCTAACAATGGCTAAAATACAACAACGAAAACTAAAACCAGGGTTAAAATTAATAATAATTCAAATTGAAGGCCTGATGAAAGAGATGCATCTTGGTTGCTGTTGCAAAGGCAGAGAGAGCAATGATTAAACACAATTTCTTTGGGACTGGATGCCATAGTTTGGGAGCAACGTGAATGAAACCTCTCCTGTGGATCTTAAAGCGCAGATGGATTTGTAGCAAGAAAAGGAGTCCCTGAGAAAATGGACTGTAGGCTACCCTCTAGTGCCCACCTGATCCCACTTCTAACATCATGTAGTAGAAACCCTAGGATGGATTTTTTTTAGTTTGTCTGTTTTTTCCTTTCCTTTCCTTTTTCTGGTTCCTATCATTTTTTTAAAGTTTCAGGATTGTTGTTAAGGATTGTTTCATTTAATTTGTTATTTTCATGTACCTTGGTATTTTGCTTATATTTTGCATTCTAAAATAAAGATTTATTTTAAAAAAGAATAAAAATATGGAATGGTACACATTTTTTGGGGACGCGGTGGCGCAGCGGCTTAATGACGCTGAAAGTGCCGGCCAGAAATGGCTGAAAGCTTCAGCGGTTCGAGTCCAGCCTCGCGTTAACAAGGTGAGCTCTTGTTTCTATACCCGCAGCTTCTGCCAACTCAGCAGATCGAAAACATACGTGAGTAGATAAATGAGGACTCCGGTGGGAGGAAAAATGCTGGCAGCGGCTCAACAGAGAGATGGGACAAGTTGCCGGTAAAAGCGCGAAAAACCGCGCTCGTCCGAAAAAGCAATGGAAATCCCGCCTCCTGTGCTGCCAGCTGGGCTGACGCTCTAGGAATTAGGCTCTGGCAAAGTCTAATTCCGAAACTAGAAAGATGCAATTGCCTTGAAAACCGCTAGGGGGCGGTCACTGCAGGGTCAGTAATGACTGTTAAGCAGATTAAAAAAAAAAAACAAAAAAAAAACACATTTTTTAACATTATGCCATGTATCAAACTGAGGAATGTAAACAATTATTTTTATACTAGAGAAGTATACATTGAATTTATGTCATATATAACATGGCTATTAATGGATAAAACTGAATTTGAAATGAAGTAAGATTAATGTAATTTACAGTATTAAACCAGTTCTCATTCTCAAACTGGTGTTCTTATGAAGTGCATATATAAAGGGAAAGTAACCATCTATCAGTTATAGATGCTTTGAGTTTATTCCAAAGGATTTCTCTGGAGATGGAGTCAAAAGCCTGCTTGAGCTCTACAAATAGGGCAAAAAGGGCTGACTTAGGCAGCTGAGTATTTATTTATTTATTTATTTATTTGTTCAACTTGTATGCCGCCCATCTCCCCCAATGGGTGACTCTGGGCGGCTCACAATAAAAACACAGCTCTCACCGAGATGGCTAAAAACTATAAAAAATTAAAAACATATTAAAAACCCTAAAAAACCTCCTCTGGTTTATGGCCCTAAAAAACCTGTAAGATGCTGGGGGGGGGGGGAGACAACCCATCATCCCACCAGCCATCTCCACAGGTGCGGGCCCCCCTCTGGCCCCCAGGCCTTCTGGCAGAGCCAGGATTTAATACCTTTCCTGAAGGCCATGAGGGAGGGGGCACACCGGACCTCAGGAGGCAGGATGTTCCATAGGGCGGGCGCTACAGCAGAAAAGGCTCTCTGCCTCGACCCCACCAATCGAAATTCCCTGACTGGTGGAGTCTGCAACCTGCCCCTTCTGCTGGACCGAGTGGGACGGGCTGAAGTGACCAGGGCGAGGCGGTTCCTCAGATAACCTGGTCCTGTGCCATAAAGGGCTTTAAAGGTAATAACCAACAGCTTGAATTGGACCCGGAAACAAACCGGTAACCAATGCAGCTCGCGCAACAGCGGTGTTATACGTGCCCTCCTAGGGGCATTAAGAACTGTCCGCGCCGCCGCATTCTGCACCAGCTGTAGCTTCCGGATACTCTTCAAGGGTAGCCCCATGTAGAGCGCATTACAGTAGTCCAACCCAGAGGTGACCAGGGGATGAGTGACCATGTGGAGGTCCCCCTGATCCAGGAAGGGGCGTAACTGCCGCACAACACGGAGTCGTGCAAAGGCCCTCCTAGCCACGACTGCCACCTGCTCTTCGAGCAGGAGTCGTGAGTCCAGGAGAACCCCAGATTACGCACCGGGTCTGTCTGGGGTAGTGCAACCCCGTCAAGAACCAACGATGACAAGGTCCTAGATCTTGAGGCCCCGTATCCACAGCCACTCTGTCTTACCAGGGTTCAGCTGAGGCCTGTTGTCCCCCATCCAGGCCCCCACAGCCTCCAGGCACCACGAGAGGGCAGTCACAGCATCACTTAGGGCACCTGGGATGGAGATGTATAGTTGGGTATCATCAGCATATGGTGCCGGATGATCTCACCCAGCGGTTTCATGTAGATATTAAATAGGAGCGGTGAAAGCACTGACCCCTGTGGCACCCCACAAAGTAGGGGCCGGGGGCTGGACCTCTCGCTCCCTATCAACACCGACTGGGTTCGGCCTTGGAGAAAGGAGCTGAACCAGCACAACATTGTGCCACCCAACCCCAACTCCCGCAGCCGACCCAAAAGGATACCATGGTCGATGGTATCGAACGCCGCCGAGAGGTCAAGAAGAGCAAGGATGGATGCACTCCCCCCATCCCGGTCTCGCCAGAGATCATCTAGAAGTGCGACCAATGCTGTTTCTGTCCCATAACCGGGCCTGAATCCTGACTGATAGGGGTCCAGATAATCCGTTTCCTCCAGGATCCTCTGAAGCTGCCGCGCGACCACCTTTTCTACCACCTTCCCTAAAAAGGGGAGGTGGGAGACTGGATGAAAGTTGTCCAGAAGGGTGGGGTCTAGCGACGGCTTCTTGAGGAGTGGGCGGACCAAAGCCTCTTTGAAAGGCTTCGGGAACACCCCCTCCTGCAAGGATGAATTAACCATCGCCAGGACCCACGCTAAGGTCACCTCCTTGGTAGATTTAACTAACCAGGAGGGACATGGATCTAAATCACAGAT
Organism: Liasis olivaceus; assembly: GCA_030867105.1. Lineage (NCBI taxonomy): Eukaryota > Metazoa > Chordata > Lepidosauria > Squamata > Pythonidae > Liasis > Liasis olivaceus. Next base: position 16,573,669 of record CM061353.1, on the reverse strand, counting down.
GGTCACACTGACAGCTCCGAGGACCCTGTCCACTTCCTCAGGGACAACAGGATCAAACCGTTCCCAGATAACTGGGCAAGAACGCTCCCCGGGCAACTCCTCTGGACCTACTCCACGCTTGGCTTCCAACTGGGAACGGATCTGAGCAATTTTATCCATCAGGTGTTCAGCAAATTCCTCTGCACGACCCTGCAAGTAGTCCTCCGCCCCCCCTTTTCCCAGGAGGGCCCGGGTGACCCTAAACAGGGCTGCAGGGCGACACTCTGAGGATGCAATAAGAGCGGAGAAATATTGACGTTTCGCCGCCCTTACCGCCACTAGGTATATTTTTCAATCAATTGAGAGTCCTTGACCTTTGAATCAACCTGCCCAAAATTCTACCTGTTCCTTCAGTAGGATGTCTGTCCCTCTAGCCAGTCTAAGATTTTCCAATAAAGGTGTCTGGCATAGATCTAACTAATTATGCTAACCAGGATCATTGGGTGGGAATTGGCTGGATGGACCATCTTTCCCTTCTTCTAGATAATTATGTCTGTGCCCCAGTCTCTAGGAATAGAGATTGTATTATTGATGAAAGTGAAAAATGTAGCCCACCTCTCAGAGTAGGTTTGTATCAGTTCAGGGGTACTTTTCTGGATTTTAATTGCCTAATTAGTTACTTCAGCAGCTGAAACTGGAGGTCTCTCTAGCAGAGGCTGTTCCTCTTAATCAACTTCAACATTTTGTAAGTTCTCCCCTCCATATTAAAGCTTGAAAATGAAAATAACATACCCAATTGTTACTGGGATATGACACTCCAGGGGAGCTGGGGAGCTTTTAATCCTCTTGCAGCTAAATGCAACACTTAGCAGGATCTTTTGCATGGACTCCTGTTACCAGCTGTGTTGGAATTTCATGCACCACCTCCCTCTTTATAGTAGTAATGAAGAATAAAAATGTTTGAATGACTTCTAGGTATCCTTGAATTCTTCAATCCTCCATGAAGGTGATGTCTCTTTTGTGGCTGTGCTGTTATCGTTATAGGAAATTTCACAAAGATTGGGATTGTGTTTATATGCTTTGAATTTGACAAAGTTTGCAGAAAAGTGACTCTTTGAGGCAGCGCCAGCTAGTAAATAAAACTTCTTCAAAAGTGAGACTAAAAGTCACAGTACACTAATTAGTATTAAATTATTTTTATGGTTACCCTCTACCAATCATTCATATTTTATCTTTAAGCTGATTTTCCACTCTCAGTGACTATATAACAAAGTCATATGGGTATAAGTCTTGCTTTTTTCCTTCTACAGAAACATACAGTTGGTTACCAGCCCCATCAGCCAGGTGGGAAATAATAGTTAGCTTTATTTCTTATCAGCCCAGCCTCTCCTGCTCTTGTCTGAGTCCTTTTCTCTGTGCTGTTCTTCCTCCAGGAGAGTGTTCCCACCTCCCCTTAGATGGAGAATAGGATGTGGGAGGGTGAAGGCAGCATTAATGTTGGGGATCTAGGGGAGGCGGGCTGTGGCTGCTTCAGTTCTGTCTGCAGTGATTCAAGTAGAACTGCTCCTTGTTTTATTTTTAGAAGTAATTGCTTGTAAAAATTCAGTGTGACATTTATTTCACTCAAGTCACCTTAACATTCAAACATGTGAAGTTATAGAATTAGAATTTAAGCTACATACTGCTCATAAATGAAGTGATATTTAAAAACTTATATATGGGGGTGAAAAAAATTGAGAAAGGAAATTAAAGGTTTTCCCTTCTGTTCTTTGCTAAATGGTTCTAAGCCAACAATTTCAGTATTAATTGGTTACTTACTTGAGGGCTACACAAGAATAATATAGGATCATGGATCCGGAGAAGATGATTCAGTACAATAGTCAGTAGTTCATATTTAATATACTTGAATGCACCCAGAATTATTAGTCTGTTAAAGACTTTCTCCCAGGAAGTCTTCAACCAGTTAATATTTTATTTCCTTCCAAGGTAAAATAAATCTTGATTATGGTAATAATCCAACATTGCAAATATAATTAGGATGCTATCATATTTTTTAATTCACAGGAAGGACTCTTCCGTGTATTCTATCTTAAGTTACTGTAAGACTGTTACAAATTAACTGGAGTTTTAGATTTACATAGTTTACTTTTTAAAGTTGTTTATATATCTGTATATACACAACACACACACACAAAATACTGTGAAGCGAATTAATGCACTTTTGATGTTTAGTGTATGCTAATGAAGCAGTGAAGGTTTAGAAGTAACTTTATCCAATGCTTGATACTGATTTATTCAAAAATAGGAGCAAATAATATAATTCTCCATTTAAATTTCTCTTTAGCCATACATCCCAAACATTAGACGTTTCCAAAATAATCTAGATTAAGAAATTAACAAAACAGCAATTATTAATATATCTGCAATGAGAAAAGCATGTTAGAACAGAAAGATTTTTTAGATTAGATAGGAAAAAAAGGTTATTGGATTGGAGGCTATCCCCTTTTAAATGGTAAGAGACAACCTTTAAACAATGTCATTGTAACCATTTAGAGTTTTATAATAAAAATCAGGAGTTTGACTTGTTTCATGGGAAAAATCTGACAATTGTCATTGCCTCATCTGAAGATGACTCTTCAAAAGATAAGCCAGATGACCCCAAATCTCTTTCTGTTCCCATTAAGCCAGGCTTTAGCATAGGAATTGTGCTAGAATCTCCACCAGCTCATAGTCAGTCTAGTTTGATTGACTTATTAATGATCGACTTTGTGATTACTCTTCTGTGCGTCTCTGTAGGTAGAGTAATCCTTTTCAAATTTGTCCTTGGACAATAGAGCTGTTTTTGCTGCATCCTAATCCTAATTTAGGTGGGACAGCTTTGACCAGATCGAGTTTCTGGGCATCCTTCTGAGATAGCTCCAACAGAGCACAAATGACTTTCTTCAATTTGAATGTGATTGTCAGAAAACCAGGAACTCAAAGATTTCTTTTCAGAATTGATAGCTTTGTCTACTTTTACTTGAAGAGTGCAGAGTTCAGCATTGAAAGTGGAATGTATCTAATCCTGTAGGTGTTTAAGTAAATTTACCATGCTGCAAGGCATTTCAGGCTATAGCTCAGATATCATGGTAGTCTCTTGATTGAGCATTCTGGCTATTTTGCACAGTTGTAGGTCTTGCCATGAATGAGAGCTGAAAGTCAATAAAAATTCAAGTGCAGGATAAACAAATCATTCCAAAAGCCTATACTTGGACCGTTCAGGGAAATCAAATGTAAAAAGCCTCTTAAAACACATACGTCGAGTTATTGTTTTAAACATGCACAATAAACCAGAGTTCATGAGTTATGATTAAAAAGTTAGTCATTTCATATTGTAATACTAGCAATACCAATATTCCATATAGTAACTTAATATATTGCTTTTTGATGTTGAGCACTGAGTATTTCTTCAAACCCTGAAGAGCAATTTACTAGAAGGTTATAAGTGCTGTCCTTGATGTTTGAACAAGCTGGGACTATGCAGGAAGAAAAAAGAAGCTTGACCATGAAGCAGATAAAAACAATAAGGTTTCCTGAAACCCACTTCTTTGAAACCATTGTGTACATTTCAAGGGCAGCTCCCACTGGGCATTAGTGCACCTATGCATTTCGTGTCATGTCTAGTTTGTTCTAAATGAAGCAAATTCATGTTGAATATGAAGCATATAATAGCCCTTTTCTCCCTATGTAAATCTTTAATGTTCTTAATTTTAAGCATTTTTAAAATAAATCTTTTGCTTATGCAATAATAAGTATATGGGAGGACAGCTAATCAGGGTGTGGGAATTAGTGCTGTGTGGTAGCCACTCCTACAAGGACTGAATCTAATGAGGTAGTATCAGCCCTTTGAAATGGACCAGACTAGAAAAACCAAAGTTAGGAATGCTAATACTATGATAATAAGATTACAATAACAGAATCTTGCAAGTCTGAATAAGCTTTCCCCCACATTCCCTTTATCTTCATGAAAACTAGGGAGGGTCAAGTCTGAGTTGCTTTCTCAAATTACATTTTTGCCTTGGAGTCAAATTTCTTTTATCTGACCATTATCTTGGTTGTGGCTCTTCCTCTTGTCCTCGAGATTATTCATACTGCCCATTACAGGTGGGAACAAACAGTTTCAAGGTTAGAGAGAACTGTTCAGTAAATGTATGTTAGCTCTGTCCAAGGCCACCAAGAAATCAGCCAAATATCTGTTAAATCAGCCATTGTATTTTAAAGCAGCCATTGTATTTGCAGGAAAGATTCTAACCTAATTTTTTTTTTTTTGCTGCTTGGACTGAGCTGCTGTTTATGAGATCAACTACAAGCTCCTCTCTTACCCATTGGAGATTCTTTCTAGATATTGTAGCTAATAAACACAGCAGAACTGAATTTGCATTGTCTCTTGGAGTTCTTTGGGCTAAACCTGACATTTTCCTAGTCAACAGCATTTTCCCACTGGAAGGTTTCTTATATTTAATTTCAAAATCTTCATATATTTTTAATGGAATTTTAAACAACTCACAGGGAAGATTCTTATAATTAATTTCAGAATCTTATTTCAAATCCATCTGGCCCCTTAGTCCATTTATAACTTTCCAAAATCAATGTTCTAATCAGCCTTTTGATGTTTATTCCAAAATAAGAATTTTTAAGTTTCATAAAACTTATTTCACCAAGGATTGAAGGAAACTCACCTGGTGTAATGAAACTTGTCTTTCTGAAGGTTCCTAACATATATATATATATATATATATATATATATATATATATATATATATATAAAACTTTAACAAGCAATTTCCAGAAATGATTAAGAAAGGTATGCAAACCCAGTATCCTTCTGAAAAGCACCGATTGCAGTTTGAGTGAAGATGGCATTCCCTCAGCTCCCAGAGCTTTAAACCCACCAGAGACCACTGTCTTACAGTCTTCTCACAAGGAGCTGCTGTCTGGAGCGCGTGTGGACAATCCCAAGTCCTCTCCTTGTCCAGAGAGGAATTCTGAAAAGCTGCTCCATTCACCGGCTCTGCTTTCAGTGGAGTCGTCTTCAGTTCACCATTGCTCCCCCGGAAGTCCAAAATTTGCAACTTGTTGACAATATAGCTGACAACATTAAGTGTTGATGCTTAATGTAGCTTGTCTTCTGTGCTGCATGGTTTAATTAATCTGCAATCTATACTGAAAATCAGTTAATGAAATAGTAAATTAACAATTAGCTAATTATCTAAATTAATTAGATGATGCTTTCAGCTCTTTAAGCCACTGATGTCTGTTGTTAAAAATATGCAGTTAGATGGCAATAATTGGATTCAGAAGGATTTGATCTGCCTCCGTCTGATAGCCAAGGTAGATTGATAGCAGTATTTAAATTCATTTCTGTCTCTTAGCAAACATATTCATCAGCATGACTAGCTATTGTTTCTAAAGGGACATAGGAAACAGAAAGTTTGGCAACGGTACTGATAATCTAAAATTCCATATTCAGTAAAAGTATAATGGAAACTATTTTTACTTCCCTCACCTGAAATTGTTGGGTGTCTGATTCTACTTTCTACAGATTGAGGATTGTAATCCAAAGGTAGACAGTTTTATGTTTTGCTCATACAGACATTAAGTGCCTATTTTAATAGACTAAATGTGGGAGCTAGAAGGCCTTGGGTTAGAAACAAAGTGCCTGAAACCAATGCACAGGTGTCAGCTTTTCCTGTGAGAGAGAGTTCTCAGTCCATTAGGGTTTGAACCTGGGGACAGTTCTGTCGATGCATTTTGAGGCTAGCTGGCAATTACTGTTTTTCTGCTCTAACTATGATTTTTCTAGGCTTTGTAATAAAACTAGTTTATATCCTTGAGTCTCTGCTGGGTAGATTTTGAGTCAAGTAACTGGCTGGTTGAGGTCTGATGCTAATGTAAAATATAGAACATTGTTGGAAACATATATTAAACAACTGGTAATAAATCCTTTTTATTAAAAAAAAGAGGAATCTATATGTGTCTTTTGTAATATTTATTCTGGTGATATGCAGTGCAAATTGAAACAGAACAATGTAAAATTCAATAAAACTGCTTAAATCAAGAGGCTATTGAATATCAATTAAAAAAGTAAATTTCCAGTGTTTGAAATACAGCATCCTTCCAATATAATGCATAAAGACTATTACATGCCTGACAAAATGAAAGTATCTTAACTTAAAAGTTAAAAGATATAAAAAAGGTATCAGGGGAGCTTTATAAGCAGGACATCACAGAAAATGAAGTTTTTTTTTTCCCCCGCTGCCAATAATGGAACACTGAAAAGGCCTAAATGGGAAATCTTAATCTTGGTATTAATTCAGTTCTTAATATTCAGCTAGGTTAATAGGGGAGAAGGAGTAAAGCATTAAAAGTAAAAACCGACACTTTGAATCTGGCTTGGAAGTTAATTAGTAACCAGTGTAAGATAGGTTCCTTTCAATAAGTCCTCCAAGTAAAATTCCTGGCTGCTGAATTTGGAAGTACTGCTTTTTGTCCAATGGTAGTTCAGAGCATAGCTCGTAGCTCATTACACTAATCTAAAGGAGATATTAATCACTGTGTGTCTTAGTGATACTAGGTTATCTCTGTTTAGGATGGCTTCCAGTTTTTCAGTTGCCTTCTTAACCTCAGCTGGGAAAAACAAGTCATACCAATCAAGTCACCTGCATCATAAGTGATAGTTGGATCATGTTTAGGTTAGGCAACATTTTTTCCCCAGTAGTGGGTCATTATATTATCTTGTGTCATTTACAAAAGGTATTTCAGCAAATGTGTAATGACTATAAGCCCAAGTCACAACTAGGTACCAGCCAGGACTTTGCCTTGACAAGATAGGAGTTCTATGTAGTCATGAACATCAAGGAGTCCCATAATGGAATAGATGAAGAATAAGTGACATCATTACACATAAAATAAGCATTCCTGTACCATGTTAAATGTGATACGTGTCAGGTTCAGCCGGCGCGGTACGGCTAGGAACTTGCCCAGCCGCGCTTAGTCAGTTTCACCGCTCGAGCGCTAGCGAGGAAAGAGGAAGTGCGAAACCGCAAATTAATTAATGGCCAGCTGGCGCCGCTTTACTAAACTGCAAGCAGATGCGTTGTGTTAACACCAGATGGCCGTGGGCTCTATAGACAAAGGGGAGAGCCGCGGAATTGAGGAAGAGCAATCAGTGCACAATTGGAAGCTCCCGGCTTTGCACGCGACAGAAAGCCCCAACGAAGGCAACGACCACGCCATCAGAAAACAATCAAAGAAACAAAAGAACTGGGCTGAACCTGCCATTCGAGTAAAAGGGGGGATTACTGTGGGTAATCTGTAATCTGCAATCTGTAATATGTAACCTAGCAACAGGGCTAGTGGGGGATTGGGACGACTATAAATTGTGTGGGAAGATGTGCCAAGCCAGTCCTGGCTTTGTTTGCAACTATGCATGTTATGCTCAAGTAAACTTCTTTGTTGCACACACATGTCACGAGAGTTTCTCTAGACGAACGGGGTAAACCTTACATAAAGCCAGGACTGGAGAGGAATCGATTGACGGCACCAGGAAATGGCCAGCGACGGGGAAATCGCTAGCCAGTGGGGAACCAGGAGCCCGAATCTGAAGGTGCAATGGCAGGACTGGTCTGGTGCGAAGGGCACACGGACGCAGCCAAGAGGGTGCCAGAGGACAGGTGGTTGTTTGGAGGGGACAGGGGCCGCGATGGGTCACCAGGATGGGGGGTCACGCCAAGTCGTGGCTCGGAAACCAGGACCCAGGAGCTGGAGGAATGACTCACCCGAGTGGAGGCCAAGATCGAGCAGTGGATGGATGCCGTCCAGGTGATGCTGCAGACCATACTTCAGCAGGGCAAGGCCCCTAAGGCAGAGACACAGGTGAAGGAGGAATCGGGCGATGCCAGCAGTGGTGAGGGCACAAGCTCGCGGAGCTGTGCGGAGTCCAGACCAGAGGTTGTGCAGACGGGTCCAGTCCCGAGTGGGAGGAGAGGACCCACAACCATGGCCAGGTTGTGGGATGCCAGGTGGGTGTTCAACAGTGGGATTGAGCCGGAGGGGTCAATGGGACATGAGGTCACCTGGAGCTGCGGTGAGGGGTCCAGGAGCCAGGAGCCAGGAGCCAGAGAAGAGGCTGGGCTGGCTGGAGGGCGACTTCCAGCAGCAGGCGACAGCCATACCGGGCATGCCGCAGGCATCACGTGGTGGACCTAAAACCCTGGCTGGGGTAGCCACTGAGGGCGGTGCAGAAACAGGGACTAGCACAATACCCTTGTCCAGGCTGGCGGTGGCAACCAGTCTGATGGGACGCGTGACTGAGAACCAGTGGGCAGCAGAGGCACCCCAGTTCAGGAGCTCAAGGAGCAATTCCTCAGGGAGTCCCGAGCAACTAACTTGTTGCCTTATGCAGGACAGGCTCCACTCGGAGATCTGGGGGGGAGTACTCAGCAGGGATGACCCAGAGACTCTAGTAGAGTGGTGAGGGCTGACGGGGATGGCGGAAGCTGCCTGGGACCAGGTGAAACAAGGAACCCGAGCCCAGATACCAACCACACCCGACCACAACAAGGCAGTCCTGGAGGCAAGGTGCAAGAGCCAACGGCAGAGGTTTGAGGACGGAGAGGCCTGGCAGACTGCGGGCACTTGCTACTGTTGTGGAGGGAAGGGGCACTGGATGGTGCAGTGCCCCTCACGGGGTGGCCTGATGCACGGCATAGCGGACAGGCCCCAGTGACCTCCAGCTACAAGAACCCCCGGCCGACCCTGGAAGGAGGCAGCAGCTCGCGGAGCGGCATGCAGCGGAGCTGGCTGGCTCACGTGGAAGTCCGGCTCCATGAGGAGGGGAGAGCAAGCCAGCGGAAGATGAAGGTCGGCTACGCTGAGGCGCACCCCAGAGCAGCCAACGGGGCTGCAGTATGAGGACCACTGGAAAGCAGGGACTGTTCACCCATGCGGGTCAGGGTCCACCTCAAGGGGGTGAGATTGGGAGCAGAGGCGAACATGGAGGCTCTGCTGGACTCAGGATGTACCCGCTGCCTGATCTACCCGGTGCTGGCATCCGCATTGGGGTTCAGAGTGAGGAGGCTCAAGTAGCCCATCGCATTCAGCCAGTTGGATGGATTGACGGTGGGGGGTGGGCCGGCGCAGTATTGCACTGAGCCGGTCGGCATGACGGTTGGGACCAACCAGGAGGAGCTATGCTCGGTAGTTACCCCGGTGGCCGACCGTGCACTAGTGCTGGGACTGGCATGGCTAATGTGCCAGAACCTGCATATCGATTGGGCGGCCAAGACGGTGCGGTTTGGTGGCACCACCAGGCAGACGGAGTCGAGCTGCGGAGGAGACACGGGAGCAGAGGACCTCACGGTGCTCGAGGAGGTGCCAGCCATAGGATGGAGAGCCAAGAGTCAGCAAGCTGCAGTGGTGATGGCAGTGGGGCCTGGGCAACCAACTGCATGTGAGGCGAGGACGAGGATAACGCTGGGGGCAACCGGCAAATGAGAGGGGGCAGCAGCCACACGAGAGGGGGCGGCAGCCACAGAAACGGTGCAGTTTGGCGGCACCACCAGGCAGACTGGGTCAAGCCGTGGAGGAGGCGCGAGAGCAGAGGACCCAACGGAGCTCGAGGAGGTGGTGGCTACAGGAAGGGGAGCCAAGGGTTGGAAAGCTGCAGTGGTGACGGCAGCAGGGCCTGGGCAACCAACTGCATGTGAGGCGAGGACAAGGACAGTGCCGAGGGCGACCGGCAAACAAGAGGGGGTGGTAGCCGCAGAGACGGTGGCGATTCCGGGATCTCTGAGGTAGCAGTGGCACCGGTGGCGAGAGGCCCCAGCCCAGTGGCCAGGCAGGCGACGGCAGCCGGGGAGACCGTGGCGACTCCAGGGATCTCCGAGATGGCGGTGGCACCGGCGGCACGAGGCCCTAGCCCAGAGGCCAAGTGGGCAATGGCAGCAGCGGAGATGGCAGCAATGTCGGGGACTGCCGAGGTTGTAGTGGCACTGGCGGCGTGAGGTCCCAACCCAGTGGCAATGCGGCCAATGGGAGCTGCAGAGAAGGCGGCGAGGTCAAAGACCACTGAGGCGGCGGTGGCAATGATGATGAGAGGCCCCAGCCCGGCAGCAGGGCAGGCGATGGCAGCTGCGGAGACAGCGGCAATGTCGAAGACTGCCAAGGTGGTGGTAGCACCAGTGGCGAGAGGCCCCAAGCCAGCGAGAAAGCAGGTGAGGGTAGCCGTGGAGATGGTGGCGAGGTCGGGGACCGCCAAGGTGGCAGTGGCATCAACAACGAAAGGCCCCAGCACAGCGGCAAAGCGGGCGATGGCGACCACGGAGATGGTGGCGAGGTCAGGGACAGCCAAGGTGGCAGTAGCACCAGTGGCGAGAGGCCCCAGTCCTGCGACAACGCAGGCAACATCAGCAGTGGAGGCAGAGGTGGCAGGACCCGAGGGCCCCGCAACAGTGCAGAGGACGGCAGCAGAGGAGATGGCGGCAACAGGACCAGAGGGTCCTGCAGCAAAGCAGGTGACAACCGCACTGGCACCAAGAGCGATAGCAGTAGCAGGGGCAGAGTTGATGGCAGCGGGAGCCGAGCAGTCCGCGCTAAGCAGGAGTGGAGAAGCTGGTTGTAGACCGGGACCATACCGTGGCTGGGAGGATCTGGAAGGCCACAGGACCCTGTGGGAGCAGCCGCCTAAATTGACTGTCCCTGCAAACCAGTGGGTGGCTAAAGACGGGATCCAAACCCCAGCGGAGGATGGAGAAGCCAGTAGTATACTGGGACCCTACCGTGGCCAGGGGAACCTGGAGGGTTGTAGGACCCTGTGGGAGTTGCCGCTCAAATCGATGGACCCGGCAACCCAGCTAGTGGCGAAAGGCGGAATCCAAACCCCAGCGGAGAAGCAGGGGAAGGAAGCAGAGCCAGAGCTGAGGCGAGCCTGCACAGAGGTGGGCGAGAGAGATTCCTGGCTAGCAAGCAACAAGGACTTCTTAAAGGAACAAGGGGACTTGTGGTGGCACAAGGGGAAACTCTACATGCCAGAGGCTTGCCGTGCGGAGGTGCTCAGGAGAGGGCACATCGACGAGATTACGGGACATTGCGGGTTTGTTAGGACTTTCTACCTCATGCGTGGACACTTTTGGTGGCCATCCCTCCAGAGGGATATGAGGGAATACGTGGCCAGCTGCTCGAAGTGCGCAGCGATGAAGGAAGGGAAGGAGAATCTTCAGGGACCCATCCAATAAGTGACTCGGCCATGGTAAGGCCAAAGCCCCAAGCCCGAGGAAAGGCACACCATTATGGCAGATGGGGGGACAGCACCCTGGTAGCCCAACTAAGGAGGGGGACTTGTCTTCAGGGGGGCGGTATGTCAGGTTCAGCTGGCGCGGCACGGCTAGGAACTTGCCCAGCCATGCTTAGTCAGTTTCACCGCTCGAGTGCTAGCGAGGAAAAAGGAAGTGCGAAACTGCAAACTAATGAATGGCTAGCTGGCGCCACTTTACTAAACTGCAAGCAGATGCATTGTGTTAACGCCAGACGGCTGCAGGCACTATAGACAAAGGGGAGAGCCGCGGAATTGAGGAAGAGCAATCAGCACACGATTGGAAGCTCCCGGCTTTGCGCGCAACAGAAAGCCCCAACGAAGGCAACGACCACGCCATCAGAAAACAATCAAAGAAACAAAAGAACTGGGCTGAACCTACCATTTGAGTAAAAGGGGGGATTACAGTGGGTAATCTGTAATCTGCAATCTGTAATATGTAACCTAGCAACGGGGCTAGCGGGGGATTGGGACAACTATAAATTGTGTGGGAAGATGTGCCAAGCCAGTCCTGGCTTTGTTTGTAGCTATACACGTTACGCTCGAGTAAAGTTTTTTGTTGAACACACGTGTCATGAGAGTTTCTCTAGATGAACGGGGTAAACCTTATAATACGTTACTTGGTTTTGGCTTAAGTTATGTGAATGCAGCCATTGTCTATAACTCATGGTGTATGCTTAGCATGATGTGTGAACCCAGTCAACTATACGGACCTTTATCTGTACAAATAGGAATTAGAGGGATCTAATTTTACATTCTGAAGCAAAATGCAAATTGAAATGTAGTTCCAAATCTAAATTTGCAAGCCTCTGAATTTTGTAATCCAGTTTGCCAATGAAGGCACATTAGGAAAAATACATATTCATAAAATAGTGCACAAAAATAATTATATTATGCCAAATAAAACTGTGTACCCTAGGCAAAATTGCAAACCTGGGTACATATATCTGGAGACGTATGCACAAATATACCTGCAATTTCCCTCTGTGATCTATACCTTGCACTTCTTCCTTAATGTCAGAACATGCACAGCTTGTTTCTGTAAGCTTTCCACAGAAGAGATGATGGATATGTCAATACCAGCGAATGTATAAAAAAACCCCCTTGAACAAGCTTCTTTTTAATTTTTTGAAGCCTTTTCTATTTTTGTTTGCTGTTCTTTTCCCCTATTTTAAATGGCAGCCTGTCACTGTGGGATTTTTTGGGGGGGGGGGGGAGGATGGAGCTCCTAACTCTCATCTGGTTGCCAAGGAGCATCAGCAGAATAGCTGTATTATTTCTAACCACCCCGACTCAATTGGATGAAATGGGAGGAATCTCTGCCTCTCTCTTCATATAGCCATTTTAGGTTTAGAGAAGTTCAAGAGGGTTGTGATTATTTCTTCTGAACTTGTTTAGCGATGCAGATTGCTGATTTTTGATTCTTAAAATTATTATTTTTAAATGTCTGTGCCATCCTTACTTTCCCCCATTCTCTGTTCACCTTTCTTACCTGTTCCTATCTCTCTCCCTTCCCCTCCCTTACTCCCAGCTGGGTTGTACAAAAAAAAAAATCACTCCACATGTTCTTGTTGGTTGCACAGCCAGCCAGATGTTTAGACTAGATTTTTGGCATTTTTGTCCACCTATTGAGTCCTTCCAAGGACCTGGGATAGACAGATGTTGTATGACGGTGTTAAAGGATGTAAGCCGACTTTTGCAATTGACTGATGGTGATTTTGTCAATGCCAATTGTCTTTGAGTGTTGCTCCAGATGTTTTGGGATTGCACCTAAGGTGCCTATCATCATCATCATCATCATCATCATCATCATCATCATCATCATCATCACCATCTACAGACACCCAGTAAATTGTATGTACTGTGTGTGTTGCCAATTCTCATGCAAGTAGATGTATAAATGTGGAAAACTGCTTTTTTAAACAAAAATTGATGGCATCTGGAATACCAATATGTGACTTTTGCACCAACAATACATGACTTTTGCACCAACAGATTGCAAAATGGCCCCTGCTGACCTAACAAGTGAGATTGCACCCTGAATGAGCTAAAACATTGCATTCCACATTGATGCTGGTCTATGGATATAGCTAGGCAGTTATGTTCAAGTGCCCTCTGCCAGTCCTTGGTGGGCAAGCATAAAATGCTCATGCCACAATTATGGGTCATGAGGATGACCCCAAAGAAAAAAAAATAAAAAATTGAATCAATAAAAAAGTAATAGCTGGTGGCTTCTATATAGGCTGTGATTCTGAGACCAAAAAAAGGAAAACCCTTTTTTTCTTAATCTACTTCCAGAAACCATATAAATCTACCCAAATGAAGGGTTCCAGGTTTTTGTTTTTTTCTTTAAGAACTTTAGTGTGTATAACACCTATGGCGGTGTTTCTGAACCTTGGGAACTTTAAGAGTTGAAGTCCACACATCTTAAAGTTCCCAGGGTTCAGAAACACTGACCTATGAGGTAAACAGAACTTCATTTAGAAAGGATCTTGGCATGTTACGTCAATAATAGAAAAACAATAACACTAGATGACCAAGGTTGCTTTTAATTCTATGATTCTGCCTTGCAGCCCTGGGTTGGTTTGGTCATTCAGAATGAGAGACCTTGATGCAGGTGGTCGTAAAATTATTTTCTGCTAGCTTAATGGAAGTGAATAGGAGTTGCTACTCCTTTCATTTTAATGGGACCTAAACAAGAGAACCTACTGATGGATTATGTCCATTCCAAGGGCAGAACAATAGAGACAGTACTTTGGGGCATGATCAGATTTTTCTGGCTGAGCTGCATTGTCAGTACTGTGAGAGATAAAATATGAATAACGTCATGATTTAGCCTCCAAGGGTATTTACCCAGGGGGCAAGGCTCTATCTTCCAGCCACTGAACCAGTCCTATGCTGCAAATCAGTTCTAGTTCCAGTTCACATGGAACAAAATCAGGAGTGGTGTGGTGCTTTTCAAGGGGCCTTTCCATTCCTACAAATCAGTGTAGAAAACTAGCAAGTCTTGAATGTTTGTTTTGGACTACTAGCATCTATTTGCAAGTCATAAAGTCCAAGACCAGTTTAACTGCATGTTTTGCTATTGTGTAGAGATTGTGAACATTTGTTTCAGGGCTGTTGATGATGTTGTACATAGAGCTGTCCTAACACTGTTTATTTGCTTAAACAATTTATATGGCTGTCCATCTCATAGCAATGATTTTGGGTGATGTATGAGGATTAAAACCAACAATAAAAATAATTAAGATAGTACAAACAAGTGAGTTCCCAGTTTTGATTGCATTTTTTTTAATAGTCAATCCACAAAATTTGTTTCCCCTGGGTGAGCACATATGTATGTGTGTGTTTTAAATAAAACTCTTATTGAACACTTCGATAGATTGTCTCCATGATGGTCTGTCCCCAAACAGGTCCTTTAGGTCTTCCAAGGATGCATCCATTGCTGCTGTAATTGAGTCCATCCACCTTGCTGCTGATTGTCCTCTTCTTTTCCTCTTCCCTTCCATCTTTCCCAGCATTATAGACTTTTCCAGAGAGCTAGGCCTTCTCTTTTTCCACCTTTACCTTTATTCTGTGTTACAATAACAATATATATTGGGTTTAACTGCATGGGCTGAACTGTAGAGGAGGTAAAGGCATGGATGTGAGATTTTTTGGAAATGGCTACAGAGTAGCCTTCACCAACTTCATACCTTCCAGAAGACCATGTTCACTGGAGAACATGGGGCCCTTTGGGCAAACTTGCTGTTTAGTGGGGAATTTTGCTTTAAAGCCACTGCTGGTTAGTACCTCTGTAGAAATATAATATACGTACATGATTATTATTACACATAAATCCCACTGATTTTAAGTAGATTTACTTCCAAATGAATATCTTTAGGATTGTGGCTTTGGGTGGGCAGAAGACACATTTAATAACCCCAAGCATGTTGGCAAGGATTGAGCCAATGAACTATATAGTTCTTCAGAGATGAGAGGCTGTACTAGGAAATGAAAATCATATGCAGAATATAATGTGCCATTTTAGGTCAGACACCGATTACGCTGAAAATGTGTTCTGGCAGAATATGAAAAGAATAATCTTCCATAGGCTGAATTCTCATTTTAGTTTGTATTGACCTGTACTTTTGACTGAGTTTCCAGCAGTGGCTGTTATTTACCCCAAACAAAACACAAAATTCACTATACTGAAAAACACTGCTTAGCAGAAATGTCGTAAGGGAAGCATCATTAAGCTTTAAAATTATACTTTAGAAAGCACACTGTAAATAGAAATATTAAAGATTTATGGAATAAAATTAGTGGTAGTTTGTCACTGTACAGCTCTGGGAAATAAATAAGTAGGAGTCAGAATCAATGTCTGTCTCTGTACCTTGTAATTCACTGCTTCTAGTGGGTCCCTAAAAGTAACCTGACATTGATTAGATGGCTCTGCATGATGAATGTTTCTTGATAAGCTATCTGCCCAAAGAAAAGTGGGTGTAACTTACACAGACACAAAATTGTCCCTGCTCCTTATCATTAAGCACATGCACCTTAGGTTGTTTGCTACAGATTATATCAAGGGTCTGTGCATTAATTAAATGGGAAAATGTGTTTTCCATGCCTTACCAAGTGTGTAATGTGAAATTACTGGTATGTCTCCCATTTGGATGGTTAGATCACCAATTAATATGTGATTATAGCATTGCATAGGTTCCCCCTTCCCCACATTCTCACTCTCCACATAGTAACCAATTCTCTTTTGAAGCTTCTGACAACTTCCTAGTGTGTCAAATAGGACTTATTTATCAGGAAATAATATTTAAGATCTCTGTGCAAACTATAATCTTCAACTACTTATATTTGTCTTTCATGTAGGGACAAGGATTGTAGGATTGCAATGGGGAATATGGCAGTTTATTAAATACGGTATGAAAATGATAATATCCTCCTCCTTCTAGGTGACTGCTGAAAAGCAATGCCTTAGCTATGCTAAATGATTTTAGAATGTAAAATAGCTCTTTTTCTATTTGCAGATAACTGATAAATAATGTCTAATTAAATTGTTGGGTAAAGTGTGCAATAATATTATTACATTTACATTTTTAGATGTGATGCTAAAATCCAAACTCACTAATGTGCTGCACATCTGTCTTTTGCTGTATGGATAAAGCATTCTGGGATTGCTGGAGTGCAATCTCATTATGAAGCTTTTAAAGAAATATATCATGTCCACCAGGAGGACAGTATTATAAAGCAATCTCTCTTTCCTCTTGTTGTTGTTATTATTACTGTTATGGAAAGGTATACCTACCATTATAACTACGAAAGCTATATACAGTTGCAATTTTCCCTTGAAGAAAGAAGAGAAAGGTAATGGTAGTGGTGAAAATGTGGGTAAAGGTCTATAAGCTATGCCAAAACCAGAACCTGAATAGATGGTGGTAAGAGCAGAAACCACAGAAAGACTGTCCTTGTGTTAGCTGTCTGGTTGATGTTGTTGTGTGGCTGATGGCTGAAGGTTGGTGGCCAAGACAAATTGGAATGGAGGATGGCTTGGGCTGGCATCTACCTGGAAGGGACCCTTTCTAGACTGGTTTGTTGGAGGCCAGGCCTGTGCTTGCTGGGGGCAGCATCTTCTGGAGGCGGCCCATGTGTGTCCTTGCCCTTGCCAACCTTTTCCTTTGGCAGAGGTTCTTGTGGAGGCTATCTGTGGGGGTTTTGCAGAGACGGTCTGCAGGTGGCTTTGTGTCCTCACCCCCCACAAATTTCTTTGTTGGTGGGGGCCTTTGAGGAGACTGTCTGTGGAGCTTGTTGGGCAGCAGTGGTCCTGGAGGACCTGAGGAGCCTGCAGAGGAACGAGAGGGCCAAAATGGCACTTCCTTGACTAGCAGCGGTGGGAGACTGGGCATTTCATGCAAAGAAGTATAGTCACATGTCTATGACACTGGAGTCTTCACCTGCAGGGGTCTTTCCCCATGGTGGTGGTGTGTGGCCCTGTTGGCCAATACTGGGAAGTGTGAACTGGGCCTTGTGCAGTTTTCCAACTGAGTGGCCCCCTGGACCCTGGAGATTGTTTGGCAATGGCTAGGCAGAGAGGTGATAACAGTAGAATGGCAGGCTACTGTGGATCCCAGCCTTGTGGAGGCCAGTTTGCCTTTTTCTCTTTATGAGGCCTGAAGAGGAGGATGCAATCTCTGGTGACGAATGTCAACAACCTACTGTCTAGCACCCATTTTTCAAGAACTATGGACTGTGGATTTCCCACTGAGACACTGATTCTGTCCCCTGGGTGAGAGTGAGGGAAGGGGATTGGTTGGGGTGGGTGTAAATGGTAGGGAACCCTAACCAGCCTGGTGAGAGTGGCTGGGGGGTAACTGTGTTGTGAGTGGGGAACGGGGGTGGTCGCTGGATACCCTGATGGTGCTGACAGCTATAGTTGAAGCACCTCAGGGGAGTCAGCCTCCTCCCCTCCTTCTTGGGATGGACGGTAGTGAGAACAGGAGGAGACCCCAGCCTTGGGAACTGGAAGGGTTGGACTGGGGGATGTTGGGGCCTTCAAGGCAGATGGGGCAGGACAGAGTATTATGGTTGTAAAAGGCATGGGAAAGTATGACAGGTGATGGGAGCCGGCTGTTCTTGGGGAATGTGAGCCCGATGACTTTTACTGGTTTTGCATTCCAGCTTCAGCCCCTGTGCCCAGTCAGCAGACCTTCAGTAGCCCTAGCTTTTGACTGCTGCTACTGATTGCCAGGTCAGTCGGTAATAAGACCTCCCTCATATGTGATCTAATCAGATGAGAGAGCCAACCTGTCATGTATTACCAAGACCTGGCTGGGTCTGGAAAGTGGGGAGAGTGGCCCTTTCAGAAGTGTGCCCAGTGGGGTTTCAGGTGTGGCATCAGCTGAGACTCCAGGGGAGAGGTGGAGGTGTGGTGATTGTCATCCAGGAGTCTCTTAGGGCTTTCAGGGGTGCTGTTCTGCAGGTTGCCGGATGTGACCCCCCATTCATTAAGTTGGGCTCTATGGATTAGTCAGGACTGTTGTTGCTGTACCAGCCTCTCTGCTGTGTAGCAACCTCCCTGCCTGAACTGCTTGGCTTCATTTCCGGGTTGGCATTGGAGTTCCCCAGACTTATGGTCTTGGGGGACTTCAATCTGCCTTCTCTGGGAGTGGGATCAGAGGTGGCTCAGGAGTTCGTGGCCATCATGACAGCCATGCCCCCCTTCTCTTGGTCAGATCATGACCTGATTATTATGGCAGGATCTATTTGATTGGTCCACCCTCAGCAATTGATGGACCTGGATGGGTTTCAGAGGGAGGTGGGGGGATATTCCTGCTGGTCTGCTGCATGGCCCATCGGAAGCCTTGATTGCTGCTTGGAACAAGAAAGCGGCCAAGGCTTTCGATTGAATCATGCCTATGCAACCTCTCCCCTCTTGTGGATCTTGTCACTCTCCATAGTTCATGGAAGAACTGAGGGAAATGAAACAGGAGAAAAGATGTCTAGAGCATTGCTGATGCTCAACAAGAGACGAATTCAACTGAACATGGGTTAGAGCTGCTATTAAGGCTTACCTTGTGTCAGTAAGGGTGGTGAAGCAACGATACTTCTACATCCTTATTGTGTCCACAGATAGTTGTCCTGCAGCCCTGTTTTGGGTGATACACATCCTCTTGGGTAGAAAGGGCTCGGAGATCCCCTTGCAGGGTCATGAGGAAGAATTTGCTCAGCATCTGTTGGACAAAGTCTGTTGAATTTATTTGCAGTTGGACACTGGCCTTGTTGCAGGTCCTGAGGGAATGCCTGGGGTGGAGCCTTGCCCTGTTATTTGGGAATGGTTTGAACCTGTTGGGCCTGAGGAAGTGGACAGGGACCTCATGACTGTTTGCTCAGCCACCTGGCTAACTAAAGTTGCCTGGATGTGTCCTGTGAGTGGGTTCTAGTGGTAGTGAATTCTTCTTTGGGTGAGGGGGGTTTTCCTTTACCACTTAAGGAGGTCTTGGTCCTGCCCCATCCTCAAGAAACCATTGTTGGATCCCACCATACTGGACAACTTTCAGCCAGTGTCTAACCTTCCCTTTTTAGGTGGCCATGCAACAGCTTCAGAGGATCCTGAATGAAATGGATTATCTGGACCCCTTCAGTCAGGTTTCAGGCCTGGCTATGGGACAGAAATGGCATTGGTCATGCTTTTAGATTATCTCTGGTGAGAGCAGGATGGGGATAGTGCATCCATCCTTGCTCTGCTTGACCTCTCAGGGGCCTTCAGTACCATCGACCGTGGTATTCTTTTGGACTGACTTCGTGAATTGAGGGTGGACATCACTGTGTTGTGCTGGTTCTCCTTTCTCCAGGGTCGATACCAGTTGGTGGTGATGGGGGGGGGGGAATACTTGCCCTTGGCCCCTCCTATGTGAGGCACTGCAGAGTTTGGTGCTCTCTCCTATTTAACATCTACATGAGGCAGCTAGGTGAACTCACCTGTTACCATGGGGTGAGGTATCATCAATACATTGATGATACCCAATTATACATCTCTGCCTCTGGTGAATTAAGTAATGCTGTCTCATCCCAGTGCCTGGAGGCTGTGAGGGTCTAGATGGGGAACAACAGGCTTCAACTTGAACCTTGGCAAGATGGAATGGCTTTGGGTTTTGGGGCCTCGTGGTTTGGGAACTATACCATCTGATTTTGGATTGGGTTGCACTGCCTCAGATAGACTCTGCGTACAACTTGGGGGTCCTCCTAGACTCATGACTCCTGCTTGAAGAGCAGGTTGCAGTCGTGGCTAGGTGGGCCTTTGCACAGCTTTGTGTTGTGCATCAGTTTCACATGTTCCTTGATCGAGAGGCTCTGCTCACAGTCACTCAAGCCCTGGTCACCTTCCATGTGGACTACTGTAATGCACTTTACATGGGGCTGCCCTTGAAGAGTATCTAGAAGCTTCAGCTAGTGCAGAATGAGGTGGCATGGACAGTTATGTGTGCTCCTAGAATGGCACATTTTACACCTCTGCTCCACAAGCTGCATTGGGTGCCAGTTTGATTTCAGGTCCATTTCAAGGTGCTGTTTTTGACTTTTAAGACCTTTGTGGCATGGGGCCAAGTTATTTGAGGGACTGCCTCTTCCCAATTACATCTGCCTGTCCCATCAGCTCTGGAAGAAGAGGTATGCTGCAAGTCCCTTCTACTAAGGACAATGGACCTTTTCTGCTGTGGCACCCACTCTGTGGAACATCATGCCCCCGAGGTGAGATTGGCTCCTTCCTTCTCATCCTTCCAGAAATCCTCAAAACTTGGCTGTGTCAATGGGCTGGGGGTCTCAAGGGAACAGTGATCTCCTGAGGCGGCTCTACTGTTCATAATATCTAACACTCTCACTTAGCCTTTTAAAAATAATAACATCAATGCTTTTAGTGACATTCTGTTTTAATATTGTTATTTTATGGTTTTATTGTTTGCCACCCAGAGTCATGTTCTGTGAGATGGGTAGCCATATAAATATGATTTATAAATAAATAAACAAACAAACAAACAAATAAATAAATAAATAAAATTATACATGGTATGGAGAAAGTGGATGCAGACAATTTTTTCCTCATAATTCTAGAACTTATGGTTCTCTAATGAGTCTGAACAATGGGAGATTAAAGGAAGTACAGGTGGTCCTTGTTTAATGACTGCCCTGTTTAGTGACCATTTGAAATTACCATGGTGCTGAAAAAGTAACTTTATGACTGGTCATCCAACTTACTACTGTTGCAGTGTCCCTGCTGTCATGTGATCGCCATTTATGCACTTCACAGCTGTCTTCCGATAAGCAAAGTCAATGAAGAAGCTGGCAGTAAAACTGCAAGTCATGGTCATGTGAGACCTTGTAATCCAACCATCTGTCAGTGTAGGGAATTTGGAGCTGGACTATCCAAGCAGATGTTGTTGAGTCTGTGACTTGAGGTCTCCAGTGAAGGACAACCTGTCAACCTTTTCAGTAATTAGTTTAATGTCAAACTAATCTTACCTTTAAAAAGTTCTTCCAATGAAGTCCAACCCAACACTTCCTTAAGCAGAAGAGAACAAGGTTTTGCTCTCCTCTGTACAAAACTTTTTGGGGCTTCAAATATTTTAAGAATACTATTACATTTTCTTCTCTTTCTAATTTAAACCTATTGTGTTTTTTCCTAACACATGTTTTCCACACCACTATTTTCACTATCCTCACTGCAATACATGTGGGAAGCCATCTAGCGTATGAACTATGAAGAATGTTTAATGATGGAGCATGCTTTTTATCTTTAAACTCAAGCATCAGCTCTTTTGCCCCTTTATTCCTTCCCAAAACTAGGCTGTGCATACCCACTTAGTTTTCTCTAATATTTAAAACTAAATATAGCATCAAAACTAGATGTTTCTTGTTTACATGCTGGCTGTAGTGGCAGGGCTGAGACCTTAGTGTGGAAGTCTTAAGCATGTTTCCCATAAGCCTTGGTGTATGGCTTGATAACTTTTGCTGCTATCCCCTGTATTCCAGGGAGCACTTCGCCTGGTGTCTTCCCTTCTAAACCCAGTATTTGTAACGGTATGTGGAAATGACAGGAGGAAGAGCTGCAGATTGGACAACTGACATGTAAAAGATATCTCAGTTCACAAAAGGAGGGTGTGTGTGTGGGAAGTGTTTCAGAAGGGACCCTTCCTAGTTGTCTAGAGAGTAAAAGTTGTCTAGAGAGTAAAAGGAATAACAATAACAGAAAAAAAAGGGAGAAACATTGAAATAAATTCTAGGGTGCCACTTGTGGCCCTATAAATATTGAGTGTGGCTAAGGAAATCAGCCATTCCCCCTCTCCTTGTGGGAGATAGACCAATCTCACAAGAGACAAATAAAAGCAAACTTTTTTTTTTTTTTTTTAAAGAGAGAGAATTTAAACTGTCTTTCAGGGTTAAGTAGCTAATTCCCCATGTAGATGATCTCTAGCCATGCCTCAATCTGTTTGATTGTTTACTGAAACTCAGATGCTGCTGGCTGTCAATGAATGTCCAGGATCTGCTTATTTGTTATACTGGTTTCCTATTGAAGCTGTAATGTCTTGGCTGCTTTTATAGTACTTATTTCCTATAATTTAAACTTTTAATTCTGCACCTGTAATGGCCATGTGACCTTTTCCTAATGGTGGTAGCTAATTTAAAATCCATTTATAGATAAAAATCTATTCTTAGTTATACATTACTTTCCTCTTTTTATGTACAATCTGATCTACCATTACAATTCCCAGTTATGTAGTTTTGCCCACATCCTTTGAGAATCCTTCACAGACCTCTGTCATAGGGTTACAAAAATCAATTTCCAAGTCATTTTTTCTCTTTGCTAAAACAACAATAATAATCATATTTATCCACAAAGACAAAAAGGTACAGTGCTTATATAAAATAGCACATTGACTCCTTATTCTAAAGTTTTGTACATATCATAATTTTCAGATGATGTTGGCTCTTTGCAATACCAGTGCAAAGGATCCTGTCCTTTAAAGAAACATGGGACTTGTTCCTGACTATTTTATCTTATGGCTCTACTGTAAGTTCCATAAATATTAAAATGTAGCTAAAGGTAAGAATTTATCTGAAAATCAGAAAACTCAGGTAGACAAGCTACTGCTGCTCTAACTTGATGATGCATGCCAGACAGTGAAGTCCAGTGTTCAGATCTTTTTAATAATATTTAACAAATCAACATAAGATATACCACAGTTGGGTATGCAATCCTCAAATCTCCTCACCCCCAAGAACCAAGTTGCAAATGTATGGAATTGTACAGTCTGTGGAATAACTGTGTTCAGTTCCATGAATTGATTTGGAAGGTGTGAATTAGAACAGTTCACTTAAAAATCTGGGTATAACCAAATTATCCAGTAGTCTCTATGTCTACTTTTTAAATATTTTAATTAAATTAATAAGTTAATAAACATGGTACATACTACAGTATTAATTATTCTAAAATATTCTAATGTTTATTTTCTCATTAATCATAAAAGATGGTACAAATAGAGAAATCTATGCAACTAATATTTTGGAGTGCACCAAAAATTTCATGCCTTTAATAAGACTGGCATTAAACCACATTTGTGATTAAGAAGTCTGCCTATTTCAGTATATCATTGATCTGTATATAGAATACTTGCTTAGACCTCTAATTTACTCTTTTTTTCAGAAGTGACTTATAAACATACTTGCTTCCTATTCTCTTATGTATCTGTTTGAGCTGGGAAATTTCTTATAAAATACTTACATTAAAGGGTTCTTTTTTTTTTTGTGCTTATTTGGTGTACTGGATGTTTAATGGATAACCTCTATGTTATATAGAGGTTATACATTAAAGAATCCAGCATACTAATGCCTTAAAGAATTCAGTAAATTATATCCTGACTTTTACTGTACATTTCTGGTATTGTGTTTGCAGAAAATAATTTTATCATTTATCTGCAAACTCTAATAATAAAAGTCAAGGAGCACAGTGAAAAAAATGGGACTGAAATTAAATATAGACAAGACCAAACTAATGACAACAGGTACAACAACCAGCCTTAGAAATGACAATGAAGATATCAAAGTGGTAGATACCTTCTGCCTTTTAGAATCAACCATCAACAGTAAAGGAACAAACAGTCAAGAAATATACCTCAGACTAGCACTTGGTAGAGCAACCATGAAGGCCTTGGAAAAGATATTCAGATGCCATGATGTGTCTATCAGAATAGTGAGACCCATGGTATTCCCCGTGACCCTCTGTGTCTGAAGTAGGATAATTTCAGCCTGGTCACTTGTGCCTCTAGTGAGAACTTCGGACACATGTAAAGTCCTAGCTCTTTGGAGAAGCTTCTAATGGTAGGAAAAAGTGGAAGGAAAAAAGACAACCAGCAGCAAGGTGGATGCACTCAGTTACAGCAGCAATGCGTTGTTGGAAGATCTGAAGGACCAAGTTAGGGACAGATCATCCTGGAGAAAATCAATCTGTGTGGTTGCTAAGAATCAACATCAACTTCATGACACATAATCATCTTATCTTATAATTTATCTGAGATTGATTGAGGTAGCAGTCTGTCTGATCAAAGCTGCTGCGGCAATGAATATAGGAATAGATTCCATGGATGTAAAATCTGAGTAATCAGTGCATGATCTGAAGTATGACAACTAATAATACTACTATTAATCACCCCTGGCAAACTCTCTTTCCAGACAATCTGGGAATAATAACTGTCTAGCAGATCAGAAAGTTTAAAATTCTCAAAGAGAATTTCTCCTTCTGTCATCATATCAAATATTCAAAATGAATTTACCAAGCAAGCCCTTGTAAATCCTTGCCACTAAATTATATTACTATACATTTTTTTTTTATTACAGCTGTTTCTCCAAAAGGTTTTGTATATTAATATAATAAACTTTTCCTGGAGATACTATATAGCCATTATTTTTATAATTTATTGTGATTAGCAGATATATGTCTCCTACAACATAGCTGTATCCAGAATGCATTTCTTCAAGGTGGCTAAAATTCTTTCCAGATTAACTGGGGATTACAGCCCATTTATGAAATCATCCTTAAATCAGGTATCTTTTAACTTGTCGTAAACAGTTGTGTTGTACTAGACACCACAGAAATGAGGACATACTAGAAATAATACTTTGCTTACTGAAGAAAAGAGATAGAAACTTATAGGCTAGTAAAGTTCCCAATCAACTATGAATAATAATCCAGGCACAAATCCTTCATCATCTGCTGGGTTTGAAAGGGGACTATCCATTCCCTTCTATAAGATTCAGTGTTGCTTCTAGAGAGAGAACCGTATCAATCTATTATGGGAAGAACAACAGATTTAATTCTTTAAGACAGTCATTTTTTAATTAAATCACTGCATTTTAATAAAATGCTTACAGTTGAAGGGGTTGGATTTTTATTCAGTGTACAGTTTCAGTTTCTTTATTTTGTAATATTACTGACATTTGGAACAGGGCAGCTGAAGCAGAGAAGAAGGCATTTATTTCTCTAGGTTGAATGATTCTGGCGTATTGCATATTCAAGATATACTTATGTCATTTATTAAGGCAGGTTCTCCACATCCTTTTGCTTTTCCAAGGAGTGTTAAAACAGTTGATTAAGCTAAAGATTTGCATACAAAGTAAGAATTTATTTTTGAAATCAATCCTCATTGTATGGCTCATAAATCAACCTTTTTATTTTAAGCCTACATGGTGATGAGTTCTCTATTTTAAGGATTAAAAATCAGTTTTATGAACCCTGTCTAATGTGTATGAATGTTGTTCACCAATTAGCTGGTAAAAATAGTTTATGAAAAGTCAATATAGCTGCAAATATTGAAAGAGTTTCAGAAACTTTTAAATATTTTTCATGCTGTCTGTTCAAGAAAGAATAGTCATGGTTATTTATTCATTTCAAGAGATAGCTATCCCTGTACTGTAATCATTTCTGTGGGGACTGTAATCTGCAGGGCTGTTAAAGATAATTGTATTTTTCATTATTTTTAATATATGATGTATTAAAATAATTAATATTTACTTCCTTAGCCATGTCATCATTAAGAGCTTTCTTCTCATATTCCTTTACAGGTAGTCTCTGGGTTATGAATGCCCAGTTTATGGATGTCCCATAGTTAAGAATGGAGCCTATTGTAGCAAAATTCAAGTTAAATACACAACGATTCAAATCAAATACACAATGCTTTGAGTTCATTACACAATGCTACTTATACAATATTATACAATAAGACTGTTCCAGCTTACATATAAATCAGACTTAAGGACAGACTTTGGGATGGAACTCGTTCTTGAACTGGGGACTACCTGTATTATACAAACTTGGTTCTCAGTATGTTTTTATCATTAAATACTCTGAGAACCTTGGAATGTGTTCCTCTAATATAAGCTATTTTGAAACTAGAATATTATAAACTACTTCTCATTGCCAAAATGTATAAACCAAGCTTTGAGTAAGTGCTGATAGAAGTAGAAAGGTGTAGATGGGATTTAAAAAATCAAAGACATATTTGGCATTTCAAATTGAAATGAAATATTACCAGGACAGTATAAATACAATATTTGGCCAAATTCCAAATTAAATCAGGGTGCTTGTGAGAGCTTCTGTAGCTCTGGAGTCCTTGGAGTCCCCTGAGCATGGTTGTTTTCTTGTGAACGTTTCATTACCCAGCTAGATAACATCTTCAGATCTTCAGATGTTAGCTAGCTGGGTAATGAAATGTTTGCAAGAAAACAACCACACTCAGAGGACTCCAAAGACACTACAGTTCAACCCTGAGCTACATATATTATCTTCTATTGGTTCTGTAGCTCTCCATAATGAATTGGGGTTCCTCTGAATTAACCAGACTAGATAGGGTGGGGTTGGATGTGATTTGAAAAGGAAACATGTATGAAACATATATGAAATGGAGAAATTCAGTTTGGGAAAGTTCCATTCTCCTTTTACCTCAGAATAGGCTAATCTGACATTTGTGGGCATTGTTTA
Source organism: Liasis olivaceus (assembly GCA_030867105.1). NCBI lineage: Eukaryota > Metazoa > Chordata > Lepidosauria > Squamata > Pythonidae > Liasis > Liasis olivaceus. The sequence continues at coordinate 16,546,823 of CM061353.1, read as the reverse complement.
TACATTTCAGGAACTGTATTGTCCATTTCTTGTTCCGAATGATACAACTTCCAGAAGAGCACAAATTACTCCCAGATTTCTCAGACCTGTCTATTTGTTTCTGGAGAAACACAGAATGTCTAGAGCTGAACTACTTTGTTTTGTACATCGCTAATAAAAAAAAGAGTCTCTTTCACTCTGGCATGAGTTTTGAGGATTTGTGCCTGGTATTGGGCCACAGACACAGAACAGGGATACTGCCAATATAGTTCCCAACAACCTTCCTATCCCAGTTGGTGGGAGGTAGAATGGTGAAATGAAATAGACTATTGTCAGTACAACCTCCCTCAACCATAGAGGCACAAGAAGAGCTGCTTCTGAGTTTAGTTCCTAACTCTAGATGATCCAGGACTGTAGACCCACTTCAGCTATATCCTTGTACTGTATGGACTACTGCAAATTAAAATCTCCATGGTTCAGGAGGAAGACAATGTAAATAGAAGCTTCAATCCAACACATTCTATAGTGAAATCCCCAATGGTGACAAAGTGGAGAGTTTTTGTACTCAAAAACTCAGAATGTTCCATATTGTTTTTGTTGCAAAGTCTTCCACTCTGATGAGTTGCAGTCACATTATGTACATAGGACTGAAAAAAATCAGGCTAGAAATGTGGGAAGCCATCAGAAGGCAGCAAATCACCAGAGAATATTCCATAGGTGGAAGGAGCTTGAGATCAGCATCAAGAGAAGATTGCATCTGCCCCTTTACTGGTAAAATATTCTGAAGAGGCTCACTGCTATTATGAGAATGTTTGCTACCAAAACTCTAGCACTGCGTGGCTCTTCGGATCAGCTGTATGTTCCAATAACAGAAACTTCCTTAGAATTGTGGAGCTAATGTCTGAGTTTGATGTTGCACTCTAAGAAATGTCATGATTGAAGAAACCAACCCACACCTACATTGGAAAAACAAGTCAAAAGTACCATTACTGGTAATAAAAATCAAACAGAAAATTATGGTAGATCTGAAGTCAGGAAGGTATTATTCTGTTGTTCTGAACTTCACACATGACATCAGCCATATGAGCAAACAGTTCTAATGGTGTTTTTTTCACCATTTTCAGAACCTGGTGAAAATGTCCTACAGTGGTGACTGTCAAAATGTACTTTCAAGAACTGATTGACGCAGGAACTGCTATGGGAATTTTTTTTTTTTTTAATTATAACAATTGACATGAGAGATCAGGACTACAATAATGGTGTCAACATGAAAGAACAGAAGAGTGCAGACCCAAAACTTAAGCCCTCAAGCTTTCTTTGCCACATGCAATTTTCATTCATTGAATTTGGTAGTCAGTCATTTTAAAAAGTAATTAAAATCATCTTTGTGTTTTTCTATGCATCAATGGAAAATTTTGAAACAACATCTGGGAACACCTATTCTAATACTAAAATCACTGAGTGCCACACAGCGGAGGTGAAAACTTAGTGGAGGTGATAAAAAAAATGGGAAAATAGATTATGCCATAGTTGCCATTATGGGGAATAATACTTTGACAAGAACTGTTCATGGAAGAACAATGGCAAAGGGAAATGGAATTGTGAGAGGCATACATAACTTCAAATTTCTGTGTGGGTTACTATGGTAGCATGACATACTGCTTGAAATGAGTGTCATAAGTAAGAGAGACCAAGGTATTGATCCAATATATTTGGAAAAATGGAGAATCAGACAAAGTAAAGGTATACCTACAGCCTTACCATGTAAATGAAGGATTTGAACATGTTCTGAGTACAAAGAAGTTGGCAAAGGAACTTCATACTGAAGCTATTTTCGACTGATTCAGGAGTACAAGAGTCATCAAAGTAGAAGACCCTTTTGATTAAAAGACCATAAACAACAATTCAAAGATGAATTATTTAACCACATGCTAAATTATACAACACTTACAGGTGAAGAATATTTCATGTTGTGGTTCTTCCTCTAGCAGCCAATCACAAGAATAGCCGCTACACATCAGTGGCTTCTGGGAAAGCCACACTAACTCTTCTTCAGAAGGCCATCAGTGCAGTGGCTATTCTGATCTCAGGGACTAAGCTGCTCCAAACGGGAAACAGTCACCCAGAACACCTGCCTCTCTGTCGCCTCTTGTCATACCTTCTGATAGGAGGGGACTTTCAGCAGGCACTGCCTATTTACCCAAGTCAGGTGGGAAGAATTTATGTAGGATAGGCAGTCTATAAGATACCCAGGCCACAAGCCATGTAGGGCTTTATAGGTAATAACCAGCACCTTGAATTGCTCTTGGAAACAGATTGGTAGTCAGTGTAGTTTCTGCAGTAGTAGTGTTATGTGTCAGGTCCATGATTGTCCAGTAAACACATGAGCAGCTACAGGTGAAACTCGAAAAATTAGAATATCGTGCAAATGTTCATTTATGTCAGTATGGCAACTCAAAAGGTGAAACCAATATATGAGATAGACGCATTACATGCAAAGCGAGATATGTCAAGCCTTACTTTGGTATAATTGTGATGATTATGGCGTACAGCTTATGAAAACCCCAAATTCACAATCTCAGAAAATTAGAATATTACATGACCTCAATAACACAAGGATTGGAAATAGAACAATATCGGACCTCTGCAAAGTATAAGCATGCATATGTACTCAGTACTTGGTTTGGGCCCCTTTTGCAGCAATGACTGCCGCAATGCGGCGTGGCATGGATGCTATCAGCCTGTGGCACTGCTGAGGTGTTATGGAAGACCAGGATGCTTCAATAGCGGCCGTCAGCTCCGCTGAATTGTTCGGTCTCATGTCCCTCATCTTTCTCTTGGCAATGCCCCAAAGATTCTCTATGGGGTTCAGGTCAGGCACGTTTGCTGTCCAACCAAGCACAGTAATCCCATGGTCATTGAACCAGGTTTTGGTACTTTTGGCAGTGTGGGCAGGTGCCAAGTCCTGCTGGAAAATGAAGTCAGCATCCCCATAAAGCTCGTCTGCAGAAGGAAGCATGAAGTGCTCCAAAATCTCCTGGTAGATGGCTGCGTTGACCCTGGACTTAATGAAGCACAGTGGACCAACACCAGCAGATGACATGGCTCCCCAAATCAACACAGACTGTGGAAACTTCACACTGGACTTCAAGCATCGTGCATTGTGTGCCTCTCCATTCTTCCTCCAGACTCTGGGTCCTTGGTTCCCAAATGAGATGCAAAAGTTGCTCTCATCAGAAAAGAGGACTTTGGACCACTGGGCAACAGACCAATTCTCTTTTTCTGTAGCCCAGGTAAGACGCTTCTGACGTTGTTTGTTGTTCAGGAGTGGCTTGACAAGAGGAATACGACATTTGAAGCCCATGTGCAGGATCCGTCTGTGTGGGGTGGCTCTTGATGCACTAGCTCCAGCCTCAGTCCACTCCTTGTGAAAGTCCCCAACACTTTTGAATGGCCTTTTCCTGACAATCCTCTCCAGGCTGCGGTCATCCCTGCTGCTTGTGCACCTTTTTCTACCACACTTTTTCCTTCCACATAACCTTCTATTGATGTGCTTTGATATAGCACTTTGGGAACATCCAACTTCTTTTGCAATTACCTTTTGGGGCTTTCCCTCCTTATGGAGGGTGTCAGTGATGGTTTTCTGCACAACTGTCAGGTCAGCAGTCTTTCCCATGCTTGTGATTCCTACTGAACCAGCCTGAGAGACCATTGAAAGGCTCAGGAACCCTTTGCAGGTGTTATGGATTCATTAGCTGATTAGAGTGGGACACTTTGAGCCTAGAATATTGAACCTTTTCACACTATTCTAATTTTCTGAGATTGTGAATTTGGGGTTTTCATAAGCTGTACGCCATAATCATCACCATTATACCAAAGTAAGGCTTGACATATCTCGCTTTGCATGTAATGCGTCTATCTCATATATTGGTTTCACCTTTTGAGTTGCCATACTGACATAAATGAACATTTGCACGATATTCTAATTTTTCGAGTTTCACCTGTACCTTCTCCAAGCTGAAGTTGTGAAAAACATCTCCTTACTCCATAGTGACATGGGAGGAACTGGTCAGCCTTTCAATTGTTTCAGTAGAGCATGAGCTGGCCCAGATTGTGGACCTTCAGGTAGCAGTTCAGATCTTTGCAACCAAGAAAGCATGGGACGCACACTTTGATTATTCAAACAGATAAAAGTGACATTTATTTTGCATGCAAGAAAAGTTACATTGGCTGTTCAAGGTTTAGAGAGTTATTTAAGATTTCAAACAAGGCCTTCTAAGCAATTCTTTTATTGAGATAAGTAGCAGAGCAATACCATGGGAAAAGTGAAACCAGAAGATCATTCAAAGTTTTGGTCCAACTTGAAGGGGAGTTGGGGATAATTTGAATTTCTTGCCTCAGGTGTCAAAATGTTGTAGACTAACTACACTAAAGGCCATAATATAATTTGTTAATGCATTTAATTACATGATAGTCTCTGAATATAACTGCTTTGTGAGATAAAGAAAGCTTTTATTGGTTGCTTAGTTTATTGCAGAGCCCACGATGTAGGTATCAGATCAAAGGGTGATTTAAAGGCTACAGAGACTACAAATAGCCTCTTGTTGTCAGGAACAGATTTTTCTTCCTGCTAGCTGTGGTAAATATAAAACAATGATTTATAATATAGTAGCTTCTCCTAAATCCTGTCTGCTCCTATTCAAAATACTCCCCCCCCCCCCGCAATCTTAACCCAGTGCACATATTTAGTATAACGAAAACAGCAGACTTATTGGTCTGTAGCTGGAACAAATAGATTTTATATCCTTTTGTGGAATGGAATTGTTAATGTCACTGACCAAAATTCAGTCTCAAGAATAGTTTAATAAAAATAGGAGACAAATTGGGCAACCAATCTACAGCCTCACTTAATTCAAGAAAATTAGTTTTGCACCAGATGTTTTCTAGATTTCAAGATCAGATCTCTACTTTCACAAGAGATAATTGAAACTCTGTATGTTCCCTCCTCTGATCAGGATTTTTATTTCATTAAAGTTCCTACAGATTTTTCTCCCAATATATGAAGGTGCCTTTCAACTCAATGAACAAACATTACTTCTGTAACTGTTATATAATCCATCATATTCTTTTCTGTACTTGTGTGCAAATGATTTACAATTCATTTTTAGAATTGAGAAGAGAGGTGCCAAATTTCAGAGAAGTAGATGCACTAACTAGGTTGTTCTAATGAAATAGAACGATAAGCATTTTAGCCTTATGCACATGTGACGTTAGTCACAGCAACTGTCCTATACAATTCATTTCTAACATTGGAGGCATCCAGATCCATGCAAGAAAAAAACCCCTACCTTCCTGTAAGGAATCAGTACCCTCAGCCTAGTAACACTTAACCAAGAACAGATTCTTCCCACTTGTGAATTACACATACTGCCCTCACCACTTCATTCTTCTTTTAGTGGAGGTTGGCATCCATCAGTACTTTTTGTTCTTTGGATATTACTGTTTAAAACATGATATTTTTGCCAAACTACACATACAGATTTTTCAACCTGATTATATGTTTTCTCTAACCCTGCATTTCCCTTGAATCATTCTTTACTGATTAATTGTAGTAGTTGATATTTCTAAATATTCTTTTCTTGATAATAATCACCATTTTCATATATTTGTCCATTCTTTATTTTTATATAATAATTTTATTGAGTATTACAATTAAAAAGGTTAATTAAAAAGCACTAATACAAACTAAAAATTAAAAGAATAAAAAGGAAAAGTAGAAAGTGCAGAAAAGAAATAAAAAAAGAAAGGTCTATCTATCTATCTATTATCTATCTATCTATCTATCTATCTATCTATCTATCTATCTATCTATCTATCTCCATATATATATGATTTCCCCCTTCATAACAAATACTGTATAAACAATTTTACTAACTAATCATCTTCTCTTAAAATATAACAAATGATCTGTTCTTCCCATATCTCATCTCTTGTCTAAAAACAAATCTTTAAGGCCTTGTCATTCAGTCCTGGTCAGCAAAAGTCCATTAAGGGTTACCAGAGATAACATATCTATTTTAACCTTCATCAAATAAACCAACTTTATATTCTTTCCTTTTACTTTTAACAATCTTGATCTTTTTATGTTCTTTCTTACTTTTAACAATCTTGATCCTTAATTCCCTCAAATAAAGCTTGCTCCTTTTCCATATCAGCTTCCAAACACAGTCTATCTATAATGACAGACATTTTTGGAATTATCTTCTGGGTCCATTGTTCACAAATATCCTTCAATATGTCCAATGTTAAAGTAGTTTGCTCCATTCTGTATTAGAAGGCCAATTTAAGTGCTCTTCTCTTTTAATTGTAATTTTTAAGTCCTTCTGGTTCCCTCTAGTGTCCAACCTTCAAGATCCCATCTTATCATATATATATTTTTAAGTATTCAAAAGATCAGCATTTTCCTATGGGAAGGATTTTTATAATTAATTTCAAAATCTTATTTCAAATTCATCTGGACCCTTAGTCCATTTATAACTTTCCAAAATCAATGCTATAATCACCCTCTTGCTGTTTATTCCAAAAAAAAAACAAAAAACAAAAAAGCAAACAAAACCCAGATAATTTTTTAAAGTCCTTAAACAAAGTATAAAACTTCTTTCGCTAAGGATTGAAGGAAACTCACCTTGTGTAGAAAAACTTGCTGTTATGAAGGTTCCTAATATCCAAAAACCAGTTAACAAGCAATTTCCAAAGATGATTAAGAAAGGAAGTGCGTAAACTTTGTATCCTTTTGAAGGTGCTGACCACGGTTTGGACAAAAATGGCGACCCCTCATCTCCCAGAGCTCTAAACCCATTGGAGACCTTTGTCTTATGGTCTCCCCATGAGGATCAACTGTCTGGAGCACTTGTGGGCAATCTCAGGTCCTCTCTTAGTCTGGAGAGGAATCATGAAGAGTCAACTTTTCACTCCGGCTCTTCATTCTGCTGCAGTTGTCAGAATGCTGTTGTTCAGTTCACCATTTCTTCCCCAGAAATCTCATCTTTATCTATTCTTTAGAGAAGCATCTGATTTCATACACATTTCAGGGATTTTATTTTTATTGATAACCATTATTTTTCTTTCTTTTTTCTGATTTATATTTAGCCCATCAAGTGTATTCAATTTATACACTTGATTGAGTTAAATTTGTAAACCTTGCTTGCTTGACACTAATAGAATAGTGTCATCTGCATAGCATTTGTTTATTAAAATTTAGACCACCATCACATTCTTCTAAATATCCATTGAAAACAGTTTCAGAATAGATAGATAGATCTCAGCAGAATGTTTGAAGGGTTTTCCTTCTGCTTTAACAGCTGCTGCAGACGGCTGTTACAAACTGCAAGATCTAAAAACAAAAACCATCACCACCAACCAGAAACAGTTCAACTGCCGACCAGCAGAGAACATTGTAGCCCAGTAGCCTGGCATTAAATGGCTGCCCAGGACAGTGACTAGTCACTGGAGGGGAGGGAACGTGCCAGCACTGCAGCCAATCAGAATGGATGGAATGAAGGCCTGGAGACCAACCATTCTGAAGAATTTAAAATGTCTCAGGTCAGAAAACAGCAGTTCTGAACTGAAGCTGGAAAACATGGATGGAGAATGCATTTACAATGGGCTGGGAGTGGGAGGAGAAAGTTCAAGAAATGGTGAGCGGCTTGTGCTTGTGATGGACCAAGGAGAAAGTGCAGATCTGCCTTGGGGGAAAATGTTGATTCACATTTCTGAGCCAGCAACTTGCCATTAGGCAAAGGCTTCACAATAATCACACTCCATTACTATCAATGGAGTACACTATTACTATGATCAACTGTTTAGTACTAGGAAGCTCTGAAAAACTTCTCCTTTCTCCCAGGAATCTTACTTTATTTCCTTCAGAGACCACTTGGCAATAATAAAGATGCAATACGTCTCCAAAGTAATTTAGTATTGATGCTTTTTAATTAATACTTATTTGTAGATTATCACTCTCACATACTGGAGGTAGCATAAAATTAGATGACACTTGGAAATGGCCACCATTGTGGATGCGTTAGATCTTTGAAATAAATAGTAGTTAGAATGAAATTAATATTGCAAGATGGAGACTGAGTCCTCTGTCATGAAAATTTTTGTCCTTCAGTTTACTGTATTTTTAGTTTACTCAAAATCCTCTTTAGTGTTCCAGTGGCAAACACTAAAGTATACTAATTGTTTTGATATTCGTTAAAAAACATTAAGGCTAGTAGAATTCATCAAGATTAACTATTTATTATGAAATCTAATTAAAAGAAATAAATGTCTGTAATTAGCCAGAAGAAAAAGTATATAGGTATTGACCTAGTTTTTCTATATTATATAGCATTTAAACTTAGAAATATTGTGTGGGAGGAATTTAGTAACCAAAAAACCAAAACAAAACAAAAACCAGACCATTTTAAGGTTATATCGGACACTTTGATCTATAAAGGAAAGGAAGTTTTCTGTGTTCTTGTGTTGCTATTGCTAATACATTCTGTTTACAAATATAAAGATGGGACAGTGATCTGCAGCAAATATATAATTTTCTTGCTTACTGTGGCCAAGGAATTAACATAAGACATGGAAAAATATACAAGTAGAGCCACACAACAAAATGTATTGTGTGTGTATAGATTAACTGTGGCTGAGGGGTTCAAAAGTCAGTTAATAACAACTGATAAAAATGATTTTTTCTTAATAAAGATAGTTTTACTCTGTATATATATATATATATATATATATATATATATATGAGTAAAACTATCTTTATTAAGAAAAAAGATTTTTGATTTATAGATTTTGTTTAGTTTTTGATCATTCATTTGCCAGCTTAGGACATATAGCAATGTTTCTTAACTTTGGCAACATGAAGACGTGTGGACTTCAACTCCCAGAATTCCCCAGCCAGCATGCTGGGAGTTGAAATTCACATGTCTTAAAGTTGCTGTGTTCAAGATAAGTAGAGGTATCTGCAAGGTATGGCCAAAAAAGTTGGTGAACATTAAAACAAATTATGTACTTATATACTTATTTGCATTAGCAGCCAGAAGATTAATTTAAATCATTTATTATAGAAAGCTTAAATGGTGGCAGAGGTATGGCCAGTGTTAAATTTAAATCCCCTATTTTAACTGCATTTTCAATTTTTGGCATGTTAATGGGAGTAATGGCCCATAGCAGTACATATTTTTTAAAAAATTATTGTGCATGATTCTGTAACCATGAGTTTTCAGACAGTATGATTCTCTCTTTTCCCACAGTTCTTTTCACATGTTGTATTTTAATTTTTTAAAAATTTGTTATTAGATATATATCCCATCTTTCATGCCGTCAAGTTGTTGACTCAGCAATCACATGGATTTTCTCCAGGAGTTCTCCGCATACTTGCAGTAATGTTAACCCTATACCCAAATCTTCCCATATTAATTGTAGGGCTAAAACCACTTTATTTTTAGTGGCTACTCTCTGCAGAAGATAACAGACAATGTGAGGAAAATAGAACAACAGTAAGGCAGGAATGCACTAATATATCTGTTTCTCATTGAATTCATATTGTTACCTACCTTCTAATGTGAAGAAATGACATTTTCTAAAATTTCATAATAGTGAGAAAAATAATTCCGTTCTTGAAAGTTAACATATAGCTCTGTCTGAGAACATTTTTTTTGTCAATTAATTCTGCAGACCAGAAATCTAAGAATCTCCATTCTAGAACCTTAGGTATGGTCAACTTTTTGTTTTACAGAGATTCTAGTTTACTTTTTTGGGAACCTTGGTAGGCCAATGGGGAAAAGTGGGTGGGGTTTGTTCTTTTTCGCAGAGGGCTTCTTTATTTTTAACAATCTTCCAAACCTCTCCTAGGAAATACCTTCCAGTTTTCCTATGTTTCCTGCCATCAGTTGATAGGAACTGTGCCACCAATTTCTAATAATAGTGGCCAGGGAGAATTCCAAGGGTTGCATGTGGCAATATCTGAAGAAATCAGAAACTGAAGAGATTATGAAAGTTAGGATGAGTCTTAAAAATGACAAAACATTTTGAATTGCAAATAATTTATGCAAAATATGTTACAAAAATCTAGGATGTTAAATAAATAATACTGTGTATTCTTTTCTGACATTTTGTAAGCTTGCATTTCTTTTTAACAATATTCTGAAGATTTTTTTCCCCCAGTAAGAGTTGCTTCATACAAATGGTTGAATTTCTTGATTTCACTGATGAAGTCATTGTAAAATACTTGGAAGAAATATTGAGAAAAATAGATTTGTGGTTAAATTTATCTTTATTTATAAAAAAGGATTGTAACTATTATATGAAATTTTGTCCTCATAGTTTGGAAAACCCAAGTATCGTTGAATCTTTTTTCCCTAATAAGATCACCATAAGACACATCATCTGTTTTATGATTTTAAAGTAATAGTGCTGTAGTATGTGTTTCAATAAAACAGTGTTATTAATAGTTTTAAAGCTTTTTAATCACTGACAACTAACCAAGTTCGTGTAATCCACTGGAATTCATGAAAAAATTATTTTTTATTGTAGACATTTTATATACCCTCCAGTTTGATCTGCTATGCAATAATTGTGTTTTTTATTATTTTTTTTATCCAGATTCATTGATGTTTACAACTACTGATTATTTTTTAATGCTTTCATTATTCCCACATATTTATGAGAATATTTTAATTCTGCACATAAAGTTATGAATATAGGATTGAGGGCTCAGTGCTACTTTCCTCTTAAGGTAGTAACAGATGGACACAGAGGGATATTCTTTCACTTTACTATCTGTAGTGACTTGCTTTTGTTAGCTTTGACCAAAAATGGAGATGGAGTAGTTGTACCAATAACAAACAGAGATCCTAGTAGAGGATTAGCTTACAGAAGGACCTGAATGCGAAACAATAGATGACAAAATTTCTTACCGCATTTAAAGATAATTAAGTGATTCAGGGACTGCATACATAAACCTGTAGCCTATGACCCTTCCCATTTAAGGAAACATGTTTATGCTCACACCTTGCAGATCTAAATGAGCATGTGCCTTCCTTATGGCAGAGGGGCCCTGGTTAACTGAACTTTAGAATTACCCTGGAAATGAAGTTTTTGGAATACTTGTCATGTTAAAATAATTTATACTCAGTTCTCATCATGGAACACTTAGAAGACTGCTTCCTTACCTTTGAGATAATGAGAGTGTCAGTGTAAATGCAAAACAAACCTAAAAAATGTGTCATTAGTTTTACATTTTATCCCTCTTCTGCAAGGCACATGTGTCAGTCTCTTTGGATTTTATCTCTAAGTCAGTTTTTCATATCTTTTGAAATCTTCCTTCCTTCCTTCCTTCCTTCCTTCCTTCCTTCCTTCCTTCCTTCCTTCCTTCCTTCCTTCCTTCCTTCCTTCCATCCATCTGTGGGAAAACCTTGGACACGTGCATATTAGTTTAGGAATATTTTAGGGCAATGCTGACACAACCCTATAGCATAGCTGCAGACAGTGTATGTTACTAGAACATGTTTAATATTGATGGCTGATATGTCATGTCATGTCATGTCATGTCATGTCATGTCATGTCATGTCATGTCATGTCTTGACCTGTTGTGTCACTTTGCTTTATAGTGTGACTAAAGAAAACCATATCCAGGTCAACCATTCCAAACAGTTTCGTTTTTCTAGTTAAATGAAACTTGGTTGCTATAGTTACTGTCTTTATCTTTAGTGGTGTTTTTTTTTCATTTAGTCCATTCCATTATTGTATTTGTGTTATGAAAGAATAAAACAATGACTCGTTCATTCAGAAAAGTGTTGTTAAAATATCCCTCTTTATCGTTACATTTCATTGCTTGAGAAAGCAGTTTGTAATTCAAGGCAAGAGTTAATCTGGAGAACTGTTAAAAAACCTTTCTTTTGTTTTAGTAGCTCCCCTCCCCTCAAGACCATGTCTACATGAGTTTGAACAATCCAACTCTCATTTGGTTAATAGATTATTTCCAGAACATGTTGAAAGAATTCTGCTGCATGATAGAGTTTGTGCCTAATCTGCACAGTGCAGAATTTTATAGTGTTTTGTTTTGGGGGCATAAACGCAGAACAAACCAGTTTCTACAAAACTGAGAAACTCTGAATATAACACAAGGTATAATTTTTGTTAATTTAAAATTTTAGAAACTGAAAATTGTAAAATAAAATAAAGCATGGTCCTGTACATACCAGTACATTTCAGTATATTGAAACTTTACAATATGAAAAAATACATTAGCTCTGTACATTTTTTTTTCTTTTTACAGATAGGTAGGATGAGTTTTGAAAAAAAGATTTATTTTAAGTATCATACTCCATTTTTAAGTCAAAAAGACTGCACAACTTAGCTAATTACAAATCATAGACTTGAAACAATCTGTATCCGAATGTGTAACTTTTTAAACAGAACTGGGAGTTTTGAATCCATCCCTGGAGAAATATTGATTTAATTCTTCATGACAAATAAAAAAATTGGTGGTGACTCTGGGGTATCTTTCTGACCACATAAGTCAGCTGAGTGTGATCACTGATTTCGTGCTGCTCTTGTGATTGTGCTCAGATCCAGGTCAGTCTCTAACTGTGTCTCCATTGTTTCTTCCTGTGCCTTTGAGTCATAGGACTTATGACCAAGAAGTTCATGATGTACACCACAGTAACTTATTGTAGGCTGATCGTATGCGAGAAATGTAGACATATTCATAGATAAAGGTATCTGAAAAGGAAATATATAGGAAAAATAATTAGTAGAGAAGCATTTGAAGGTGAAACTAGATTTAATGCCAGGAGACCATGACTATGTCTTCCGTCTTTCTTTAGTGTATTTGCAACTGCATGGGAGGTGGGATATCAGATTGCTCTGTAGTGCTTGAGTGAGGGGTGTTTTCATTATGCATTTCTTTTACCTCCATATTCATTACTTGTCCTTTAGAGCATAACATTTTTCATGAGGAAAAATTAGATAAGGAATAGTGACAAACCCCCTCACCACAGTTCCACGGTCCTGATCAGATTCTCTTCCCATTTCTATATACCTGCTATTAACAGAACTATAACTATATTTAGTTTATGGCAATTTTCAAAAACTGCAAATGTTCCTGTGAGATGCATCAAATTGTAAAACTTAATAAAGAAAAATTTAAACAGTGATTAGAATTGTCATGTGGAAATTTCCCTCAAAGGATGGTGCAGTATAACATTTTAGATCATTTTATAATGCGAAGTTTTTAAGAATAAATCCTGCCAAGTTATCCATTTGAGTAAATCCCATTTTGGCCAGGAAATTTCTAGGCGAGACACAGACACAGTTTAATATGCTTTCTTCCCATGCTCAGCTGGGAGGAAGGTATGCTGATAAAAGAAAGTGCTGCCCTCACAGCCTACATTTTACTGTGCCCAGTATTGAGGCTGGAAGGGTTGTTGACCTCCCCAAGTTCAATGCGGGGAAGTTTCAGGGCAGTGATTAGTTATACCTTGAGACTGCAGGGAGGAGCTCCAATTGGCAAGCTGACCAGGAGACATCAGTTAGATTTGCTACAGCCTGTGGCAACCGCTGAGCTTACTTTCTAATTACGAGGCAAGCCTGTTCATTTTTACCAAAAAAATGTGCTGTTCATGCTTGAGAAAGTGAAATTAACCATAGGTGTTCACAGTAGTTCCTCTCTCCAGCACCAAAAACTGTACCAAAAGTATGCCCAAATTACAGACCACATGGGAGGGTGATCTTTCCTCCTTTTTCTTAATTCAGTTAGTATATTTAAGAAGATAATAAGTTTTGGGGTGCATTGTTCTTAGTAGCTAAGTAAACAACCAAAGACAAGAACTAAAGCAAAAATCAGCAACAGGAACAACAACAACAACAGATTCTGGAGTATCCCATCACCCTGAGTTAGAAGAATGTCATGATTCTGAATTTGCAGCAGACTCAACTTCTGTGGGTCTTTTAATAAGATACAAGGGAGATGATTGATGATGATGATGATGAGTATTATTCCTTCAGGACAAGTGGAGCAAGTGACTTGGAGTTATTTCCTTGAATCACCTACACCTATTTCCTTTGTAAGCTCAGTACCCATTGCATACCTGAGTGTTGCTTGTGGGTGGCTTGTGGTGCTCTCTTGCACTGTGGTGGTCTTTTGCTCTCTCTCTCTCTCTCTCTCTCTCTCTTTACTATAAATAGTATTAAACTATGCACATAGTCATTCATTTATCTCTTTATTGAAACCAGTAAGCTTCTTTGCTCCCACATAATTGCATACTGGACAAAGTATGTGTGTGTGCATATGATACCTAATAATTTATAAATTATATATAATTTTATATAAAATTATATTATAATTTATATATGACTCGGGTATTTTCAACAAATTACTATGTGCTAACTTCTTCCAGTGGTCCCATGAAAACATGATACTCTGACACAGATTGTAGGAGGACAGCATGTTAGTTTAGAATGGCAAAAGAACCAGAACAAGTTTCATAGCACCTTTTCTGACTAGCAAATGTTATTAAAAGGCATAATAGAATTTTAATGCCTTTTAATAAAATTTGTTAGTCAGAAAAAGTGTTATCAGGCTTGTTCTGTTTTTTTGCCTTACACACATTGTTTTGTATCTTTTTCCCCAGTTCCTTTTTTTCCAAATACATTTTGTACTTTGTAAGGGTATTTAAGTCACTTGGTTGAGGTGGGTGGCTATAGAAATTAATTAATTAATTAATTAAAAGAAAAAAAGAAAGAAAGAAAAAGAAAGAAATATTTAATGCAATAAATATGTAAAGGTATTTAATACAGTAGCCTTGCTAAAATTAAGCAATGCTAGGTTTAGTGGAATTGTTCTAGCTGCAAAGATAGGAGAATGAAGATCTTGACCCATATCCTTCTGCTGTAGTAACTGAATAGTTTTTCAGTTGGAAGCAGTAACAGGAACGTACTTACTTCTCTGTTCTTTAAAATATAAAATATACCTCCTCCTAATAAACAACACTGCTTGATCTACCTGTTGTGCCTCCTGTACACTGGAATAAGCAAGATAATATCTCTGATTTATATTTGTTTGCAGTTCAGTCTGTATTTCAACACAGTCAGAGTTGTGTCATCAGCATCTGACAAAGAGACAACAGTACTGATCCCAGGTTTGGTAAGGTTTCACATTCCAGGAGCATAGGAAATGCAGAATGATTATAGTCACTGAGGGAGAATGATTTTTGACAGAATGAAAAAGTGTAGGTTGTAGAAGGAACAAATGGATGCTTCTACCTCAGCATGAAATTTTTTACCCAGTGAAACAAGAACGACCTAATACTAGATTAGGCTGTTACCCAAACAAGAGATAAAAGGAAACCAGGCCTCCCACCTGAAAGAAAATTGCTTCTTGTCTTTTAGGTAGAATGAGCAGGTGTTCAATGCTAAAGAAATTTGAACATGGACAGTAGTATATATAGAGCTTGCATTTGAAACACAGCAGTTGCTGGAATTCTTTGATAATAGCTTATCAATTTATCAGACTCTTCATGTCCTGAGAAATATATTTTTGGCATACAATGTTGAGTGCTTACCAGTGTTGCACTATTGGTTTTTGCCCACCCCATAACCAACAGAATATCTTTTTTATTACAATCCTAGAGTTTGAAGAGAGTCAGTTTGGTGTAGTGGTTAAAGGCACTGGAGTAGAAACCAGGAGACTATCGGTTCTAGTCCTGCCTTAGACACCAAGGTAGCTGGGAGACTTTGGATCAGTCACTCTCTCTCAGCCCTAAAAAGAAGGCAATGGCAAATCACTTCGTTAACTATTGCCAAGAAAACTGGAAGTCAAGACTGACTTGAAGATTAAAAAAAAAAAAAAGAGTTCAAAACTTCAGTAACTTCTTCTAATGAAGAAAAATAATACTATAAAGCAATAATTTCTTGCTGCTTTTTAATAGCCTTCCCTATTTGTATATCTTCTTTTGTACATGTATCAAACCCTCATCAGTAATGTAGTGTCACCTAATTCAAACAGAGAAACTATGAGGCATTTAGGGTAAACTAGCTGACAATATTTATTTCAGATTAATAAAAGAATCAGAGTAGACACCATTCTTGACATTTCTCATTCCAAAATACCATACATATTTTAACAAATATCTGTTTTATACTTCTGTAATATGCATTTGCATCTATATTTCTGATATCCTCAATTCTGGAAGAACAGTCTGATGAAGAAAATGTTTTTTCCTCCTCTGAGAACAGGTTATTGAAGTTTTCCTGCCAGTAAATGCGACCCCCCTTTATATACATATAATCTAAGGTAATTCATCAGCAAGAATATATTTATCAGCAAGAATACACACACACACACACACACACACACACGTGAATGCACACATATATACATATACATTTTATATTTATATAAAACCCTCGTTGCTCTTTGCCGTAAAATGCTACACATACATTAATTTTCCATAATTTCAAAATGCATACTCTGTTCTCCATGCTTCTGGATGATATATCTTTTTCTTTTATAGGGAATGAGATATTATTGATAAAAGGTTTTAAACTAATTTTGTTTTTATTTTTTTCAAGATACCACCAGTCTTCTTTTAAATCTGTTTCTTACAAGAATGTCATTTCTACCTTTTCTTAGTACAACTGGGAACTCCTCGTTGCCAGAGATGCTGTCAGTTTAGCAGAAAGAATGGCAAATCCAGCCATTCACTATCTTTGGGAAGCAAACAACTAGAACATCAAATGACTGCAGTGTAATCACTATTCTCATTTTAATTACAAAATGCAGAGCTGGAAAACTATTCAGTAATACCTAATGGTTCATACTGCAGCAGCAGCAGCATTGTGTATCTACAGAATGAAGCCTTGTTCTTGCTAGAGCTGCTGGACATGGATTCAGAAATATATTAGTTAGACTTTGCTCACACAGTGGGGCTCTCCTGCCCTTTCTCTGCACTGCAGGCCATGAAAAATAGAGCTTGGCCTGGAGTTGAGAAAGTGGCAATAAAAAGGAAATGTTGTGTGAGTCAGATATGAACTGAGGCAATGCATTGGATGTAGATGTCCATCATGGGAGAAAAGGCGGTTGCCACCCATAATGCCCAGATTCCCAGCTTTCACTGGAACAAAAAAGGTTAATCTCTGTCACTCCTTCAAGCTGAGATGGTTGGCAAAACGTCTAGTCCCTGTTCTAATCAGCTCTTCAAAAACAGAATAATCGGGGTAGGGAAGGAAGAATACGATCGTGGTGGCACAATCCCTGATCACTACCCATTGTATGTTAAGACTGTACTTCATCTGCAACAACATTGCATGTATTTCCCTTTTCTTTTTGCAATCTGCTCCCCTCCCCTCAATAGGAAACCATTTATAATGACTTCAGCTAGTTCCAGGGCTTCTGGGAAATAAATACCAAAGGACAGAGGTTACCTCAGTATGGAAAGGGGAAAGAAGATGGGGATGCGGGAGAAAAAGAACATTGCTCTTTAGGCCAAAAAGTGGGATTTGCAAAGAGTGCAAGCCATCTGGATGCATGACAGAGGTCTGAGATGCACTGAAATGGAGCTGGATGAGGTCTTTTTAGAACTAAGGAAGCAGCAGCAACAGCCACTAAAAGAAATTCTTCAGTAAATTAAACATGGTCTGTAAAAGGTTCCTGATGAATAAGCTCTGAAACTTAGAACAAGCTGTAAAAGAATTACAAGTCCTTTCTTCCTAGTATTATGATATCAGTTATTTGGCACCATTCTGTTCAGCCATAAAGATCAATTAAGCAGGACTATTTTCATCAATTGTGTATGCCACAGAATCTCAAAATGCTAATACTACAAATGTAATATTTTATTATTTCTAACAGAAAAATGGAATGGAATAATATGTTGAAATGTTGGCACTGTTTGTTCCTGATTTCCTTTATATCATTCCCAATGCATCATTTACCTCCGTTCATTTCACACCACTTCTTTTCCTTCACCCGTTTTGTCACTATGCTTCTCCATCTCTTATTTTTGCATTCTCTGTGCCCTTGGGTAGAGTGAGTCAATCAATCAATCAATAATCAATCAATCATCCCAAGATCTCTCATACCAGCAGAGTCACATTTATTTGTTGGGACAATGAGTGGGCCCACACTTTTCTTCTCCCTTGTTTAAGACAAAATAGAGCAGTGCTTTAAGATTGAACAGTTTAATAAATCAGGCAGTAAATCTCGCAATGAAGTAAACCAGTTTTTTTTTTTTTTTTTTTGGTGCCTTCAAGTCAGTGTTGACTCCTGGCGACTGCATGGACAAGTCTCTGCAGTTTTCTTGGCAACATTTTCAGAAGCGGTTTGCCCTTGCCTCCTTCCCAGAGAGATTGGCCAAAGGTCACCCAGCCAGTTTCATGCTTAAGGTGGGACTAGAATTCACGGTCTCCTGGTTTCTAGCTGGTGCCTTAACCACTGCACCATCATTAGCTTCAGTTAGATCAAGAGTGGGCTTAGCTTTAGCCTTATCTGGTGCAAACTAGTAAATTCAGCATCTGACCGGAATTGGACTGCTGGCTATTCTCCTCCTTTGCATCCACTTGGGCTTCTCATTGCCTCATGGCCAGAAGAGGCCTGCAACCAGTTTTGAAGGGTAGATACTTCAAGTGACTGAAAAAATGATGAAATGGTGCATTGCTGGATTTATTAGAAAAGGAAAAGACATCAGGAAAATAAAAAATAATAATTTTAAAAAGTGTCTGCTGAGTTGTCAATCACAACTTTCTGTTTAAAAAACAAGTATTATAACCTTTTACCTTTTCTAACATTTCTAATAAAGGTTATTCTAGAAAGGCATTAAGAAGATAATTTTTATTTTAAGGCTGCTTGTTGTACCTGCATTTGTGTGCATTTGGATGCTTTAGCTTTGTATATATAAATTCAATTTAACATTGTGTGTCTGTGTGTTTGTATATAAATATACAGTTGCATATACAAAAATATGTATGTCCAATAAGATCCATCCACAGGAAGGTAGGAGGGGATGGCAGCCGGGGAATTGTGCAATGAGAGGGCCTCATAGCCCGTTGTTCTGACCGAATACCTTGCAAGCTATTGCCAAAGCATCTTGTTCTGGACAGGATTTTCTTTAGAGTCAACCTAGCACGAGCACAAGAGCCGCTTATGGGTGCAGTGTAAAGATGCCCTTAGCCAGATTTTGCTGCCTTTTTCATAGAGAAGCAAAAGACAAGCGGTAGACTGAAATCTGTACAGGTCTACTTATGGTTACACCTCCTTTTGGAAACTAAGCAGAATACAACACAATTGGTCTTCAAATACTAGACATGCTTTTTCTCCCTATTAAAGTTGTACTGGCTGGTTAGGAGGCATTTAATACTGCATCTCTCAAAACAGTTAAGAACTTGCAGAATGATGTTGTTTTTTGTAATTAACGTAAGTCTCTTCATGCTAGAAATAACAACTAGTGATGAGAGAACATTGTAACAGCTTGCTTGTATCCTGCAGATGGTGACCTATGCCTGCCTAAATGTGCCTAGTTGCCTTTGACCTATCTTTTCAATCTAAACATCTGAGCTGGAATAAATTCTAAATTCTTTTTCTATGCTTTCATTTTATGATGCATTCTCTGTTCTCCATCCTCTAGTTGCCTGTTATCTAGGATATTGTCTCACAACCTGTTACAAAATGTTTGAGTTAAAATAATGTTATACCTAGAGAAAGCTCTCAGGTCACAGGTAGTGCTAGGTGGAATGAATAGGATATATTACTTTGCAGGTGGGAATTCACCATTTGGATGGTATTTTATGTAAAACAAATTAAAACAAAAAAACTGACAACATTCCTTTATAGTAGAGGATTAGCCTAACATACTCCTTGTTGTAAAGTACAGTATGTGTTAGATCTTTATTTGCATCAATACTGGGGAACTGGGATTATTTGGAAACCAAGCTTTTGCACAATATTTTGATCAATTGTGGTTGTGATAAGAAAATGTTGTTCTATCCTGAGACCCTTTCTAGCCTGGGAGAATAAAAGCTATTTTAATTATTTTTTTGTTTGAGTCAAAATTCTGTCCTGAAAGTACCTTTACGGCATTTTGAAACAGGACTATCCTCATAATTAATATCTTGTTTGAAAGTTGGTTCTGGCTGTTATAAATGTTGCAACTCCACCCATTTTGTTCTAAAAACTGCCAACAGTGCTTCAAATAACAACCATCTTTATAAGGACCACTCATGGCTTTCCTTGGAAATAGAAGCATTTGCAATTTCCCTAAGGTTGGAATCATTGTTTCAGAACTGCAGTGTTCAGCACTTTCGGGAATGAATAGTTACAGAACGCCTAGAGATGCCCTGAATGCTGTCATGTAAACAGTCTTACACTGAATGAACTCTTTTGCTCATAGCATTAATGTCCACATACCACTTCTGTTGATTATTTTTTATTTTGTCTTCCTTCAGTTCTAAATTATCACATGTAACTTACATTAGCGACAGAGCACTTTGGGTCTTAATATTCAAAATGCCAAGCCAGTACTAAAACTCCAAAAGATCAGTTATAGTTCTGCCTATGTACTATAAGTATATAACAGGAAAACAGCAGAGATGGATGGAATAAAAACAGGTTGAGTCATTCTCTGAACTTCTTGATATTCCAAAAATACTAAGTCAAGTCACAGAATTATTTGTATGAAAATGTGACATTTAAAAAAAACAAAACATCCAAATTGAATTTCCATTTTAAATAAAGTATCTTCAACATTTTAATAACACAGATATTCTTGGAATGCAAGTAATTCCAGTAATACATTTCTTGGACTTACAAAGCACCAAGAAATTGTCCTTATGCAGAACTATGAATACAAAACTTGTTGGCTCATAGGCTCCTGCATTTAGTGATTAGAAGAAATATTAATTAGGACGTGTATCTTTGGGATGAATCCCAGTCATATTCATGTTGGCATAGTAAAAATATTTCTCATTTCAAACAAGCTTCTTTTTTTTAAAAAAATAATTTTTATTGAAGAAGTTTTTCAACAGAATTAAAGAACAGTACACATTTTGAATTAAAGAAGAATAAAGCAAAGTAATAAAGTGAAAAAGAAATATTTCAAACAATTTTCTTAAATTATCTAGCTTTTGTGATATTAAACAAATATGGATTTCAAGCTATAGGCTGAATAGGTCAACAATGGGAGAAATTAAGCTGCTAGTTTTCAAGAAAGAAAATGATTGCATGACAGGCTGGTCCATGAATGTCCTATCTCCTGCTGTTATGACGCTTTTTAATTCTAGCAAAAATGTCCTGTTGTCCTTACACTAGGGATGGATAAGAATCCCAGTGCTCGTTTGGGAAATCAGTTAGCTATTCTCATCAAATGATGGAAGATCCTGAGGCAGTATGGAATGGGGCATTCAAAAAGGCATGATATCTGTCCATCTCTTTCAGTCATTCCAATTCCCTGTTCCAAGCTGGAGAGATTTCTCTGTAGAGAATGGAAACAGGATACAAGTGGTGGAGGGGTCTGAAGATTCAAAAGGCCCAGTGGTTCTCCTCTTCAGTTTTTGCCACCAAGGATCTGAGGTTTTACAGCTTCCAATAATATCTGACACACTGTTGATATTGATGCTGATAAGTGTCCTTATTTGTTAATGTATTAGGATTTGCTTTGGTTATTGCTTCTTTATATAACTGGGACTTCTTGTTTACTGAAATATTAGGATCTTAAACAGTTATCAAAAATGCTTCCTGGGAGGGCTGACACAAGGAGCTTGAGAACAAGTAGCTTGGAACAATGAGACCATTTTGCAAATAAAGGCCAGATGCCATCAACAAGTCAGTGTGAGTGAAAGGTGGCAAATGGCCCATTACAACAAAAAGGCGGAAGAAAGAAACTCAGGATTGAAATCTTGAGCGACACCTAAAGAGAGAGCTGGATTCTTAGGCCTTATAGAAGCTGATTTTCATCATGATCTCTTTTCTTTGTTACTTATATAGTTAAGTCTCGCCCTTGAATCTTGTGCTAAGCTTCTGAGTGTGTGCCTGTATTCCTAGAGAGAGATTAATTGCTGTGCCTAGACTGGAGCTGCTGACACTTTCACATCTCTTAAACGTAATTTTTGAAATGCTAGTAATTTATGTCCAAAATCCTGACATTTGAGGTGGCACTATAGAAAAACAAATTGCAGAAATACAGTTTTAGTTAGTTAACTGTGACCTTTGCAGGTTTTAAAAAAACTAAACCTTTCAACAGAGTGAAAGCTTTTAATTTATGTGCTGGGATAGCTATTAGGTTTCTATCAAAGACCTATTGAGAAACTTCTGTTGTTCATTAAATGATTTAATATTTTAGCTTTTGTAGTTTGGCTAAGGTTAATGGCCTTGTTTTACTATAGCTCTGTGTAAGTTGAAAAAGTTTTATATGAAAAATAGATAACATAGAAATATCACAGTTTTAGCAGATTCAACTAAAATGTCATGCATGTGGAATATTGGAAGATACCCACTTCTCTAAGCACAAGGCAGATAATTCAGTAAATGTTGCCAGCCCCATGAGTTCTTTTGCTCTAACATCTACAAATGGTACCATATGCCCCTCTTTTCACCAGCACCTTTTTGGCTTTTCTTACTAATGTGTCTGACATTGGTATTCTGTAGAACACAATTTTAGATTTCGAAATGTGGTATCTTCTAGGTTGAAGATCATTATATGTGATGCATGCTGTGGTCCAACAAATAGTGTTAAAGGAAGAACTAAAGAGTTTGGGGGGAAATGGTGCAGCATTCAGAATGAATGTGACTGTGGAGAAAAATATTTTGCTGAAAGACGTGAATCATTGGGGAGAGGCAGAACAAGACAAGAGAGTACAGAAAAAGAGATTGTGCCACTTAAGACATAAGAATGAGTAAACAAGATGATTGATAAGTATCTGCTTAGAAAAAGATCTGTTTGAATATGGGTTCAAACATAAATCTATTCATGCATACATGTAGCAAAGGAATGAATATAAATCTAAAAGCATGATTGATTTGATTGTTTATGATGGAAGTTTGAATTAGTGAAGGATACAAGGATGATGAGAGATTCTGAATGTGGAAGAGACCATTTTTTGATAGTGTCAAGAGTGGATTTTGGGAGAAAATAGGCATGGGAGAAAAGAAAAGTGAAAGAAACAAGAGTGAAAGTAGAATGGCTTCAGAAAGAGAAATTGTGAGCCTTTATGAAAATGCCATGTATTGATCAGCGTTACTCCACAAGATCAGACCACCTTCATTCAGATCTATTACATCCTCCTCCTCCTCCTCCTCCTCCTTCTTCCATATCTGCATTATGCCTTAAGCTGCTCCTGAACTCTGCTCAAACTGGCTTGACTTAGCTGGCTTAAGAAAATCCTGTCCAGACTGAAACCTTTTGGTAACCATGATTTGTTCCTGCCCTCCCAAAACACCTCATTTCCTAGCCACAATCTTTCATACACCATGGTTCCCACCAGATTGGCTCATACTTTGATCAACCAAGGCTTTCACGTAACTGAGACAAGACATTGTATTCTACCCAAAGGAGCCCACGCTATTAAATCATCTGTTTAAGTATAAGTAAAGTAGACCACGATCATGATGCCTGATAGATTTGACACATTATTTGCAGCCACTAGAAACCAAAATGTATGATTCTTTGAATGGAGTACTTTAATAAGATAAAGAAAATGTAGATGAGGTTACCAGGCTTAGTCATACCTGTCCCTCATCCAGCCTTCTTTGCTAACATAAACACACAAAAAGAAAGCCCAGTTGTATCCCAGCCTGGCTCCCATTGTTCTCTGCAAGCTAGGACCTCCACTCTGGAAACCACCTCCCCAAAACAAGGAGCTATGTGCAGTGCACTGATAAACATGTAGGATGTAAATGTTTTCATGGGTGATGTTTGTGTCCTTCGCTTTTGAGAAAGGCTGTGGGTGTTAATGTCAAATAATGTTTAAGAATCCCATTTAGATCTGTTTTCTTTGTCTCCATTTTTCTGTATTTTTCAATTCCCGATTCCCAAGTTTAGCTTCATTGTTATTTTCTGAATGGAGTTTCTGTATTTTTCCATTGATTAAAGGACTAGCCACTTTGTCCTCTGATACAATGAGAGAGAGAGAGAGCGAGAGAGAGAGAGAGAGAATACAGCAGCACACAGCTAAGGCTTCTAGCACTGAATAATTCAGAAGTAGAAATGGATAGTCTTAAGCAGTATATCACAGGAACAACGTACCCACTGTCTTGTTTCAGATTCTTGATTAATTGATTGATTATGTGCCATTAAGTTGGTGTTGACTCTTACAATAGTGATCATATAGAGAGACTTTCTCATGACGATCTGTCCCTAACCTGATCTTTCAGGTCTTCCAACGGTATACGCATTGCCACTGCAACTGAGTTCATCTACCTTGATGCTGGTCATCCTCTTCTTCTTCCTTCTTCTTCTCTTTCCTTTCATCTTACCCACATTAGATTGTTACAACACTGCTAATTCTTGCTCTCCTTTTTGAAGTGTGTTGTTCTCGAACTATCCCTCACACTTTATAATGTTGATTAATAGATCCCACAGCTCTTTCTTATTTCTACATATGAACACTCAGTACAACGTTCATCAGGTTTAGGCTATGGTATGTTTCCCCCTGTAGCAATCTTATGCATGAAGAAGAACCAGAATGTTTGGGTTGAATTATTGTACTTCATTCATAGATACATTTTATTGGGGTGCCCAGGATATAAAGGACCTTGTATCTGATGGTTAAAATAAAGAAATAAATCTGGTTGGGTCCATGGGAAGTCTTAAGAAAAAGTAAAATCATTAGTTCCTTCAGATTGATAGGATAAATCCATACAGACCTGGAACATGAGATAAATGGAATAGCATCAGCAGGAACACTGCCAGTGAATCAAAGCTGGATTTGCACCTTGAACATTTTTTTTGTAGAAAGCCAAAGCATAGAAACCTAAGTGTAACTATTTAATATTTAACTTAAGTTTAATTCTACCATACATAATTCAAGGATGTGTACTTTCCTCTAATTTATGGATTTTATTGCTCCTTCTCTAATGCACAACTTGGTACACTTTTCTGGAATAAATGGCATAATGAAATTCTAAAAAATATGGATTTTTGCATGCAAATGCAATGTTTTTCTAATGAAGCAAGTGCAAACTGGATAAATCTGTATAAAAATTGTGACCCCAGTTTTCTCCGTTCTTCAGGAAACAGTCCAAAGCAATATGTGAGACAAAGTAGGAATTTTCAGAGGAAGGAAGATTGGCAAGCCTCCTTTTTCTTCCCCCTTTACCACCTGTCATGATCAAAAGGAACCCATCCCTTAGCAGAATGGAGAATCAGTATCCAATCCAGTAGTTCACTTGATCTGAACCCTTGGCATTATATTGATTTTCTAACAGAAAAAAATGGCTTTTTTAAAAGGTCATCTGAGTACAGTACGGCTCAAGATTCTTACAGTGTGTTGTAGGAACGGTTTTGAAAAGGCTGTGATGATTATGTGCGTCTTACTGCATAAAGTCAATATGCTCTTGAGCCATCTCTTTTTCATTTTTTTTATCCTTCTGTATGAGGCAGCATGGTATTCTTCATCTGAGAGATTATTTTTAATACCAGTTGTATTAATTCACCTCGAAGTAACTCAGACTCAAACCATACAAGGAACTATGGAATTCTTTCTTCTGAAGATTAGAAACAAACCCAAACTTTCAATGCCAAAGAAGGGCAGGGCATTTTGGAGACAACGTTCACCCCCTGATCCTTTTTGCATTCAAAATTGCGCTTAAGTTACCTTCCCAGCTGTGCAAAGAAAAGGTCCCCACTTCTTACTCTTATCTTTGGCTGTTGGGTGAAGAGCAATTTGGGGAGAGAGATAATTTTGAGCTTGATAGGATCAGAAGGCAAAGGGGTTAAGCCAGTGTTTCTCAATCTTGGCAACTTTAAAATGTGTGGACTTCAACGGTACATCTTAAAGTTGTCAGGGTTGAGAAACAGTGGTTAAACAACAATTGTCTCCCCTCCCAATCTACATCTACAGTGTAGATCAGTGTTTCTCAACCTTGGGAACTTTAAGATGGGTGGACTTCAACTCCCAGAATTCCCCAGACAGCCATACTGTCTGGGGAATTCTGGGAGTTGAAGTCCACCCATCTTAAAGTTCCCAAGGTTGAGAAACACTGATCTAGATTTTTGGACATCAAACCCCCCAGAATTGCCCACTCAGGTTGCTTGAATGAAATAGTCACAGAATTTTGTTTACCAGTTTGGATCTCCTTTGTGCATAGAGGTCCTCCCTCCCTCCCTCCCTCCCTTCTTCCTTCCTGTCAGTGTTGACACCTGGTGACTCCCTGGAATAGTCCCTGCATTTTCCTTGGCAAGAGTTTTTGGAAGTGATTTGCCCTTGCCTCCTTCCTCCTTCATGCCTAAGAGAGGACATGAATTCAGGGTCTCCCAGTTTCTAGCCTGAGGCCTTAACTACTACACCAGACTGGCTCTTACAGAGATTGTTACCTGTTTTTATTACAGGGCAATAGATGGTTGTCTTTCCTCATTCTTTTCAATAGTTACCATCCCACTAGCCCTCCTTCTGTGTTGCTTACTGCAAAAGAATGTATTTATTTATTTATTAAACTGCATCCTTACATTCTGCCCCAATCTAAGCATGTGTGTAAATCCACTTTAAACAAAGGGAAATGTGCTGATGTCTTTTGGCTGGAACATAAATAGCTAATCTGCAGGGTTTGACTTGTTTTTCTAAGGTTATTCACATCCCCAGCTGTTGACGTATGCTGGGATATCACATTCACACACGAGTCTTTGTCCAGGTAGAGAAGTGCAGGCAGAAGCCAACCCCCACACACTCCAACCTGAGCAGAGCTATCATTTGTCCTGATATTTTGTTTATAAGCATCTGCCTAATTGTCTGTCTAAGCATCTCCCTCTTGTCATTGTGCATAATTGTTTTCTTGGACCATTACTGTTAATGCTTTGCAGGTGATTTTCCTTAAATATTTTTCCTCATGAAGAAAAGCTTAAAGGAACAAAATCCTGAAGCAGCAAAATATGTAGCTTGCAATCAGAACAAATGCTACTATCTGAAAAACTTTTTGAATGCTTTTGACTTTGATTATGTGTTGTGCTCATTCACTCATTAACGCCAATGGCATTTTCCTCCACTTGTGAATAGCAGCTTCAGCACCTCAAGGATAATATTAGACAGTGATAGTTTAAATTATATCATTCAGAGGATTTGGAAAAAGGTGTTTCTCTCCACCCACTTCAACCCTCTGGCTTACACTGAATGTTATAAATATTGCCAGGAAGTTAGTTGCTTGTTCTGAGGAAATATGTGAAATTTGCCCCAGCTAAATCTTTGGCTTAAATGAGGATGAAATTGGGAATTGTCTGCTGTGCTTATGATGACGAAAGCACCTATGTACCAGGATAAGTTCCCCATTGGGGGGAGATGGGCAGAGAATAAATTGAATGTATAAATAAATAAATAAGATCTCTATGTACTGAGGCAATATTTTATTTATTCATTTTCAGTTTATATCATGCTTTTCTCCAGGAATTCAAGGTAGTACACCTGGACCTCCCTTCATTTTATCCCCAGAAGAACAACCCTGTTAGGTGGGTTGGGCTAATAGAGAGAGACTGCCCAGTGAGTCAGCCAATGAGTTTTCATGTTTGAAGATGGACTTCAACCTGAATTTTCCCAGGCCTAGTCTAACATTTTAATCATCACGCCATTTCTGTGGACAATTAGCGAAGGAACATTTTTCCTCCATGCCATGCTTGCAGATTTTTCAGAAGCAACTCATTTGCCACTTTTGGGAAGAGAATGGGTGCTGGTAGATGCTGTGCTAGGAACACCCTTGTCCAGTCCAGCAAGGCTCTTAATGGGCTAGATTCAGACTTAGTAAATCCCTTGAAATCAAGGGACTTATTTTAATTAAGTACCATTGATTGATTAAGCCTACCTAAGTACATCAGATGATTATGTTTGGATACTATTACATGTCTGGTGGATCAGTATCAATAGTACCCCATAGGACAGATCTTTAATGTTGTTTTTCCTCCTTTTCACTATAGTTTTAATTTAGGCTTTAATTCATCAGTGGTTTGTTGTACTGAGAGATACTTCATGAGATTAAAGTATAAAAAATAATGGCCCTGTTTTAAATTACATCATGTTACGACCCATCGTGTGTAATATCAGACTACTCTTGATCTCTCTTGAAGACAAGACACATTCCATCCATGACAATTTTAGTCTAATCAATTGTCCAAATAATGCTGTTTACTTCTATCCATCTTGGTAAATGGGAGACTAGCCATACATTAGTATATTTCTAATTTGTAAGGACTGTGGTTTTAAGGAAGCAACTCTATTTATTTGGGAGATGACTGAGGGGGATTCTGTACTGAGATCCTCCCTCTCCAACTGTTGCATCTGAGGTCTGTCTGCACAGACTCCTCTTTCTGCTTTTTGTTTGCAATTCTATGGCCACTCAAAGGTCTCTGGCAGATGTAGAAATAGGGCGTGGGAGGGGTCCTATTTTTTTGCCCTCAACAGAGATGTAGTTCAGAGGTTTGATCTAGCTGTCAGCTGTTAAGAGGAGTGGAAGTTGTATACAGCAAGTATACTTTTTGAGTGGATGAGTGGAACTATGGCACAACATGTTTGCAAGCAGCTTGGACAGAACTGATAGAATTTGTAGCACCCTCAATATTTGGAGGTGCTAATCACCCCTTTCCTGGCAAAGCATTATAGAGCAAAAGCACAAAAAATGGACCATCATGCAATGCAAAATATTGCAGAAATTTCCTTCATGCCCTTTATTAATAGCTTTAATATGATTCTTTTTATTCTGTGTCCCCCAGAGCAGACAACATTAGACTTTATATAATCTTTGACACTGGAAGAATTTAAATATGGGATTTCAAACATTAATACCTTCTGAGTTTTCAACTAGAGGGTTGAAATCTATTTGTTATAGACTGAATTTATTAATTCTCCTAATGGTCTTGATGAAACGTTTTCCATCAGCCATTATTTCTCTTTCACAATATAAACGAACCATTTAAGTTTTTCTTGTAAGTGTAACTAGAAGAGTAGTAACCAGATCTTGGACTCAATGCCAATTTCCAGAAATGGTATTTCAATTGTGAGGTTGCACAGGATTGCTGCTTGGCTGTTGTAGCACAGAGGGCACAAATGAATGCACTTGGCTTATTACTTATAAACCAGAAGGTAGCTTTGTCAAGAGGCAGGGTTTAGGCACAATTTCAGAACTCTCCAAATTAAAAAAAAAGGGAA
The DNA here is from genome assembly GCA_030867105.1 of Liasis olivaceus. Classification (NCBI taxonomy): domain Eukaryota; kingdom Metazoa; phylum Chordata; class Lepidosauria; order Squamata; family Pythonidae; genus Liasis; species Liasis olivaceus. The sequence goes on along the minus strand of CM061353.1, from coordinate 16,517,452 downwards.
ACAACTTTGGCTCTAAAATCTTTTGCATACTGTAAGTAGTTGCTGGAGTAAATATGCCATACATGACCAGTCATTCTGGTGTGGATGTATGACTACCAACTGGCTTTTGTTGTTTTGTATTTCTTAAGTAGAAGGAGAGGATCAGGAGATGATCCTGGTATTCTGCTCCAGCTTTTTGTCTTTGTCTTTTATAAAGAAGCTAGGTTTAAAAACTTGTTGTACCATATCAGAAATAAAAGAATGGGTCAAATACAAAACTCACAGAGGATTTTCTGGGGGTATTGACATTTCAGGACCCAAAGTAGATTAGATATCATCATCACTGAAAGGTTGATATCTTAATCTACTACCAGGCTAGCTGATGTACCAGTACAAGCCATGTTGCAGAAGAGTGCTAATTCAAACATTATGGAAGGAGATGTCCCACATATTCTGCCATCCAGAGTTCAAAAGATGATTAAGTGAAGATATTCATCCACCTATCCTAGGGTCCTTAATGTGTTGCCATGGGCACTATGTGATGGTGGGCATCTCCCTGGCTGCCCACCCTGTCCTCTGCTCCAAATGAAATGGGAAGCTGGCATGCTACAAAGCAAAATGGCCTTCTCCAGCATTGTTGATATTTCGAGAATATTTCTTGGCCATAAATAGGCTGTTTATTTAGAAACCAAAATGGCTGGGAGAATTTGATTTCCTTTTATGATTATGCAGGAAAGCTGGAGTTGGAAGATGATAGCCAGGAGAGTTAGAAGAAAGTTAATCTAAATGGTTTTTGTAATGGGATGTGGCAACCATTTTGTGAGATCATCTCTTAATAAACTGGATCAGTCACAGGAATCACTTACATGCAACTTGTGTTTTCTTCTGTTCAATTACAGCCCCTTTTGCTGTTACATTTACCCACGGCCTGAATGGGGTGGCCAATGATTTGTGGCTCTGTCTTCCCCAGCCTGGGACTATTCAGAAGTGATGGGATTTCAACTCCCACACCCATGCTCACTGTGAATTTCTGGCAGTTGAACTCTTCAAAATATCCAAAAAGCTGTCCAAAGAGTGCCGTCAGTCACAGGTGGGAATGGGATCTAGAGAAATAACCACATCTTGTTTCTCTCATTTTCTCCTTCTTGCTGTTCATCCAGTGCCACACCGGAGAGTAATTAACACTGTCCAGTCACAATGCACGAGCCTGCAGTTTTTCATTCACGCGCTCTCCTACCTGGCATCTCTTGAGGGGGATCACGCTGCAACCCTTGTGGTCTCTGTTCTAGTTCTTTTGCCCACTCACAGCCAGGCCAGAGTGAAGAGATCACTTCTCTCTGCATTGCCTTGCCGCCCTACATTAAATTGCATCTATCTAATTTTTAAGGAACTCTGATGATAATAAGTGACTTCTGTCAGCCTCCAGGTGCCCACTCCAGCCACTCTTGCTACAGTGTCTATCAGCTCCACAGACTGTTGCCTGACTGTGCAGGATGACCTTCAGTGGGCTCCAACTTTTGCTCAGCAATGTGACTGTGGATCCAGTGTGGAACCCCCATTTTTTTTTTTTTTTTTGGCCACCTTCTGTATCTACACATGAGATTATATTATTATAAGTCCTCATCTGAATGAAATAATATTTGAATCTAACACCTTGTATAATTTTGAGATACCGCCTGCAAACATTCCATTTCTGATATAAATAGTATATGTCACTTTTATATATAAATGTTTTCTTCTAAATCAGGACATTTTCAAAGTAAGCTAAATAAAGTGAAAACGGAAAAGGAGTAGCTCTAACTTATTCCTCCCAACCCTAATTATTCAAAGCTAGCTTTTCTTTGCACCAACTAGACTCGTAATGAGAAGTGGCACTCCTGAACAAAAATGCAATCATTATGAACATGGTAGCATTAGAAATGATGCCATATACACATGTGTCATTGCAATAGTCCTTTGTGATGTTTAAACCATTCTGTCATAGGTTTAGTAGCAATGCATTGAGGACCCTTAAGACAGAGAAGTGGGATCTATAATTATGCTATTCTAAAATAAAAAAAAAAAGATTTGTTCAGTGTCTCCAGAGCGAAGCATGCGTGTGGTTCTGTGTGTGGCCTATATAGCTTTCATCAAGAAATGTTGTTGACATAATTGTAGGAAGCTTTGCAACTTTGAACAGCCACAATTTAGCAGAGTAACACACACACACACACACACACACTTTCTCACTTCTAGAAAAATAGTCCATGTGCTTGGAGTTGCAAATAGCTCATTCCTTCACATATCTATTCTGAAGTCAGAGCTATTTATAAAGAAACTGCAATAACTTTTTATTTATATAAGATAAGACAGAAATATTAAAATAAAAATAAGATAATCACAGAAGACAATCCATAACTGAATATTTGAGAAGGAATGGCATGTTAATACTTTGAATACATTTTGAATAGCCTATGCAATGCATAGCTGGTAGAAAGACCTAGTAGTTCCATTGGTAATTTCCACATTCTCATCTGATAGGAATAATATAATATAGAATATGCTTCCCCTGACTTCTTCCTGGGTCTTCTATACATGGTATAGATACACAGAAATACATACATGGTAGAATGGACACTGAAGATATTTTGTAGAATGGACACTGTCATAATACATGACCCATTGTTTCTATTTTTCTTACCACATTTGGGCAACCATATTGCTCAATAGGATTACTGTCAAATTTCCCCAGTAGTAAAGGTGAAGGTATGGCACTGAATATTGCTAAGGAATAAACTAATCCTCAGTTTGAACATGCAAGGTTAAATAAACACTTGGCTGGTAAAAAACCTTTCCTGTCTTCACTCCCCCTAAGGAGAGGAAGAGCCATATTCTGAATTCTGAAGCCTGTCCAACCCTAGTGAGATCAGAAACTGAAAGGAGAACCCACAGTTATGTGGATTCAAATGCTTCCCCTTCAACTGTTTCAACTGCTTTTTTCCAGGGTTAGTTAAAACCATCCTGCAGGATTAGAAATGCCACAGATCCATTGGAAAATATTTGTTTAAGACAGTAATTTAAATGGTAGGGTTGACTGGCAGTTCAACAGGTGACATTCCTGATTCAATATACACAGAAATCTCTGATATATAAAACAGTGTCCCAAACATTGCTCTTACAAATTTGGATTGGACAATTTGCAAGATCCTGGTATCTTCATATATGATTTAGGAACCAAAGCACTTGCACCTTGACAGAATACTTTGAGAGTAGCTGGGATGTAGTTTCTACCTTTCATAGGTAGTAAATTCAGGATTTCCTAGAACTTCTTAGTGCATTTTTTGTGGCTGATCTTTTTTGTACCCTCCAGGAACCAAAATAAACATGGTTCCAAGATATCTGAAGAATTTGATCATCTTAGTTTTAATGTCATTTATTTGCCTCCTACTTCTCTTGGAAGGACCATAAGTTTGGGTTTTTAGACAATTTATTGTTAAATATTTTCCTTATGTTTTCTCAAATCATCTTTCTTAGGTCTACCAAGATGGGCTCAAATTGTCTGTCTTAGGTCTGCCAAGATTGTCAAGAAAACTGCTGCATCATTTACTTACAAGATTGCAGTTATTGGCATATCAGCTAACTTAGAAAGATGGAATTCTCATTAGAGAATTACCATGCTACTTATATACTACCTCATCTAACTATCAAACTGTGAGATTTATTTTTCACTAGGCTTTAGAAAGTTTCAAAAGAGATGCTTTGCAAAGCACATTAATATGAGCAAAGTATCAAAGCAGTGATACATTTTGGAAGGCTCACCCAGGTGCTTCAGAAGCACTTCTCACAGCTGTCTATGGGCATACCTAGACAATACTTTTGTGGGAAACAAAGCCTTGGTTCAAAGCAACTATGCTTACATACTCACATGACACCTGGGGATGACCTTCAAAGCTGCCATGTGAGTTGCTTGGGGGGTGGAACCACCAATCAAAGCATGACAATTTGCAGGGCACCTCCTTATATTTCAGAGGGAGAAAAGACAGATTTGGGAGGTGTGGAAGGAAGGGCAGGTCTCAATCTTCCAAAGGGCATGACTGGTTTAACAATATGAAGGGGTGTGCATGTGCTTCACTCAAGCTTAAATGCATTGCACAGCCATATCATGTTAACTTCCTCCCTCCCTCCCTCCCTCCCACTATTTTTAAATAACTCAGGAAGGATGATCAATTTTGCTCTCTGCATGCTTTGAACTCCCATTAATCTTAATTTCCATTTATTTCCAGTCAAACTAAGGTTTAGATCTATTGACATAAATGGAGTTTATATCCAAGTAAATATACTTAAGATTCTATACACTAAAAAAAGTGAGCTCTTTTTTGATCAGATTAGTTTAAAGTAATACCATTGTAGAATTCTATGATAGGTATCATGGGAATGACATTGGCCAAATTAGTTTTTTTTAATTTGTTTCAATTCCTTATTTGAAAAAAAAAAGGAGAATTGATTTCCATTCTTTGTCTTCTAAAATCATGCATTTATCTAACATGACTATTTCTTACTGGGTAACTGGATAGCTTCCCTACCTGCAATAGATGGTAAATCAAAAGACAAAAGATAGCCATCATTCTAGGAAATCTCTTCTAAGTTGTTTTTTAATTAATGATTTAGATTTCATTAGAAAACTAAGAACTAGGAAAATCTTCTGTAATATGTAAATAAATGAGCATGCATTAAGCAATCCCTGTGTTGATTCTAGTACAGTCAACATCGGCCATATTGTTGGCTATATGTTGATCATATAGCCAGTTTAGCAGCTTTTATGCTGCATGTATTAAATTAAACAAAATTTAAATTAATTCGATTTGTTATGGCCACCCACTCCAGAAGACTCTGGGTGGCTTACAAAATCCAGAAAAAAGAAACCAGTAAAAACAATTAAAATTGTTAAAACCCACATAAACAGGCAGCCTGGACTAAAACAACTAGAACAATAAACAGTACAAAAATATGACAATACATAACGACCACGTTAATCCTAGGCCTGGGAACACAGCCAGGTCTTAAGGTTTTCCAGAATGCTAGGAGAGTGGGCACCATCTGTATCTCTTGGGAGATGGCGTTTCAGAGGGTGGGGGGCTCAACAGAGAAGCCATACTTCCTTGGTCCCACAAGATGGCAACACTTAATTGAAGGGACCTGGAATGCACTCACTCTGCCCAAATGTGACAGGTGGGCAGAAAGAATTGGAGATAGGTGGTTCTTCAGATAACCAGGCCCTCTGCCTTGTAAAGTGGATGCTCAGAGAAAATACTGAAGATTGGAAATACAGAGAAATTAAACTAGGCTGGACCTGTTTGCAATGCATGACTTGTAGTCTACCTTCTTTAGATTTAATTTGGATGCAGAATATTTGCCCGTGAATCCACTGACTATTTTTCTGTGCATGTGTGTGTATTTATATATATATTCAGTTAGTTATATTACAGTCAGATTTATCATAAAGCAGCCATGCATGAGACTAAATGCAATGTATGATACAATAATACCACTTGTTTAGTTTGCTTTAAAATACTTCACTTCTGCTGCATTTTACATTATAATTATGTTAATACTGCTATTCTGTTGTGTCATGTATTCTTGTGTATAGTGCACAGTGCATTTTTCTTTCACATCTTTCTTAGTTCTGAAGCCTCAAACAATTTTAAAGCAATGAAAAACAATTATATCCTTTTTATAATATCAATGAATGAAATAAGGGAACTCTTATAAATGAACCTGTAGGGAAAGTTTTAAGACATACACTACCTGAAAACTCTCACTGCCACTATCTGAAACCAGATCTGGCTCAATAAAGCATTTCTATGAATCTGACTTAATGAATGAGCCTCAGTCACCATAAGCTGTGTTAGTGCCTCCGTGCCATACTTTCCCTATGTACAAGGGTCTCTTGAATATTTTCCAAACAAAAGTCCAGCTTCAAAATTGGAAAGAAATCCCAGCATCCTGAAAAATGGCCTCTAGCTTGAACAATATTGTTGGGTGATGCACAGTCTGGTCCCAGTTGGCCGTTTCAATGGGCCTACTCACCTTTTCCCAAACCTGCTTTGGGCTCTGGGACCCTGCCAAGCTCTTCACATCAGCAAGACCTGGGAATATACCTTGCAGCTCCCACAGGTCTAGCCCTCCTTCTTGCCAGGGTCATTCTCACTAGATAGGATGGCCAATGCATGCAGTAAGGCCAGATGCCCCTTGCAGGGCTGCATTTTCTTCCCAGACCTGTACTATCTATGTAGCCTTGTTCTACAGGTTGAGATGCAATCCTTAGAGTGATTTACATGTTTGCTCCTGAGCCCAGTAGACAGTGCTATGGCTGCTTAGCCACCTGAGATTTGCTTCGTTCTGTCCAAGCAAAGTCTCCTTCAGTGGGGAGAGGGGAGAACAAGAAACAAATCAGTGAAATATTAGCTCGGTGATGCACATATCTTATGCATGTCATATCTGGTGCATATCTTAAGTATGCCATTTAAGTCCTGACCTCCATCTCCCAGTGGCTTAGATGCACTTAAGGGCAGTTCTAAGTGAATGCAGAAGTGACTGTTCCAAATTTAAATGGATGAGTATCAAAACCCATCAGACATCCCATAGCTGCCACATGCAAGCACAGTATCACAATAAACTAGAATCGTGTAAGAGAGCTGCTCTACCAGAAAAGGTCCCAGCAAGTTGGCCAGATTAAATAGTATGCTCTGCTGGTATGCATCAGCCAACGCTTCTATGTTGGTGAGCATTATATATATCTCTTATTCAAGTTGCTCAGTCCTAGACTGCCTCAAGTAAATTCACAATCTTTTCCTTGTGGGTATATTACACTCTTTTTAGATGGTGCTAATACCCTCAACCTTTAAAGCCCATGAGGAAGGCTAGCAAAAATGCTGCCCCAACCAAGGGGACCTCAAGCTGCCATAACAGGCATGTTCAATGGGGCATAGATTATAGATTTCCATGCATCTGGGATGCTGGTTTTATCTTTTGCCAGCCGTTCTTGGTGTGGAATAACTTGCTTATGCCTTGCTGAAAGAAGGGTGGAGCTGCAATGTGAAAGACCATAGTCCTGGGAGCCAGTCATTAAGGCCAGGTAACAGGTCCAGCGGACCATTTATCCGACCTCCACAGAATCTGGAGAAAACTAAGGAAGAGGCAGCTGCTTTGAGATGTGCAATCTTGGTGAAAACGTCATTGAATTGAGCATTGTCTCCATTATCAAGATTCTGTTCTTAAAGATTTCTGGCAATGAGTCCAGCTCACTGGAGCCAAAAAATGAAGGCACTCCTGAAAGCAAGACAGGATATCTGCTATGCTACGTCCTGGTGTATTGCACACTGAGAGGAAGGTGAGCCGGGTAGCCAAGCTCTCAGTCCAAATGAGATCCCCCCAATAAATTGAGTTAGAAGTTACTGTTTAGTAGTGATTGTGATAATGATGTTCTTAGGTAGCTTGGACTCTTCTCAGTTAAATGCGTTCAGGATGATTCAGTCTATTGATTTTCCTCAGCACTGCACTGAAATCAGGCTGGGGGACTCATTCCCTTTAAATGTTTCTTATAATGCTTGAGTCATCTTAACCTGTTTGCTGTAGCTGAAATTAGATAGGTGAATGTTTCTAAGTGTCAATAATCAATGGACAAATATGGGCCTAAAGATTCCTAGTTTCTAATGGAGAGATCTTCCATGGTAAAATAAAAGCAGTTTAGGATTTCCAAGCTTACAGCAGAAATGTTCATTACTTAGAATGTTTTCAGGAAGAAGTTTCTTTAAGTACCTCAATTTCTTTTAAGCAGAAATGGATTTTTGCTCCTTTTACATTTTCTCCCTTTCTACTAACACAATTTATGTGAATGCCTTGTTTCTTTCTGTATTTCAAATAACTAATAGTATGGCAAGGTATTTTAGAAAACTCTAATATCAGTATTATGCTTAAACTTCACCACAAAAGTTTTATGAAAATGATATCCAGACTGAGACATTATTTATATTTACTGCAAGTAAGTGGAAATTATGCTTACCTTCCCTCACTAGACTTGTCAACATGATATGCCAAGGAAATCTTTTAAAGAGATTGCATTATGTTATATAGAAAATGGTTCATTTTTTCTTGCCAGAAATGTGTGGGAAGGATGCCCATGAACTCCTAGGAGTAAAGTATCATGGAGAAGAAATAAAAACAATATCAGTTCTGTTATAGCATGACAAAGAAAGCACCTTAGTTCATAACCCTGCTGGATACCCAGGGCAGGTGTGTCAGGGTTACAGTCTTGATTCCAGTGAAGCATGGTTAATATATACAAGCTATAAATAGAGTAAAAAAAAGGCAATGTGAGCATTAATTGTGTAAACATTTCACTGATTTCCAAGCCTTATCACATGGAAAATTGAATCTGGAGTGTGAAATTGAATGGAATTGTAAAAAGCATAGTTCTTGCACAATAGTCAAAGAACACAGAAGAATGGGCGGGTGTCACTGGGACATTCTGAACTGAAAGAGAGTGATGTCACGGAGATGCTGCTATTTCCTTTTTAATATAAATTGTATTAAAAGCCTTAAAGAGAAGATAAAACCTAACAAAAACTAATATAAAGAAAGGAAAAAAAGGAAAAGAAAAAAAAAAGACAGAGACAAAGACAAGGTGCAGGAAAAAAGATAAAAAGATAAAGAAGAACCTTCCGATTTTCTCTGCAGCGAATATGAGTATGATTACAAAGTTATCTCTCACTCTATGCTTACAAAAAGAAAAGCTCACTTTTTTCTATTATCTAGTTTTTTTTCCTAATCATCAGAAGCACAGATCATAAGTGCATTTTTTTTGTGTTTCATGCAAAAAGTCTATCCAGTCAGCCATAAATGTAGATATTGTCTTTTCTCTAATCAAGAAAGTCAATTTAGCCATCTCTGCAAGCCCCATCATCTTCACCAGCCATTCCTCCCTTGGGGTAGTGTTGGACCTTTCTACTTTTGAGGATATAATAATCTTGCTGCAGATTTGAACTGCTGTTACTTCCAAAGCGTTAGGTCCCATAGGAGCTGATGAATGCAGTTAAGAAGGGTAATTCCTACCTACTTTAAATATGTAATAAATTTGCAAAAACATTCAGGAGTATATAACATGCCAGCTTAATCTTTCAAAGTCTGTAGTTCTTTGCCAGCGCAGGCTGCAAAAAAATCAACACTTAGTGAGGGAAAGGGAAGTAGCAACAGTTATTTAGCACTTATCTGACATGTGAAATCTGGCTTTAAAGTGTTGAGCTCTGAGCGTGTGGAAATGAGGTAAATGTGTTCAGAATAATCTGCTAGTCAAACTGCTTGTGACCGAGTTCTCATTTTGTTATTTGATATTAATGTTGATAGCACATTTTGTTTAGCTTTTGAAAATCAGCAAAATTCCTTTGGCCTCTTTCTCAGTGTGGCAACTATCTCAACAGATGTTCAGTTCATAGAGTTCACACACTAATGTGTCATTGGGGGCATGCTTTTATGGTGGAATCTTATTTCCTCCCCTCTGCAGCCTCCCATACCTTCATCTAGGGCAGTGTTGTCCAAACTTGGCCACTTTAAGAGGAGTGGACTTCAACTCCCAGAATTCCCCAGCCAGCCATGCTGGCTGGAGAATTCTGGGAGTTGAAGTCCACTCCTCTTAAAGTGGCCAAGTTTGGACAACACTGATCTTGGGTTACCAGATCTGACGAGGGAAAGGAGGACTCAAACATTTGGAAAGGAGGACATACTGTTTAACTTTCTTGGCATGTGTGACTAAAATTACAATGAAAAACTGCCAAAAAAAAAAGTTCTTAGGCCCACATATATATGAAATTACTTTTTCCAGTATCAGGAAGACTGGTTTTTCAGTCACAGGAACATGCTAGAGCAGAGAAGCCTTCAACCTTCACTTATTAAAGTCTTGGCAATTTCAGGCAGCAGGGCAAGCTGGAGGGTGCTAATCAACTAATTAAGGTCACAGAGCTGAGCTTGTTAATTTGTGGTTAGCACTTATTAGGGAAGCCCCTGGAGAAAAGCTGTTCAGGAAGATACTCAAAAAGCCAAATAATATTTGATTATAAGGCTATGCCTGCTGGACATAGGACACGAGGACAGAAAGGAAGACATGTCTTCCTTTTGCCAGAGGTTTGGTAACCCTACCTTCATCAGAATCTGTTCTTCTCCAACCTTTTAAAACCAGTTTTGAGGATGGGGAGGAGAAATTTTATAGCTCTAATTTTGCTAAAATAACAAACTCCATCTGAAGATGCATGTGGCTGAATACAATTGTTCATATTTTTCAGTCACTCTTCTTTAATATCTAAAAAACATGTAAGTCTCATTGATTAGAAATGTCAGACACTGTGACCATTACCCATATGTCCTTTTAGCTTAAATGCCAGGTGATAGGTTTATGTGATGCAGTTAGAAATTTCAGAACTCATCTCTGAAGAAGTAAAAAATGCTGACAATAATTAAGTAAATCAATCCATGATTTGATTTTGTTGCACATTTGCAAGGTGTATTTATTCTTACAAATGCACATATTGAACTGCTGAATCTGATCCGGACAGAAATCCCTATTTTGGGCAGATATGCTGTGCCATGGGCTTTGAACTTCTGAATGTGGTCATCTATTGCTGCCTCCTGAGGCATCTGATTCTTTACTTGCTGAGTGGAAGTTGTCTTTAATGATATTAATGTTGATGTTAAAAGTTACTGATCTGTTAAGTTTTCTATTTTGTATTTTTAAATTATTGTAAGCTGCTTTGAGTACTTACATGAACAGAAAAGTGTGGTATAAACTTAATATGTACTAATAAATAAAGATTAAGGGGATCAAAGGGAAGAACCTAGACTCAGGGTCAAAGATCTCTGGTGGCTATGTCTGAGAATCAGTTTTCATAAGTAGTTTGCATAGCCTTTGCTTACCTGCACTCTATTCATTTTATGTTTTATGTTGGTGAAAAGGTGGTTCTTTTCAACCCTAGTTCCTGTTTTATTTGTTTTCATTCTCTCTCTCTCTCCCTTTCTCTCTCTCTCACCTTCAGAATATTGTGAAGTAGGTTAAACTGAGAGAGAATCACAAAGGAATCATTGTGGGGCATTCAGATTTAAATATCCATTATCCAGTCCTATCATTTATCCTGAGAGGATCACCACATTTATTATGAATAAAAATCTTACCAAAAGTTTATAAAAAGCTGTACCAGGCAGCATTTAAATATAAAATATTAAATAAAAAACAAAAATCAGCAAGTTAGTAATACAATCCATGCTAGTAATACAGACATTTACAATGGAAATAGCCAAGTGCTCCTAGTGCTTTCCCTAAAGAAAAGGGTCTTGACTCTCAAATGTTTTGAGAGGAATCATTTAAGGCAGGCAGCTAGAGGAAGGGCAGATTTCCTTGGGATTAAAAAGGAATCTGTCTTTCTGCCATATTTGGGAGTCTTTCTGCCATATTTGGCTGAGTTTCTTATGGGGACATACTATGAATTGCAGATTCCATGGTTGCACTGCACAGTCAGGGGTCCTGCTAGTCTTCTGAATTGATTGATTGATTGATGTGATACTACTTATCACCTGTCCCAGCCCCAAAAGACTCTGGGTGTCATACAACTTCACTGTAAGGAATATATATATATATATATATATATATATATATATATATATATATATATGCAAATAATTTTAAATACAAATAAATATCAAGAATAAAACAGAACCACAAAGAAAATCAAGGATAAAACCCCAAATAGAACCCAGGATATTTGCCCACATAGTTAGCCAGCTGGGTCTGAAAGCACATTGGAATTGAACAGCTTTGACGTGTTTACAGCATGCCACCAAGGCAGAGAAGTATCATACTTGTGTGCCTTTTGTATCATTGTGCCCTTCCCTTGTGGCGGTCATACCAGCTTGATCTGTCAAAAATAATAAGGAAAACTTGCACTGAGATCAGCATTATCATTTACTGAGGTTTGCAAGAAAATCAGCTTGCTGTTCTAAGGCACTGGAGCAAAGCTTGTTTTGTCGATTTTGTTCTCTTTTTCCTGAAGTTGGCAAATGGTGATTTTTTTCTGCTATAGGCAGTCATAGGAGTGAGTGACCATTGGAAATCACTAGCAAGTAATTATTGAGAGTCTATAGTGAACTGTGTCCTATTTCCTTTTTTGAGACTGGTACATAATAATCCAATGCTTCACTTCCTTGTCACTAAACACTTTAGACCAATGTTTCTCAACCTTGGGAACTTTAAGATGTGTGGACTCCAACTCCCAGAATTCCCCAGCCAGTATGGCTGGCTGGTGAATTCTGGGAGTTGAAGTCCACACATCTTAAAGTTCCCAAGGTTGAGAAACACTGCTTTAGACAGTAACAAGTACTATTCAGCTTTACCAGATCTGCGTAAATCTGCTTATGATAATTCGATCAAAGTGAAATATGGCTGCAGGGGTTTCATTTTTAAGTTAAGAGATCAGCAATATAAAAATCATGTACATCTAACTCTAATCTCAATCATCTATTCCTCCCACTCCCCTCCTCCCCAATTTTTCTTCACAAATCTGTAGAAGATTAATCCTGGTGTGATAGTTAGCTGGTCATATACAGTGCACACCTGCCATGTGTACGTATATCAGACAACTGTTTTATGTAGAAGCAACTATAACACAATGTGTTTTTGGCTGATTTATTTAAAAATACAAAGATCTAAGGCAGAATTTGTATTTGAGACTTATAGCATCTTTGATCATCACCCAACCACTGAGCCATAATTGTGCTGATGGAGAGTAAGGCTTTAGAATATCTTCACTATGTTTAGATGATGATAGAAGACGGTGATTGGGACCCAGCCTAAGCCAGTGTTGTTCAAACTTGGCCACTTTAAGATGAGTGGACTTAACTCCCAGAATTCCCCAGCCAGCATCAAGTCCACTCATCTTAAAGTGGCCAAGTTTGGACAACACTGGCCTAAGCCTATTCAGAAATCTATTGGTGGAGTTCTGGGTCACAGAGTTATTTTGGCATATGTTGTAGCCCATCACATTTTATACTGTACCAGAGAGGACTTTTATCCTCTCAATTTTATATCCTTCCTGTTTTGACAGAAGACCATGTGCATTTTGGAAAACCTTCACATGCTCTGAAGGTTTCTTTCACCTTCTACTGCATTTTCATCCGTGTTGAAAATATTGCTTTTTATTTCTTTTGTCTTTCTGATAGCAGTCAGTGAAGCATGATGCTGAGTCAACATTTTATCAGTGGTAAAACAGCTATGGATGTGTAATTGACTTGGGCGCCAAGCAGTCCAATCTATATTTCCTCTGTGCTTCAGTCATAACATAATGGCAGTAATATAAACCTGTAGTCATGGTGCCTTCTCCAAAGATTTTTCTCCTGTTGATTTGTTTCCATGTCATCACCACTGACATGCATTGACCTTGTTGATGGCATCAGAGTTTTTCCATTTAATTTTCTTTTTCTTTTTCACTGTTAAGTTTTCATGCAGATTAGTTTGCTAAGATAACATTGAGGAAAGCATTAACACTGAAAAACTATTTTAGGGGAATGAAAAACTTTCTTTCATTGTGTTAATATAACATTTCAAGGAACCAGACCAGAAGAAATAGCTCAGGGTTGAACTGTGGAGTCCTTGGGGTTCTCTGAGCTTGGTTCTTTTCTTGTAAACATTTCATTACCCGGCTAGGTAACATCTTCAGTGCTAAAATGGGATGGGGTTTGCTGTCTATTTATCTGCTGTGGCCTGCTTTGCCAGTACTTTGGCAAACCATCCTTGCATATGCATTCTTCAGGCAATATGCTGTACAACTAATACAAAGTTTGGGGAAAGTTGTCTTTCTCGTTCAGCCTTTGCATTTTTTCTACTGGAAATGCTATTTAACAGCTATGGATTTGCTATTCTGAACACTGTTGTACTGTATGAAAACAAAAATACCACAACACTAGCAAAGTGTTTGGGATCTTCTAGAAGCTATGATTTCATAATTCCCAAGTTAACCTTGTTTATGATTTCAGTCTCCTTGTGGCATAAATTGGAAACAACTAGGTCAAAGCAAAGGGTAGAGAACTCTGCATGCACACACTTCTACGTTTGATAGCTGTTTTTCCAAGATGAAACTGTTGGTCATTATATTGACCAAATACGTTGTTTGCAATTTGAAGGAAATCATATTGTTAGGGGCAACAGAAGTTATAGGGTCAGATCAAAATGGCCTCTCAATTTATGGTGACAAAACAGGGTGGCCCTTTTAGATGGTCTTTGTTGATGGAGTTGGGGAAAGGATGAGGCTGCTTTGCTTAATACAATGGTGTTGTACTTTTATTAGTGCTGTTTTTTGTTTGTCTTTATTATTCAAGAGAGACATAACCATAGTCTCCTCAGATGGCAACATTTGTTTGACCTTGACTCAAAAGCTACACAGGGTCGGTCTTGGATAGCACTTGGATGGACATTGAGGGCTTGACTAAAAAGTAAAAAACACAACCAACCAACAAACAAAAACCAAACAACCCAGAAGAAGACAGTGGGAAGTATGGTTGTCAAGAAAACAACATAATTTCTTAATAAAAATCACTAGGAGTCGAACCTGATTCAAGGAAGATGTTAGTTTAGATGTGCAGAAGGGTCTTGTAGCATTAGCTAAAACGATTCTACCTAGAATGACTTTAGAAATAAGCTAGCATTTATTGTCCCTTGTATTCTTTATTTTTTGTTAAAGCTGAGACCCGAGCAGCAACTAAAATTCCTTTTATAGTAACAAAGAAAAAGAAAAGGCATCAGTGGTAGCAACACTGCTCTGATGGCCTCCTCCCCCTCAACTACCAGGTAATCATGTTGTCCGCCTGATCAAAATCACACTTGCTTATTTAGGGAGAGGGAAGGGATTCTGCTCCCAAACTGGTAGCATCAGCAATTTTGGAATGGTTCAGTTCAACTCTGCAGAAAGTAGACAATTTTCAGCAAGAAAAATAGCACAGGTGAAATGTAAAATTGGTCCCCATGGGTCTCAGAAGGATCACTTTGTGCTATTTTTGGTTAAGACAGTGTTCCCCTTCCTTTTGTGCACCAGTAGTTTTAGATTACTGTTTTAGAAGGTAGATGGAGAAGAGCAAAACATCAGAGAATATGGTTTGGAAATCATAATGGTGCCTTTGATTAGAGGTTTGCATGATGATTTTGCCTTTCTCATCTTGACATACTGTTGTCATTTGAAAGATTTTCACACATAAGGCTATTACATCAATAGAATTGGCTTTGCAGTGGTTACTCACAATGTTACATAGGACTAACAATAAGACATTTATACTAAATCTGTAATGTAATACATACTATACAGTGGTACCTCGGGTTACGAACGCCCCTCCTTATGAATTTTTCGGGATACGACCAGCTCCGGCCCCAGAAATTTACCTCGCCGTGCGACCTCCGCCTCGAGCTACGAACCGGATCCGCGGCCATTTGCCCCGCTGCCACGCGGTCGCGGCTTCCTGTGGGCGAGATCACGGTAGCAAGGAGACGTCCGGTGAGGCTTGGGGTGTGTTTTGTGGCGTTTGGAAGGTTTTTGGTGTGCTTGTCAGCATGGCTCCAAAGAAAATGCAGAGCAGGCTTGGCAAGAATAAGGCTTTGAAGAAAAAAGTGGGGAAATTTGCCTCGTGGTGCGACCAAATTCGGAGGGCGGAACGGATTAACCGTATTTACATTGAACCTTATGGGAAAATTTACCTCGCGTTGCGACCAAATCGAGTTGTGATCAGAGTCACGGAACGGATTAAGTTCGTAACCCAAGGTACCACTGTATTAAAGAAGGGGATAATAGAATCTAGGGATTAAAAAGACAGTATCTGAAAGTAATATTTGAAGAATTCTGAAATCTAGAGGTTTTTAATGTTCATGTCTGGGGACTTTTAGAAAGCCTAACTAAAGTTACTTTGAGAAATTTCTAAAAATCAAAAACAGGCCTCCTTGAAATTCACACCATTTACTTAGAAATCCAGTGTTAACCTTAGCTTAATTTTCCAATCAGATATACATTTAAAATATTTCTCCCTCAAGAGAAAAATACTTTTTTGAATGTGCGTTCTGAATCCATTTCTTATTGGGTTGATTTTATGAATTATGGTTTTGAAGAGAACAGCTGTCTTTTGTCTTTGGCTGAAGTTGTGATGCATCTATTCTATTGTACAGGATATAAAAGTAATTCAACCACAACAAAGCCATATTCTTTGCCATTGGAAAGAGGAAACACTTTTACTGAAGTTGGAGAAAACTCCTTTGAAAGTTATTTCAAGTGTAAAACAGGAAGCCTATTCCTTCAACAGAGACTATGTGCAGACAGCTTGTACACAATGTACATTCAGTGTATATAGATCAAGTGTCACAGCTAGCAGGTGTAAGTCTGTTCCCTCCCTTCCAGGACCATTGGTATGACAAATGGTCTCATTATTCTTATTTAAGAAAGAGGATTGGATAGGGAAAAACTGATGCTTCACATGCAGACACAGAACAATATAATAGATTTCCACTCACTAAGGAAGACTGAATGGTTTGAGAGGAAAGGGAAGACATGGTTGGATGAATTTGATGAGGCCTTCAAAAAGAGTGAGAATCTGCTCCTTAGGGGAGAAAAGCAGCCCATCCAGGATGCTTCTAATCCCACTTCCTGCTCAGCCTTTGTATTTCCATTTTGCATGGATTTAAATTCAGTTTATGAATCCTCAACCAGCTGTTTATCAGATTTAATCAGCGTTCACTAGTATCATCTCCTTTGCTGGAGTTAAGATGGCAAGGAGCATACTGATACTTCTCTCCATGATTCTCACACTTTCACCATTTATGGTCTAGCAAACCAAGTTCAGCATAGTGGGCTGAAGTCCTTTCCCCACAAGTGATTAACAGTGTCTTCTAGAAGTATCCAACTTCATTGTGTTGCTATAAAAGTGCTTCATATTGCCTCAGTGATGCCTGGATGACACTAAAATGTACTATAAATCACTTGTAAGAAATGGCCTAAATTTCAAATATCAGAATGAATCTATTTTCAGAATTGCCATCTGGACCTATTTTATTTTCTCAGTTATATATATTTATATTTGGGTAAACAAGCTAAAATTCTCAACTTCTATGTAAATATTCATATTTATTTTGCATTGTTTAGAATTTCATTGTTGTACCTGATTATCTATCTATCTATCTATCTATCTATCTATCTATCTATCTATCACAGATTTTGGATTTCAAAATTTAACTGATATAAAAATACATATAAAGAAAAAATGCATGCTAATTGAAAAATGAATTTCTTATTATATTAGTAGGCCAATGGCATTTTATAGCTAATTCTTATTCATAATAAATAGTTTAGAATAACTATTTGTCAGAATAATATGAATGCAGAGTGCATAAGTACACACACACTGTACTGATTTAAAATAATGTCACATTTTAAAATGGGAATTTGAAAAGTCAAGGGAAGTCTGACACATGTTACTATTTAAAACTGTGGTAGATGAGAAATAGGAATGTATCATGCCAGTTTTATGAAAATGAAGTACTGATATTAGTGAGCAAGGCCAAAAAGTTTTTTTTAATTAATCTTTTAGTGAAATAGAATAATGAGATTATCTTATGTTGCAGTTGAGTTTCCTTTTTTAAAAAGTTCCTGAAATTCATTACAGAATGAGTAAACCAGATGGGATGGGAGAGTGGGCCTTCCCCCAGACTCAAAGGATTCAAAATGCATATTTTCTGGAGGCTGTGATCAGTAGTAATCTGGGAAGAAGCAGGCTCTCCTGTGGAATATTACAGGGAATTCTTAATGTGTAGAAGAAAATGAGGAGGAAGACAAAGCAAGGCAAATCACTTTGAGGACTGCCATAAATAGAACAATTAACATCAAAGACTTATCATCAAGAAAAAAAAAACTGCCTTCATTTGAAATAGTGGGATAAAAGTGCTGTAACCACTACATGGCTACAACCATTAACTTCCTAATATAATAAATATAATAGCCATAGTAGTAGTCAGAGTAGGAATTATGTAGCTTGGAATGGTCAAATTGCTTTGTACACATTATATCAACAATTCTTACTGAAGTCTTTTATGGTAGGACCTTTTATTGGCTACAGAGGCAAGAGCTTATCAGTTCATGGTTGTGAAGAGGTTTTCTCCCAAAATATAATACCTTTGGTTGAAGAGTAATTTTATATGTCATTGGAAGCATCTTAAAACTGGTGAGGAGCTAATCATTGTAGCACATGTTTTAAAGCAACTTATTGCTCTCCAAATGTGTTGTCACACGAATTCGCAGATTTCCTGGTCAACTTTGCCCAGAAGAGAAGTAGCTGGGACTTCAATTCAGCAGATGCAGAAGAGACTGAAAGTTATTGCTTCTGGAAAGGCCTTCAGAGGAAGAAGGATCTATTTCACTTTGCATGCTTCCTGAAGGTTTATCAGTGTGGGGAAACTGTAGAAAATGTGCACTTCTCATAAAGAAATCAGAAACCAAATTATCAGCATGTTCCTACTATGTTCATATTTTTAGAAGGGGACTTGAAAGCATTCAGCCCTATTTTACAAGTATGGTAGTACTGTAGCTGAAAATGGTAAGAAACTCAAAAATATATTGTCCTCTTTTAAAAAGTAGGAATGGCAACGCTGTCTTGCCAGCCCCCTTTTCCACCTGTGCCTGCTTGTGTTCCAAAGGTATCTAAGCCAGGTGTCTCACTGCCCACAGGCCAGCCTGCCTTGATAGCAAGCGATCCCACTGAGGATGGTACGGCTTGTAATTCAAGATGCTGCTGCCTTCTGTGTTAGGCAGTGGGAGGCAACTTTGATCTTGCTCCATATCACAGCATGACATCTTCTGGCACTGACTAAACTCCTTCTCTGTAGGCTAATTTCCCCTGATACTGAAGTGGGGGATTTGACTGCAACCACTTTATCACACGCTCACACACCCATTCAGAGCATATATTCAATATAAATGATGCATTCTTTGGGCCGGATATTCAGGCAATGAATAACCTCTATGTTATTGGATTTTCCATTTAGTTCAGGTTGTCATAGCATTTTGAATTTTGATCCCTGTCCTCTCAGCATTCCTCACTATGATTTAGGATATCTGGTTCTTCTAGACTTAGGAGAAGGAAGTGTTGGTCTGTGGCAGAGGTTCTCAAACATTTTGGTCTCAGGACCCTTTTACATTGTTAAAAATGACTGAGGACTCCAAAGAGCTTTGGTACATGTGGGTTATATCTAGTAAACCCAAGCTCATACCATATTCTACACAGCTCGTTAGTCACAATCCTCAACAACTACGTATGACTTGAAATCAGAATAAACAAAAGGATATGAACTTGACCTCCCTGCTCTAACTTATATTCAAGATGTGGACTGGGACATATATGTTGAAGGATCATTTGGTAGCAATCTGTTAGGACAAGGCAGCCAATTGATGCATCGCTTGAGATGCTCCTCCACAGGCAAACAGTGAGTGGGAATTGAAGTGGCATTCCTTAAGTTCTCTGATCACTGGGATATCATTGTTATGGACATTTTTACCTTGAGAGCACATCAGTAGTGCAGGCTTTGTTGCAGAAGGGCTGGTGTTAAAGCAGTATCTCTTGGGAAAGCAGTTCAATGCAAGTAATGGCAGTTATATCTTCCCTTCAATTTAATTATTGATTCAGTCTATTTCAAAGATGAAGCAGAACACTGCCAATTGTATCATGTTTACCCCATGGTGATGGCATTAAGTTTGATTTATTTCACTTGTAGGGCTCTCTAGCTGGGATTTTCTCTGATTTCTCTTCATATGAAACCTGCTAGGGCTATACAGGAATGCATGTGACACCAAGACTAGTCAACTGTCAGCCACAGTGTATGTCACCTTTCTGCTTCAAACCATTCTTGCTTCAAACAATTCAAGGGGGATCAAGGACAGTAAATGGAAAAGGTTTCAAAATTTTGCAAGAATTATGTGCTATTAAATATTACAGACTTGATCTCTGCATTTGGCAAATCAATATGCTTGATCTACTAATGAGTACTGGTCCTCCTCCAGGTAAGGAACTAATCAACTGGTAAGATTACTGCTTGGTTCAAGGGTCTGACAGACAGCAGGGAGGCTACGGTAGTGTATGCATACCATGGGGCAGCGAGATTCCTGTCAAGGTGCAAGTCTGGATTGTTCCAAATGGGACAGCGAGTTGGTACAGACTATCACTCAAAGAATCATTGCTACCAGTACATAACTAATACTTCCTCTTTTATCTTGCTTAATACCTCCTGGTTGTGATATATTTAGGCTGTTGTGTTTTAACAGAAGGGCAACAAGGGAGGAGGCTGTTTAGTCATGTCTTCTTGCTATTGCTACATAAGAAATCATCTACCACAGCTGTTTTCCTTTCTCTGTGGAGTCAGCATCATACCCTGTTCGGAAATGATATCTATTTTTTTTTCCTCAATGAGGAAGATATATAGTAGAAACTTTTATTATAAACTGCTGAGAGACTTTGATGGTCAGCAATAAACACAATAAGAATACAGTAAAACAAAACAAAAGCGATGGAGAAAACTTCAGCAGTTCTGGTCTTGCTGTTGCTCAGAGTCACAGTCCCATGACTACGAAGGAATAGGTCTCCATCTGGCACAGGTCAGGCCTCACCTTAATTACAGTTTCCAGTTCATAGCAGTAAGTGTTCAGAGGGGAAACAACCAACTAAATATGTACCAGGTCATACTGCAAACTCTGTGACATACATAATCTCCAGTGCCAGGCTGCAATTACCAAATGGAGGAATTGGCACTGTGATGCCATCACATGTCTTTTTGGATCATTGCAGTCAGAGCATCTCAATTCAAGAAGGATTCCAATTACAGGATGAGAAAAGAGCAATGAGGGTGATCAAAGGATTGGAAATGAACTGGGCTGTGCAAAGTGCTCAAATGGTGTGAGTGAGCCTCCCCTCCTCAAAACAGTGAGCCAGCTTTCCTCCGTGAGGCCCAGTGTGGCTAAAGCTACTTTGAGAAGTTATCTGCATGTACAAACAATATTTCTGCTGAGAATACAGTGAAGCAAAGGAGCCGTGCATGGACATGTGTGTGGCAACAACTTTTAAAGGAGCTGCACTGAGCTTTCTGGAAGACCAACTCACTCTTCAAAGCACCCATCCAAATGATCGCACCACCCTAGAAAATAACTCCCGTGCAGAGAATGTCCATTTAGCCTTGGGAAGATACATTTGATACATTCTAGCACTGAAGATGTTACCTAGCTGGGTCACAAAATGTTTGCAAGAAAACAACCAAGCTCAGAGAACTCCAAGGACTCCACAGATAGATCTGAGCAGGACTATGACAGCACTCTTTAAATAACAAAAGGAGTGTTACACAAAAGAAGGTTATGGTTTGTTCTGTATTATCCCAGACTGGAAGACAAAGAATAAATTACAAAAAATATCAAGTGAGGTGATGTTCTCATTTTCACATATTGTGTTGAAGCAGAATTGGAATAACAATCAGTGTGGATTCCTATACTGAGCAGGCTGTTTGACCCAAAGGGCTACAGGCTTCTTTTGATTCTGGGTCATACATACCTGTAATCCTAAATGAAGCCATTTGTAAAACTTGCTGAATTTAATTTGCCTAAACTCTTACAGTGGAATTATATGTTATTAATGAATATTGATTAGCATGACCCAAGCTATGCAACTTTCAGATTTGTGGAGTTCAATTCCCAGAATTATCAGTGATGGCCACGCTGGCTATGGAATTCTGTACATCTGGAAGTTACCAGTTTGAGTAGGCTTCCTTGCCAGCTAGTATCACTGGCCCTGGAGTGGAGTGTTGGTGGTAAAGCATGAATGAAGACATGGCTCTTTGCCTAGGCCTTGGGCAAGGACAATGGACACTCCTTTCTTCATTTTCCTTGTTCCCATCTGGGTTTGTTTTCTCTGCCATCTCTGTTCTTTTGTGTTGTTTTTATATTGTTTCTTGTTTTTAAGCGTTTTTAACAATTTGTAAGCCATCCAGAATCTCTTGGAGTTAGCATATAAATTTAAATCATCATCATCATCATCATCATCATCATCATCATCATCATCATCATCCCCCAGTGAGGCATTACCTTGACGTGGTTGTAGGGTTTGTGTGCTCCGAGGAGGATGAGAGCTATGCCAGAGGTTCAACCATACTGGACAGGTCTCATCAGAGCGGCCAGACAAAGAGTGTCTCTCCCATAAACAATATGGTGAGATGTAATTTACAGAGACCTATACCGGATCAGTCATTGCCCTGGTCAGCAAGGACCTCACTAGGTGTTCTAGTGAGATGTTCTCACTAGGACATTTGGTGACAAGTGGACTGGAAACAAAGAAATAATGATCTGCTATTACAAATCAAATCCAATGAGAAGAGGATATCTGAAAAGAATGCACCAGTTCTGGAAAGAACAACATCCAGAATCAGAAATAACAGAACAGAGACTAGCAGATCAACGTTGATTTATAATACAAAATAAAGTATTCATGAAGTAGAATTGGAAGAACTGCAAAGGTCTACCCAGGGCAAAGAAATCAAAGCCTTGCCAGAAGTAGCTCAGACTGTAGAGGCAAACCAGGGGGAGTTGGCAGTAGAAGAAGCCAGCATAGCTATAGAATCATCCTCGTTTCCAAACCAGGCACCCTCTCCTCTGCCTTCTCCCCAGAAAGAACAAAGCCGTCTAACTAAAAAATAAGAGGAATTAAAACAAAGAATAACTGAGCATCAGGGAGGCAGTGAAAGATAGGAAGGCCTGGCGCAATATGGTTCATGGGGTCACGAAGAGTCGGACACGACTTAACGACTAAACAACAAAGAACAACACAAAAAGAACAGAATAAGGTTGCCAGCATTGAAGCTTGTTACAAAGAAACAGCTAGCAGAAGTATTAAATGAGGCCAATACTGTAATATCAAATATAAGCACCAGCTCCCTGCAAGGAAAAAAAAAAAACTAATGTACAGCACGGCTGCAGCTATAACTGAATATCTTGGATGCAAAATCAACAAACAATAAAAAAAGCCAAACAGTGCACCAACAAAATGGAAGATCAGGTTGGAAAATAAGATCAGCATGCTAAGATCAGATGCAAGCAAGCTAGAACAGATGAAAGAAAAGAAGCTGAAAAACAAGAAGACCAAAGAATACCTGATCAAGAAATATCACCTAGAAACAAGGAAGATCAAAGAAGTACTGGAAATAATAAAGCAGCAAATAATAGCCATAGCCAAAAAGATCAGCAGATATGAAGCTTGAATTGCACAATATAGGCAGAATCTCTAATTTCAGTTGAATCAGAAGTGTTTTTACCAATCCATCAATGGAGAGACTGCTATGAACCAGTCAACACCTGACAAAGAAGAAATAGTGCAGTTCTGGGCACAGCTGTGGGATAACCCAAAGAAATACTGCAAGAATGTAGCTCAGATAAAGGAGGTGAATAAGAATTTTAAAAAAGCTGAAATGGAAGAACTTGTAATAACTGCAGAAATGGTGGAGAAAAGGGCAAGGAAGATCAAGAATTGGTCAGCACCAGGTGAAGATGAACTGCATTATTTTTGGTTGGAACATCTCACTATTCTGCACCCACTCATTGCCAAGTAGCTTAACATTCTGCAAGGAAGTGAAACTGAAGATTGGTTAACATCTGGCAAACCCTAGCTGATAATGAAAGATCCAAGAAAAGGGGCAGCACCAGGCAACTACAGGCCACTTACCTGCTTACCAACAACTTTCAAATTGCTAACTGGTGTGGTAGCTGATGCAGTCCAACAGTGTCTAGTTGAAAACAAGCTCTTTCCATCTGAGCAGAAAGGAAACTGCCAAAACAGCAGAGGGACAAAGGAACAGATCCTAATTGACAAGATGATTTTGGAAAACTGCAAGAGAAGGAAGACCAACCTGAATGTAGCTTGGATTGATTATAAGAAGGCATTCAACTCCCTGCCACATGATTGGATAATCAAGTGCCTAGAAATAACAGGAGGCAGTAGAAACATCAGAAGCTTTGTGCAAAGATCAGTGGCACAATGGAAGACACAATTGCTGGTCAATGGTGATAGACTGGGAGAGGCTAATATCAAGAGAGGAATCTTTCAAGGAGACTCACTATTACCACTACTATTTGTCACTGGATTAATGCCTCTGTCAACAATACTGAACAAGTCAGGCCATGGCTATCAAACATCAAAAACATCTGCCAGGCTATCCCATTTCCTTTATATGGACGATCTGAAGCTGTATAGAAAAACACCATCTGAAATAGAATCGCTGCTCAACATTGTCCAAATATACAGCCAAGATATTGCAATGGAGTTTGCACTGGACAAATGTGCCACCCTTACCATCAACAGGGGAAAAATAGTGAAAACTGAAGGAATCAAGATGCGCTATGGAATAACATCAAGAGTCTGGATAAAGAAGATAACTACAGATACCTGGGCATCCTTCAGGCTTATAACATCAAGCACACTGAAATTAAGAAGAAGGTTAGTAGTGAATACGCCAGAAGAATGAAGAAGATCTTAAAGTCCAAACTCAGTGGTGGAAATACCATCAAGCCGATTAACACCTGGGCAATTGCAGTCATTAGATACGCAGCTGGAATAGTGGACTCAAGCAGAACTAGAGGTCCTGGATAGGAAGACCAGAAAAATAATGACAATGAATCATGCCCTTCATCCACACAGTGACTTTGACAGACTCTACTTATCAAGGAGCATAGGTGGGCGTGGAATGTTGCAAGTACACCAGACAGTTGAAGAAGAAAAAAGGGTATTGGAAGAAAATCTGAAAGACAGTGAAGAAGATGCACTGAAGCTAGTACACCATGAAGGCTTACTGAATACAGAAGAGACCAAACTGGCCTACAAGAAAGACCTAATGAAGAATAGAAAAGAGACATGGAAAGGCAAAATATTACATGCCCAGTATGCAAAAAAACCCTAGCAGGCAAAGCAGATAACAACATGACCTGGCAATGGCTAAGAGCAGGAAAGTTAAAGAAAGCGACAGAGAAGCTAATTCTGGCTGCACAAGGCCAAGCCTTAAGAACAAATGCATACAAAGCCAGAATTAAGAAGACAGCAACAGACTGCAAATGCCACCTCTGCAAAAAAGCTGAAGAAACAGTAGACCACCTAGTGAGCTGCTGCATGAAGATCGCACAGACTGACTACAAACAACAGCATGACAAAGTAGCAGCAATGGTGCCCTGGAATATCTGCAAGAAATACCATTTGCCTGCAAGCAAGGATTGGTGAGACTACAAAACAGACAAAGTAATGGAAAATGAAAAAGCTAAAGTGCTCTGGGACTTTAGAATTCAAACAGACAAGCACCTGCCACACAACACCCCAGACTTAACAATTGTTGATAAGAAAGACAAAAAAGTCTGGATAGTGGACATTGCAATACTTGGAGACAGCAGAATAGAAGAGAAAGAACTGGAGAAAATCACAAGATACAAAGACCTGCAAATAGAAATAGAACAACTGTGGCAAAAGAAAGCAAAGATACTACCAATAGCAATAGGCAACTTGGATGCAATCCCAAAACATCTGGAGCACCATTTGATCACAATTGGCATTGACAAAATCACCATCAGTCAATTGCAAAAGGCAGCTTTACTTGGAACAGCTTATATCCTGTCGTGATTCCTTTAACACCATCCAACAACATCTGTCTATCCCAGGTTCTTGGGAAGGACTTGATAGGTGAATAAAAATGCCAAATCCAGTCTAAACATCTGGCTGACTCTGTGACCAACAACAATAATTATAACAATAATACATTGGCACTATGCTCCTCCACTATGCTTCTAAATTTGTTCCCATTTTACTCAGCTTAGCAGATTGATGAAGTATATTTAAGTGTAAGCCAAAAAAGGAACCCTTAGTTACGGTGTGCAAAGTGCATTAATGCATTGTGTGCTAGTTGTGAGACTCTTTGGATCCTTCTTGAAGCTTGATACAGAGCTGCCACAGATATGACCTGGCATTTGAAATAGGAAAAGTGTTGTGCTTGAGCCAGAACTGACTGCATGTTTAGCAACACAGCCATAGGTTTGCTTAGAGTAGCTAAAACTCATATTTTCCAACAGCTTTCCTGAGTCTATGTGAAATGAACTTTCGTAACCAATGTGAAAATGCTCAGCTCATAGTGAAGTCCTTTGAAAAATCCTCCCCATACAGTATTTTGAGCAATAACTAAATGTATTTGGGGCTCATGGATTATATGAACTAAAACATAGAATTTTAGGATTATTTGTATGTGTTGTCTGCTAAAAAAACTCAAATACATTTCAATTAGTCTTATTTTAGGTATTTTTGCACTTCAAGTGGTGGCAAAATAACCCCTTTAAAAACACTCCCTCAGAAATAATAAAATTAGGAAAAGTTTTAAGAAATGACTGCTGGATAACTGTACCTTTTTAAATGATCCTGTTGAGGAATCAATATGATCCTCCAGTTCCTGTCCCTCTGCCTTCTTGTATAATATGTCATAGGTTAACACCAAGTCACTGATGATCAGATGATTTTCACAGATGGTTTCTTGGTGAAATGTTCTATTTGTCCACCACTGTTTTGTCAGACTCACTGTTATCCAGCTGGGTTGTTCATAGCAGTCTGAGAATTTATTAAATCTGATACAAATCCCCTAGTTGAAATAATGACTGCTCAGCTTCCCACTAGACCATGTTTATTGTTTATCAGACACAGGGCCCATAAATCCTCTTCCATCTGGCCAGATTTTGAAAGAACCTTGAATAGACTGTTGATAGACTATAGGAAACCTTAGCCTCAGTCTATTGCAGTGGTGGAGATTAAACTGAGTTACTGCTGTCTTGTGGTTCTCTTCCTACCTATCAGGTATGTTTCAGAAAATAACAGAGGCTGTTGCTTTATTCCACAGAAACTATCCATTTTTTAAGGAGTGTTGAGAAACCACCAGCAATGAATGCAGCAGACACGTTCCCCCCCCCCCCCCCCCAAAGCTAGTTCAAGGCTGTATTCACACAACTATGGCTAATGCAATGAATTTAATTTTCTGGATGCAGATAAGACACTGTATCATAAAGTAATCATAAGGACTTGGCTCATACAGCAAGATATATTAAAACATGGAGAGAATAGCATCAATATATCAGTTGGTTTCTAGGAATAAGAAGCTTCAAGAATTGTGCTATAGAGGCCTGGTTTCATGGAGGATGCCTTTCTTTTTAACTGGATTCACATAATGTAGCAAACAATGATTTGTTGAATATGGTGAGTTATATCCACATAATATTCTAAGCCATACCCTATTGTTTATTAATCAGAATGGCTGGGTTGGAACAATGTAGTAAGCCAAACCAAACTAAACTACTCCTATTATGATCCTAGCCATTTTCTCTCCTTAAGGCCTCACTTTAAGTTAATGCTAAAGCTTTAATAAAAAATGCAGGTAACTTGTACTTAAACTGTAAGTTATTTAGAATCATATGGAGTCAGGTGGCCTCTAAATTTAATAAAATAACAATGAAATTGTTAATGTGGAGAAATGTGTCACTTGTCAAGGCTACTCTGTTACATATTAGAATGCATGGTAGATAAATCATGCTCTGTGATAGAAAACCTTACACTTTGTAGGTTCATCATAGTTGTCTATACAGTTTCAAAGCTGGTTATACAGTTTCAAAACATCTCTCCTGATCTTTCAGATTGTTCTGTTACTATGCCTATCATCTCGAGGTTGCAAAATATGGGTGACCAATAGATGGTACTAAAGTGATACAGAAAACTCTTCGTTGCCATTTAGTGATAATCTAGTATTAATTTTTAATTTAATGCATATACTGAATATGAGAAATGCCAGACAAGAAGAAACAGAAATTGGAATTAAAATTGCTGAGAGAAATAACAGCAAATCTTATATGCTGATGATATTACTTCAATAGCTGGGAGCAAGGAATACTAATGGAATCTGTTGCTTGAAGGTGAAAGAAGAAAGTGCAGAAGCTGCTCAATATTAAAACCAAACCCGACCAAAAAACCTACCCAAGTTTATATCAACAGGCAATGCCAATCCAGTGCAAATAAACAGAAAAGAAGGCCGAATAGTAAGATGAAGAAGACTTCACCTTCTTAGGCACAAAATTTCACAGTGACTGTAGCCATGAGATTAAAAAAAAAAATCTTCTAAAGACAAATCCAAACAGAATATTGCAGGGACCTCACATTGACAAGAACGGTACGTATTGCTAAAGCCCTGATTTTCCCAGTTGTAATAGATGATTGTGAAAGTTGAATCATCAGAAAGGCTGAATGAAGAAAAACTGATGTTGGAGAACATTCTTGAGAATACTTGGACCACAAGAAGAACAAATCATTCAGTAGTAGATGAAGTAAAAGCAAACTGCTCACGGGATGTGCTTAAAATGAAGCCAAAGCTTTGGACACATAATGGAAAAGAAGAGTTATTGGAGAAGATCCTATAGCTGGAAAAAATGAAAGGCAAATAAAAAAGAAGTTAACAGAAGATAAAGGGGCTTGTATTATCACTGAGGACACAAATAGAAGAACTCAAGGTAGAAGATACTGAAAGTAAATCCTGGTGACACGAAGTCAATGGTTACAAAGAATTGGAAATGACTGAATGAGTGAAAAGCAACACTGTGGTGATTTAGATTTCTACAGGGCAGATCCCTACTATCATAGGCGTCTGTCAAGAATTTCTCATTTCTATTTTGGAATCTCCATAAGATGAAACTCAGTGTGGAATTCAAAGCTGCCATCTTCTGTTTATTGACCAGTGGAGTGCCCCACTGAACTCAGCAACAGTTCCTTTTGAGTAAATATGTAACAGGTTGCACTTTTAGTTCTTTAGGTCTGAATGTTATTTTATACTCAGACTGATAATACAAAGGAGACTGCTTTTCAGTCACTGGAATATAGTAGTTATATTAGCATTTGTAGCACTGGAATGGGAAACCGTGTGAAGAAGCTCTCAGAGAGAGAAACCCCTACAAAGCTCATTATAGTTTAGAGCAGTGTTGTCCAAACTTGGCCACTTTAAGATGAGTGGACTTCAACTCCCAGAATTCCCCAGCCAGCATTTCCCATGCTGGCTGGGGAATTCTGGGAGTTGAAGTCCACTCATCTTAAAGTGGCCAAGTTTGGACAACACTGGTTTAGAGGAAGAAAGGAAGGCTTTCAGTTCTGCAAAATGTTCTGTTCCAACAAAAATGTTCTTATATAGCTGTATTTTATTGGCAATGAAATGTTTTCCTTGTGGAATTCCTTTAAAAAAGGGAAAGAGTGCAGTGTTCACATTAAACAGAAAACTGGTGCACATCAAAGGGAATGACAATTAGAATGAGTTGCTCATTTTTGCTACTGATGTGTTAGGAAATTTTATTCAGAGTTAATTTTCTTACCTCAAGAGCAATACCTTCAGTCATCTATTGTTTAAGTTCTTTTTTGTTTATTGCTTTCTTTAGATGTCATCTCCAAAATAAGAAACGTAAACCACTGTGAAAGTGAAATGCTCAATTGTTTGACATAAAAACGTTGCCCCTTTTATTTTTCATGTAATAAATTATATAGTTTTTGCACTTAACCATTCTGTATTGTGCAGCAAAAGAGCAGGGTGCTGAAAAATATTACACTAATAAGCTCCTTTCTTTGTCTTTTATCTTTATTACATATTATCAAAGATGTGGCTCAGAAAATTAAAGCTGGAAAACATTTCTGAAAATTATTGAATGCTATTCAGTGCAATATTTTATTATAGTCTGGAGTTTCTGCTATAATTTTAATAGCATAGCTGAGTTCACACTTTGCAAAATATGGGTTGTCTCCATGTATGCCTCCAGGTATTGTGGTTTATAGTTTATTGCAGAAGTTGACAACATAATGCCGGCAGACATCATAGCATGCATCTGTGAAATTCCAAATTTTAAATTATCATAAGGCTACCAAATCTCACAAGATTTCACTGGTTGAGTATGTTAAATTCTTATGGGTTTGGGTGAGGTTTCAAAACCTCATGAGATTTGGCAATCTTGCAATATTTTGACCAATAAAAATATGATTTATTTTGGTTCTGCACCTTCACATAAATTGGTTTAATGGCCCAAGAGCCTTAAAAGAAGCTAACCAATGGCTTAACATGGCTACCAGATCTGGGCTTCAAAAATGTGGATAACTACTAGATGGCAGCAAAGCAGCACAGAAACCTGCAAATCTTTCCTGACATCTAGTGGTAATCCAGATTTTTTTTCAGCTTACGTCTGATAGCCCTAGATGGACAAAATGGCCTATAAAAGGGCAGTGGCTAAGTTCTCATAATATGCTAAGAACAAAATACTTGATTAACGGGTGTGCACATAATGCTACCTTATCTTCAGTTACACGTGGCCCTTGTTGAGGTTTACTGAGTTGGCCTGAAATGGTTATCATTTTGAATATGTGTATAATAACCTTTGTAACCAGGGTTTGCAGGAGGTCATGATAGTTTCAAATCTTGACTAAAAGGCAGCAAGGAGATAGTATGAAATGGAACTACAAGTGTACTCATTAATCAAACTTTTCTGCATAGGAAGTCATGCCAAGAAACACAGCATGTTAAGTACAGGATGAGTAACTCACGAACATGCAAAATGTTACAGCTCTTCTAGGGATTGGAAGTGCAGCACCTGAAGCTTCTCCACTGTATTCAAGCAAAACTGCAGTTCAAAGGCATCTGGGTTAGAATCTGGTCTTTTTTTGCTTGGTTTAAGTTCCTGGTACCCAAGCCATAAGATTGAAGGAGACCAGCTCCTCTTTGCTATCGTGTGAGATTCTTTTTGACACTTTAAAGCATGCAATGCTCCTAATTTTGGAAGCCAATCAAAATTCCCCCTGTGACATCCATTCTTGCTGTAGCAAATGCAAGAAATGCTGGGGGAAATGGCAGGAGGTGGAACTGCCACTATTTTGAATGATGCAGGTATACTAATTGCACAGTTTGGTGCATTTGCTAACTGTGGTCTCCAAGCTGTCATGATAACTCATTGCAGCTTCTAAATAGCCGACTGTTTGCTTTATTATTGTTTCTGTGGGCTGTTCCTCAGGTCTACCTAACATTAGCCCAAAATTAACCATTTTAGAGAACATGTCCTCAAGATGCAGCCTTTGTTTCATCCCCAAGATTCCAAATAGGCTGTTTTAGATTTAAAGTAGTTGGGAGAAGAATATATGCATGATCTACAACAGCTCATCTTGGTAATAATACGGTTAGGGCTTGGCTTCTCCTTTAGCTTATATTGTTTGGGTAATATTGTTGTGGGCACAACCCCTCCCCTCTCGTCAGTGGCCCTTTTAGCTTGAGTTGCAGGACCAACCAGACACCTGATTTCTATGGAAGCATTTGCCCATGTAATGTCTACCCCATACTTTGCAAAACTATCTATGAGGAGGAGAGTGATGTGGGAGAGCAAGGCTATCAGGAAGGAGGGGCGGCATTCCAGCAGGGGAAAGGAGGCAAGAAACAGCATGGTCCGGATGAGCGTGAGAAGAGAAAAAGATTCAGGATAGCCACTCCCTAGAATCTCTCAGGTATAACCACTAGTTGCTGTAGTATAGATTTAGTTTGGCAAGATTCTGTCTATAAGGTGTAAGCAAATAAAGGTACTGTACTCAACTGGACTGTTTCATCATTGTTCTTGGGCTGGGCCTGAGAAAAGCACTGTTCAGGCACCACATGGGTTCTTTATATCCACTGATATGCCAGTGCTCTGGAAGATTGTGCAACCTGTTACTAAACACATGTTCATCAGTCTTTTAAAATATTAGTAGACCTGCTTGTAAGAAAAGGCTGCCAGTTCATTTAAACTGGTAAAGAGGGGTTGCTGATTTTGTCCCAGATGAGTGCAATTTCTTCTGCTTTGGCTAACAAGGGGTTTTGTGAGGTAATGCATCCTATAGTTTTTATTCAGGGAGGGGGGTACCATTTTGCCCACTCCATGGGATACTTCCAGATAATGCTGACCACAACCACTTGTTTCTGCTGCTGCCATTCTCTTTCAGGCCTCATTCATTTGGAATACTCGGGACAATATTGGAATATTGTCAATTTACCCTTTTAGCTGAAGTGACAGAAATATGGGTAGACCACTGTCCAAAAATAACCCAACTGACCAGTGGTATGAAAGGTGGGCTAGTTATGAAGTAGGAGGGAGATCTCTCAATATACTATATGAGCTTTCTCCTGTTTCAGTTCACAACCTTCCTCCACCTCACAGATCTATCAGCTGTGCTATTTTTAACACAAGTCCACTGATCTTCTAGAAGGCTGGTAAACCTGTTCCCTAATTACTTCATCTGATAAGTTGGTGGATTTGAGAATGTTCAAGGATAAAGTGGGAAGGAGCTCTCGTGATGAGCCATGCAATTTTCTCCTGCCTCCCTCCTCTGCCCCACAGGTCAGCTAGAAAGGTTTGGAACACAGGTCTCCTGGTCTTCAGAGTACCAGTAGAATCATGTTCAAAAATAATCTGAATGACAGGCTATCATTGTGGAGCATCTTTGCATTGGCAACCTATGACTTAGTCAACTTGAAAGGTGGCTAAAGTCTGTGCCCCAGGCACCCAAGCATATTTGCCCAAACTTGCCCCATTATACTTTAAAGAAAATTAGTGGTGCTTTTTCTACCAGCAGGTCATGCTTAATGAGAGGGAAGATGAAACCACACTAGTTCTTTTCCTTAACTTGTCCTGCACGAGAATTGTAAGGACAGGACCTCTCACAAGTGGTGTTACTGAGTCGGATAAAGCTTGGTCTTTGGGGCAATGCGAATTATGCCAGCAGACTTTTCTGCTGACTCAGGACTGGAAGAAACAACAATTAATAGGCCAAGAGGAACAGCTCTAAGAGTCCTCTCTAAGTGACCAGATAAGGAAGCTCTTGTGGTTTCCTGTTTCTTGTTTCTTCTAGGCCATTAACGTGTCACACAGAAATTCTTGTGCAGATTGGTGGGCTAATGTATTTTTCTGTGGCTAGGAACATATATGAGGGTCAACTATTATGTATGCATATACTATTTTGTTGGTGTTTGCTTGCTCCTGTAGTGCTACCATCTATTAAAAAATCATTTTCAAAAGTTGTGTGAGAGATGTATTTCACACTTCAAATGTTACAACTTTTTTGGTTCTATGTGTAATGCCATCTGCAAAAGCATGTGCTCCATGTTTGTGAAGTACTTACTATCAGCTGTTTACTGACTTTATTATAGAACAAAGGGAATCAATATTAAAATAAACATCTCCTCTTCCAAGAGCCTCTCTGAAATAAAAAACTGACCTGAAGGAGCAGAAGCTGGCAGTCACTTAAATCAGGGATAGAAAGACAAGTGTCCTCCAAGTAACTTGGGCAAAAACTGCCACATTTCACTGACATTGGCAAAATTGGCTGGAACTGAGATAAGCTGAAGTTCATAACATTTAGAGAAACGATGATAGCAGACATAGCTGAAACCTAGCAGGACCCCTTAAATACTAAAAGAAAATGGAGTTCTTCCTGCTGCTATCTGTCAATCTGGGGGTGGGGAAACAAGAAGATAGGTTGAGCATGGGGGCTTAGTATCACATCCTTGGAATAGTGAGGGTAAAGATGCCTTGATTGCTGCAGGCCAGTTTCGTAGTGAAAAGGACACCATTCCAAACCCTGCTCAACATTGGCAGAGTTACTGATTGTTAAAACTAAAGATGTGTGATTAAAATTTCTGTTTGAAAATGTTCATCTTTCTATTATGATGTGTGCTACAGTGATGATAACTTGCTTGACTAATAAAGGAATAGATTGTAAATTGCTTGACATGTCCTAGAGAGAAAGTAAAGTAGCCTGAGAGAAAAAAAATACTGCTTATTAATATTGTTTATTAAATCGTGGCTTGTTAGAAAATGCCTGTTAAGTTGAAGCCTGATTCTTAATGTAAAATTGGACAATTTGCCATCTCTATTTCATAAAGGTTTTGCAATGACTGTGTTATGGGGACAACAGAACTGAGATGCTTCTGTGTTTAATTAGGAGGAAATGTTCATTTGGTATACAACTCTGACAGAATTAAAATAAAAAAGTAAGATATAAATTCCCCAGGATGCAGATATCAGTGGTTGCAGCCACAGAAACTGTATTTACTTGTCTTTCAGTCTCATTCTTGCCTGTATCTCTGAGATGACGATGCCGTGTCTAAGCAGTATGTCCATTCCCTGAATCAAAGCCTGCGAGGCTTAGTACTGATGACATCAACCTTTCTGCCATAAAATACCCTTGCTGAAGACAGCATTGCCAGCACAGCAAATTAAAAGAGCGATAGAAATAATGGGGAGAAATTCAATTTCGGTACTTGGTTTGGCAACAAGAAGCTTAAAAAGAGACTTTATGGGTGAGAATAACAGAACAGCGACTGGAAAATATCCAGACAATTTTCACAAAACATCTTCATGTTTTAAATTGTATCTGTTTTTCTCCAACAGCTAATACATTTTTTAAATTTGACAGCTGGGCATACAGTTGATTGAGCTAATTTCAATGATGCTGTTGCCCAGCACTGCATGTCTTTTGACTACATTTATCAATGGTATTGATTTGTTTCATTTCTACCAAGTGGATGCTTAATCTTTCTTTCTGAAGTATGAAGAAGTGCCAGTCTCTCCCTTCATCTGCAAGGGAAAGGACGTATTATGATGATCACAGTAACTGTAATAATCACTTGATAACTTAAAGGGGAAACTGCTATCATCATATGCCAGTTTAACTGCAGTCCAAAAATTTCCTTATGCATGTACAGGTCATTACTTTATCTGTTGCCAGTGCACGGGCTAAAGCCTTGGGTTTGTACCAAGAATAAACCCGGGTTTAAACCAATGTTGACTCCTGATGCTTGCTGGATTATCTTTGAACAGGCAACCTCTTTCACTGTCCTGATCTACAATTTCTTTCATTCCCAATTATGTTTCCTCCAATTCCTTTGAAAGAACAATGATGTAACTCCATTAAATCATTATAAATGTAACCTGAATCTAAGTGCAAAATCATACAGGATTATGACCTTTCCAAAATTGCCATTTCAGAATAATTTGCTCATGTGGGATGAAACAGCATAGACTATGAGTAGGTTTCAGGTAATTGCCGTAGAATTATGCAATCTACATGTTGGTGATCTAAAGCAGCTAGTCACATGATAAACAACACTGGCAGTTTCAACTCCTTCACTCACCCTTTAATTTGTTGAATTGGTCAATTGCTGTTTTCTGTGCTGGCATTTACATTTGCATCCTCTCTATGAGTGGCAAACTGACATGATTTATTGTGGAATCAAAGGGATTCCTCCTGAAATGCATATGCTCAGGCCTGTGATTGCCACAACCTTGAACTCAGCCAGTCCAGACCTTCCCTGATGATTTTATAACGTTTGATCTAAGATAGGCCTTTAGTTCCTCCATGTTTTACATCTGTACATTTATTTTTCTTGATATTTTCAAGATACTAATACACACACACACACACACACATACACATATACACATATATATACATATGTTGCATATGCTGAGAGAGAGAGAGAGAGAGAGAGAGAGAGAGATTCGAGTCAGTGTTGACTCCCGGCCACTGCCTGGACAAGTCCCTGCAGTTTTCTTGGCAAGGTTTTTTGGAAGTGGGTTGCCCTTGTCTTCTTCTCCCTAGGGCCGAGAGAAAGTGACTGGCCCAAGGTCACCCAACTGGCTTCATGCTCAAAACAGGACTAGAACTCACAGTCTCCCGGTGTCTAACCTGGTGCCTTAACCACTACACCTCACTATATTCTGTATGTAAATAACTATCTGTATTGTACTGTACGGTATGTAAATAACTATCATATTAAAACTGGAAAGTATTAATTCATGTGATGAATTACATATCATAAGAATATATTGTTCTCATAAAATGTCCCCATTCCTTTGTGATACAAATGACTGCAATAGGGAATACAGGGATTAAATCTTGGCTCTGCTGAAAGGCCTGGGGGCCGGATGGGGGCTCGCACCTGTGGAGATGGCTGGTGGGGTGATGGGTTTGCCCCCCCCCCCAGCATCTTGAAGGTTTTTAGGGCTAAAACTTATAGGAGGTTTTTAAGACATTTTTAATACATGTTTCTTTTTTGATTATTTATGGATTTTACCCATTGTTGGAGGGACTCGTGTTTTTTCCTTTTTTATTATTGTGAGCCGCCCAGAGTCACCCGTTGGGGGAGATGGGCGGCATACAAGTTTAATAATAAATAAAATAAAATAAATAAAATATCTGACCTCTACTGTTCCACCTCCAATCAAACTGCTGTTTGTTCCTCAGTTCTGGTTTATCTCTTTTTTTCCCCTACTTCTCTCCTACAAATGTTGATTCATTCGCTTGCCCTTTCAGTACTGTCCAATTGATAAAAAGTCATGGATCATATATGTAATACATTTTCTCCTACCATCCATTGTTATAGTATGCATCATCAGAATGGGGTGATGTTTAAGAAACGAATCTTATGCACAGTCATATTATTCCCAAGACAGTTTAGGAAGGACTGTATCCTGATAATAAAAGTGTGGGAAATGCTTTTCCAGGTATTAGCCAATTGTGAGCTGCTTGTAGGAAGTTGTGATTATGATCATGTCAGAAATAAATGTTTGGTGGCAATGTTGAAAACAGAAGATTCAAAGTGGGGAGCTGCTAAAATACACTGGTTTGCAAGCCTTCCTGGCCTGCTACCTTGAACATGGGACTCAATACCAAAGAATGCAGCCAAATATATTTACCTCTGGAATTAGCCTAAATTTATATTTGGCTTGAAGAGGAGAGTCCAAGGAGGGGTTTTATTTTTTGGATTGGACCAAGTTGC
This sequence comes from Liasis olivaceus, assembly GCA_030867105.1. NCBI lineage: Eukaryota > Metazoa > Chordata > Lepidosauria > Squamata > Pythonidae > Liasis > Liasis olivaceus. Next base: position 16,480,515 of record CM061353.1, on the reverse strand, counting down.
CTAAAATGTTTAACATTCAACAGGCTCCTTCTGACCACATGCTAATCACAGATGGCTTCAGAAAATTTCAAAAACGGTTTGCTATTTATTTATTTGGTTGCTTGTAAGATTTTGACAGCAATTTAATCTATGGATGCTGTGGGTGTGCTTCTATTCAGGATATGCTCTATCAAGCTCTTAGCAGCTGCTTACAGCCCAAAAGCAAGATTCTCAGTTTCCTTTAACCATGCATTTTCAAAGAAAATAGGAATTAGTTTATAGGAATCTTGGTAATTGGATATGTTTGCTTTAACACCTGATTTATTTCTGAGTTTGTTACAGCAGAGATGTTTTCTGATCCTCTTGCTAACAACCCACTGATACACTGGGGAGGGGGCTACCCATTTTCCTGATGAAGGATGAATGTGCGATGCTCTTTGCTTGTAATGTTTTGCAAACTGTTATCCCCTTTCCCAGGCTCTGAGAAGCCAATTACTCCATGAAACAAATGGTGGTGGATGTTTCTATTCTGGCTGAAGATCAAAAATGTCTGCATCAGAAAATGACAGTAATTTACTAACAAACGTGGCAAAGACGTACATTGCTCTCTCTGCTTAATGAATGATGTCAGACTATCAGAAATCTATCTCACTTTAGAGTTTATACAAGAGCTAATAAGAAAACTTTTTGGCTTGCTTAAGTGGGCAACTTGCAGTGCCAAGGAACCACTTTTATATATTTTCAAGGGCCATTAGGCACATTTCCAAGAATAAAACTTTCAAGGCTATGATCACCTCTTCCTGACAGAAGAAGATGCCACATTTTAATTGCATTTCTCTAATGCGTCTGCAGAATTAATAACGGTCTTTGTGATTTATTCTGGAATCAAATTGCTAGCAACTGAAATCTTTCACTAAATGAAGCCCATGAAGGAAATTAACACTTATCAAAACAGACCCTTTTTATTGAACCATAATCTTTAAAAGAGAGATGTCTGCATGAGCTTGTGCATGCTTGAGCAAGTGATGATAAGTAAGACAATTTTTACATAACTATAATTTTTTGAAAAATCCTACAGCAACATTAAAGTTAAAATTGAATCTGGATCAGATTTTGGGTTTGTTATATATTTTATTCTACTGTTATCTGCAGGGAGTGTCTGCAGTGTCTGCAGGGAGGATCAACAAGTCAAAGTGGTGGTTGCAGCAACATTATTGAAGACCATCCCTTTTGTGTGTTGTTGAAGTTGCACACACATAAAGGAATGTGGTTTTGTTTACCCTGTGATAAAAAATTGATCCTGTGTTAAGCCAGAAGGTCCTAGGTTTTAAAGCTGTCCATATTGTTGGCCATCTCTTCCTCTTGTGCTACAGATCCCACAACTTAATGTTACTTTGTATGACAAACAGTGTGTTTTTACCCGCTGTGTTCTGAGTCCCTCATCACTCAGCCTCAATGACTGACATGGGGTTTAGTAGTTTGGAAAAGGGTTATGACCTTATTGGAACTCTTTTTAATGTGTCTGAATAGTTTTGTGTCATCCACAAAAAGACTTCACTGCTCACACCTGGATTACAGATTTCTGGGCAACCCCACTATTTACATTCTGTTGTTCTAAGAATTATTCTCGTAATCCCCTTCTCTGCTTTCTGGTTTTCAACTCAAGCTTGGACAGAGAGCTAATTCTCCATGATACTGTTGCTTCAGGGGTTACTATAAGGAAAAGTCAAATATATACTACTCCATAAAGCAAATGGACTGAGCATAATAACATATTGAACTGGAAATGCAGCTTTCCAGAATAATATATAAATTTGCTTAGTAACCCCAGTGGAAAAGTTTCACATCAGCAAAAATGATAGAGTTTGGTTATTATAAATCAAATAAATTAATGCCAATAAGCTGCTTATGCAATTTAAAGTTGGCTGTTGATCCTTTGAATTATTTTTGTACCCTACACAGAAATGAAAAACTTCAGATTATAGCTAGAAAGAAAAGACGTGTTTCATAACTGAAATAGTTATTCATACATCCTGTTTTGTTTAAGAAAACCTAATTGGAAAACAGTTAATTGTAGTTCACATGTCTGAAAGTATACCTCCCTTATAAAAATTGAAAGGGGAATCACAGGTCCTTCAAATGATGTTTAGCCTTGGGATGTTCTTTGGTTTTCTGACTGAAAGGTTGATGTTCATTTCTAAATTGCCTTGGTTTATCATGGCTGAAATTAATTTCTGTCTAGTAAGTATGTTGTGGCTTGTGAACAATGGATTTGTCTCCTGCTTCACCTCCTAATAGACAGGCAGGTAAATACTAGGCACATCAATAATTGTTTTATAAGCCAGCCAAAGGATTTCAGACAAGCTGAGCTGAACTGGTTCTTCACATTATATAATACTCTCTTTTTTCTACTTCTCCTGTGTAACCTTCCAATTACCTCTCCAGGCAAGTCCAAGTCCACAGAATTACATATTTGTCTTTCTACATATTTTCCCTTGTGCACAATTTCATACTTTGCTGGCAGATAGCTTAAGTTTTGTTCAGGGCATGTGTGTTTTGTGACAGCAAAGAAAGACATATTGCCTCTTTCAGATTTGATACCAAATATACATCAGCCAGAACATGTGACTGCATGTATTTTTTTAAACTTTATGCATTTCGTATCCATGGTTACCAAATGTCTTAAGTACTTTTAGTTTTATGGACAGAACCGAATACAAACAGATTAATATAAGGAACCAATCATGTTATTATAGGCTTTAATCTCTAAAAAAAAATAATCAACATTTCTATTGAAAAAAGCTTTCATTTTTTGCTGAACATTTGAAATGATTTAAGAAGTGATTTAATATAGACAGAAGAAAAGCCTATAGATTAATATTCAGAATAAGGTACCCTTGAAAAATATGTAAAATATATAGTGCAATTTGATAAATTCTGCATGTTCTGATTCTTTCTGTATTGAGGATGTAGTTAAGCTAAGAAAAGAACATGCAACTGAACTTTGTGACTAGTAATTAGACAGAAGTAAAAATAAAAATAAAAATAAGAGGACTATATAGTCAGCAGGACTGGAGAAAGACCTGCTTTAAAAGTATTGCTGCATTATAGTGCTATTAGAATGTGTTTGCTTCTGGTTGGATTAAGAATCAACAACCTTTCCAGCCATTAGAGGCATATCTGCACTGCAGCTGTTAGCTGTTTTTGTTCTGCGCTCATAGTGGCTTGATTCTAATCCAGTTTTTTAAAAAATCTTGTCCAGATTGCAACAGTTTGAGATTCAGTCTGTACAGTAGGCTATCACATCTTCCCATTGGACAATTTGCCTGCTACTGTGCTTTCTCTTTCTTTCTACCTTTCTGTTTTAAGACAGCAATTGCCCATCACTTTTCTTCCTGTGGTCTTGCTCTGCTATATTTTGTTGTTCAGTTGTTAAGTCATGTCCGACTCTTTGTGACCCCATGAACCACATCACGCCAGGCCTTCCTGTCCTTCACTGCCTCCCAGAGTTTGCTCAGTTTCATGTTCATTGCTTCTGTGATGCTATATAACCTCTGCTGTCCCCTTCTTCTTTTGCCTTCAATCTTTCCCAGCATCAGGGTCTTTTCCAAAGAGTCCTCTCTTTGCATTAGGTGGCCAAAGTATCTGAGCTTGAGCTTCAGTATCAATCCTTCCAATGAGCAATCAGAGTTGATTTCCTTTACGATTGACTGGTTTGAGCTTCTGGCAGTCCAAGGGACTCCTAAGAGTCTTTTCCAGCACCACAATTCAAAGGCATCAGTTCTTCAGCACTCAGCCTTCCTTATGGTCCAGCTCTCACAGCCATACATTGCTACTGGAAAAACCATAACTTTGATTATGCGGATCTTTGTCAGCAAGGTGATGTCTCTGCTTTTTCATATGCTGTCTAGGTTTGCCATAGCTTTCGTCCCGAGGAGCAAGCTTCTTTTAATTTCATGGCTGCAGTCTCCGTCTGTGGTGATCGTGGAGCCCAAATAAGTAAAGTCTGTTACTGCTTCCATTTCTACCCCTTCTATTTGCCAGGGATTGATGGGTCCAGATGCCATGATCTTAGTTTTTTTAATGTTGAGTTTCAAGCCAGCTTTTGCACTCTCCTCTTTCACCCTCATCAAGAGGCTCTTTAGTTCTTCTTCACTTTCTGCCATTAGAGTGGTATTGTCTGCATATCTGAGGTTGTTGATATTTTTCCCTGCAATCTTAGTTCCGCCTTGTGATTCTTCCAGCCTGGCATTTCTCATGATGTACTCTGCATATATGTTAAATAAGCAGGGTGACAGTATACAGCCTTGTCATACTCCTTTCTCTATTTTGAACCAATCGGTTGTTCCATGACCGGTTCTAACTGTGCTTCTTGGCCCACATACAGATTTCTCAGGAGACAGGTAAGGTGGTCTGGTACCCCCATCTCTTTAAGAATTTGCCACAGTTTGTTGTGATCCACACAATCGAAGGCTTTTGCATAGTCAATGAAGCAGAAGTAGATGTTTTTCTGGAACTCTTGTGCTTTCTCCATGATCCAGTGAATGTTGGCAATTTGATCTCTGGTTCCTCTGCCTCTTCAAAACACAGCTTGTACCTCCGGTAGTTCTTGGTTCACGTACTGCTGAAGCCTAGCCTGTAGGATTTTGAGCATAACCTTGCTAGCATGTGAAATGAGCGCAATTGTGCGGTAGTTTGAGCATTCTTTGGCATTGCCCTTCTTTGGAATTGGAACGTAAACTGACCTTTTCCAATCTCATGGCTACTGTTGTGTTTTCCAACTTGTTGGCATATTGAGTACAGCACTTTAACAGCATCATCTTTTAGTATTTTAAATAGCTCAGCTGGAATACTATAATCTCTGCTAGCTTTGTTGTTACTAATGCTTCCTAAGGCCCTCTTGACTTTGCTGTCTACGATGTCTGACTCAAGGTCAGTGACCACACCAGCATGGACATCAGGGACATCAAAATCTTTCTTGTATAGTTCTGTGTATTCTTGCTGCCTCTTCTTAATCTGTTCTGCTTCTGTTAGGTCCCTGCCTTTTTTGTCCTTTATCATGCCCATCTTTGCACTAAACGTTCCTTTGATATCTCCAATTTTCTTGAAGAGATCTCTAGTCTTCCCCTTTCTATTGTTTTCCTTGATTTCTTTGTGTTGTTCATTTAAGAAGGCCTTCTTATCTCTCCTTGCTATTCTCTGGAAATCTGCATTCATTGGTTATATCTTTCCCTTTCACCCTTGCTTTTCACATTCCTTCTTTCCACAGCTATTTGTAAAGCCTCATCAGACAGCCATTTTGCTTTCTTGCATTTCTTTTTCTTTGGGATGGTTTTAGTTGCTTTCTCCTGTACAATGTTACGAACCTCTGTCCATAGTTCTTCAGGCACTCCGTCTACCAAATCTAATCCACTAAATCTATTCATCATCTTCACTGTGTACACACAAGGAATATGATCTAAGTCATACCTGAGTGGTCTAGTGGTTTTCCCTACGTTTTTCAATTTAAGCCTAAAGTTTGCAATAAGGAGCTCATGATCTGAGCCACAGTCAGCTCCTGGTCTTGTTTTTGCCGTCTGTATAGAACTTCTCCATCTCTGGCTGCAAAGTACATAGTCAATCTGGTTTTGGTATTGGCCATCTGGTGATGTTCATGTGTAGAGTAGTCTCTTGTGTTGTTGGAAAAGAGTGTTTGCTATGACCAGGTTGTTCTCTTGACAAAACTCTATTAGCCTTTGCCCTGCTTCATTTTGTACTCCAAGGCCAAACCTTCCTGTTATTCTGATTATTTCTTGACTTCCTACTTTAGCATTCCAATCCCCTATGATGAAAAGGACATCTTTTTTTGGTGCTAGTTCTAGAAGGTGTTGTAGGTCTTCATAGAACCAGTCAACTTCAGCTTCTTCAGTATCAGTGGTTGGGGCATAGACTTGGATTACTGTGATATTGAATGGTTTGCCTTGGACTTATTGAGGTCATTCTTTCATTTTTGAGGTTGTATCCCATTACTGCCTTTCCCACTCTCTTATTGACTATGAGGGCTACTCCATTTCTTCTAAGGGTTTCTTGCCCACAGTAGTAGATATATTGGTCACCTGAATTAAATTCACCCATTCCCATCCATTTTAATTCGCTGATTCCCAAGATGTCGATGTTCAATCTTGTCATCTCATGTTTGACCACATCCAGCTTGCTTTGATTCATAGATCTTACATTCCAGGTTCCTATACAATATTGTTCTTTACAGCATCGGACCTTCTTTTCACTTCCAGATACATCCATGACTGAGCGTCCTTTCAGCTTTGGCCCAGCTGCTTCACTCTTTCTGGAGCTACTTGGAATTGCCCCCTGCTCTTTCTCAGTAGCATATTGGACACCTTCCGACCTGAGGGACATCATATCTTTTAGCCTTTTGACATTATCCATGGGGTTTTCTTGGCAAGGATACTGGAGTGGGTTGCCATTTCCTTCTCCAGTGGACCAAATTTTGTCAGAACTCTCTGACAAACCCTGTCTGTCTTGGGTGGCCGTGCACGGCATAGATCATGGCTTCATTGAGTTACGCAAGCCCCTTCACCATGACACGGCACTGATCCATGAAGGGGGCTCTGCTATATACTTCTGTGTATATGTTTGTGTGCTGATTTATCCTTTATAAATGCTGAAGGTAAGGAGAACTTGCACACAGAACTAAATTGAAATTGTATGCAAAGTTAAAACATCAGACTTTTTTCTTTCCATTTTAAGTTAACTGCAGCTACCCAGACAAGCTGCAGTTAATTGTTAACTGGACAAATAATTAGAAATGTACAGTATATGAGCCTGGCTTGTTTTTGGTTGTTATAGTTAGAGATAACTACAGTTTATGAGAAATGTAACTGTGGCCAATCATAACTAGAAGGAAAACTTTCTGATTTATCCTTTATAAATGCTGAAGGTAAGGAGAATGTGTGCAAGCCTGGGTGAAGGTAAGACTCATTTCTGGCTGTTAGGAAGGAATAGGATTGGCATTCCTTCAGTAAGCAAAGCAACACTGCATGAACACAGATTGCCATCAGATATTTAATCCTCTGTTATATATTGAGGGATTCCATTAAATATATTTATCCTGAAGGCCATGAATGATTGCTGACAGCCCTAGTGGATGCTGTATCAGTTGCTGTTCTCTGAGTAAAATATTAACACAGCTGCTCCATCCTTTTCCAGGGAGAGGTTTTTTGATTGATAGTAATATGTGGCAAAGTGCCACTGAGCAGCAGACGTGGTCATCACCTACTCTAGCCAATAAACAAGAAGGAGAAAAAATGCCAGACCAATTTGGGTCCAGATCAGATCCAGAACTTCACTTTCTAGGGTGACGACAACAAATTACTCAGACTGTGTTAGTTAATTCTTAAAATGGGATCTTAAGAAACAGAAAATAAGATATAACAAGATATCTGAGTGGGGGGACAAAACATCTGGTTTGTGCCTGTGTTATCTTAGTATAATGTAAATTATTTTTAAGAACTGAACACAGCAAGTGGAGTTTCATTTCACTTTCATATATTTTGAGTAGCATTGGGTTAAATATTTAAGTATTAATTATTCAGGTGACGCCTACTAAGAAACCTCAACAACTTGATTTGTTATAGCACAGAATAAATATAACTCAGCTATTGACCTTTCAGCAGCTATGTTATTCATAGCTATTACTGTAAGTATTCACTAACTATTCTGTATGTATTACATGGATTTTTTTTCTGTTTAGGAATACTGAGGCCCCTTTGTTGTGGTTGGAAGGTATTAATCATGTGGATCAACCTGAATCCTTAACACATAAATGGCTGGAATTGTCACAGAGAACCACTCACAGAAATAATTTTATTTATTATATATTATTATACTAAGCCACCTCAATCATTGAAATAACTCTAGGTATTTAATATAACATACTAAAACAATGAAACAAATAGAAAATAGTAACAATAACTCAACTACATTATTTTATCAGAGACGAAAACACCAAGAACTAAGGAATTAAAAAGTATACATGTGGGGCCACAAACCTCCCTCCCTCAGATCCTGCTGAGATAGCCACGAGCATTCCTAAGTGACAATAGGGTTGGGGGCCATGCATACTCGGGAGGGGTATCATTCCACAATGCAGGAACAACCACAGAAAAAGTACATCTCTGAGGTTTCACAAGATGACATAATTTTAATGATGGGACTTGGATCATGCCCCCTATATCAAATTTAATAGAAATTCTAATTGTTGGATCTGTCCTCTATGAATTTTCCAACTCTTTGATAAAAGCCTTCAACCACCATTATATTATGTTAGAAAATTCTGTGTCATAATTAAATTTTGTGGCAGAAATTGCTTTCTTTCATCTGCCTAAATTTACCCGCTATTAGTTTTATCGAGCTCTAGTATTTTGAGAAGATATACGTTGGGAGGGAATTTATTGCAGAGTATCTACTTTCTCTATATAATTCATAGTTATGTTGTCTCCCTTCATGGTTCCAGCAGAAACAGAAAGATCCTCATTCACAAGTAGGGAGTGGTAAAGAACTTCTGGGTCTTCAAGATGATTGATCTATGACTCTCACCAGTTCTCCTGGCCCGCTAGGAAGGCTGAGAGTTATAGTTCCACAATCTATCCTGATTGCACTGGTTGCCTTTTTCTGCACCCTTTGCCAATTCAACAGCAGTATTTTGATAGAGTGAACATTTTAATAAACACAGCAATCCTAAATATTTAGTGCATATTCTGTTGCTTCAGTACGATTATTACTGAGTATTCAAAGGCTTGGGAATAATAATTTTAAAGACAGTCACCACATGCCCTTCTAAATAAAGTTACCCTTCAAGGCTATATTTTTCATACAGTACAGTAACTACAGTAACTTTAGTGGATTTACTTTTAAATACATGATATGCATTTTTTTTTAATCCATTCAATCATGTCTGATTCTTGGAGACTGCCTGGACAAGTGCCTGCAGTTTTCTTGGCAAGGTTTTCAGAAGTGGTTTGCCATTGCCTGCTTCCCAGGGCTGAGGGAAAGTGACTGGCCCAAGGTCACCCAGCTGGCTTTGTGCCTAGGCAGGACTAGAACTCATAGTCTCCCGGTTTCTAGCCTGATGCCTTAACCGCTTCACCAAACTGGCTCTCTGTATGATATACATAGCATTGGGTTATTAATATATTTAGAGATTTGGAAGAAATACAAGAGATAAATATTTAAGTTATTTGGTTAAAAATGGTAATTGTTAGAATTCAAACCAGTTTAAATTGTAGCTGTATTTTGAATTGCAATGATGTCTGTGAAAACTGTTTGCCAGAGTGTAACTTGTAAGATAGACATCCAAACAAAATATTAAGAAAGCTAGAACTTTAGCTGTGATATTACAGAGAAGCGTTAGAGTATGTATACCAGTACTATGGATAATTCATTCAAGGTACTCTTCTGCACACAAATGTTATTTTCTTCATGCTTGTCTCCATATTCCTTTACAAGTCTGTGCTGTGGGTAAATGTATACAAAAGTATCATGATTCAGGTGCTGGACTAGGAGCAGGGAGACCCATATTCTAATGTACTGTCAGTCATGGAAGTTCACTGGATGACTTTGAGCTGGTCACTCTCCCTCAGCTCTATCTATCTTGCCTGGTTATTGCTGTGGGGAAAAATAGGAGGAAGAAGCACTATGCATGTCACCTTCAGTTCCTGTACAGAAGGCAAGATTAAATAAATAAATAGATAAGTGAATAAATATTAATCTATCTATCTAATGGTACAAGAGTGTTATTGGCTAAACCGATACTACTCTAGTACCATTAGACAAGAGAGACAGGGTAACATTTATTTATTCATTTAAACTTTAGACAATCATTCAATAACTCTGCTGTTCTTAGGTGAAAGCTGATCTAGTAGAGATGGAGCTCAAATTCAGTCTCACAAGTGGAAAGGGCTGTTCCATTCATTCCTACATCTTACATTTTCTATAGTGCTTTTATGTATATGGGTGGGTAGGTAGATAGACATACAGAAAGACTGTCCAGGGATAAACCCCCAAATTGGGAAAATTAGGACTCCCATCATCATGTGAAAGCCATAATGGACTTGACTCTTTCAAACACACCTTCAGTTTGTTTTCATCCAGAATAGGTTTATAGAAAGCTTTAGAAAGAAAATTTTATTTCCTTTTTGCCCCTTTATTCTCTTACCTTTTATCCTACTAATAGAATTTATCTACACTAAATGCATAGCAGTTGCCTTTCTGAACACTGATTACAGTTGTATAGGTAGTTTGCTGAAAATCCCCTCCCATTACGTGGCATGCAAAATTCTCTCTCCTGTGTGGGAGCTTCAAAAAACAGAAAGGGGAGAAAGCTGCAATGAACAACAACAACAGATCTTTATTATGGTTGTAGATCAATATATACAGAATAATAATAATAGCATTAAAAAAGAAAAAAAGAGTAAAATTAGCACCTACTGTAACTGGGTCAGTAACTGTTATTGTCCATTTATGGGCAGAGTTTACACATATTGTAACAATATTTTGCTACTTTTAAAGAGATAGAGTTATCCCAATCATCTAACAGACAGCATAAATAGACATTTTCAGAATGTTGTGGAAATTTAGTTAAAAGGGCTGGAGGCAAATGACCCTACAAAACTGACAGTAAAGAAGAACATGGCTTGTGGCTTTGATTGCACTCATGCTGCAGGAACAATATTGTGTTTCAAAAGGAACTGTCTATATTTCCCTTCCAAAGCAGCTCGGGTGGGGGGGAGGGAATTAAAATGGGCTAGAGTTAAAGCTCTCCTCAATTTAGGAGCTGAAATTCGGAATAGGTATGAAGTTGGTTTGGGAGCTAAAATTTCCTTATTTATAAATACATCTTGTGGGAGGGCTGCAGTTTCTATTTGACCTTCTATGTCTAAAATCCTTTGTTTTAAGAATAATTTAGCTTGATCTGGCCCTAATGGTAAAATAGCATTGCTGGAAAAGCAGTAATGGTTCAATTTCCTTCGGATTGCTTTTTCCAAGGAGGATTTGAAATTATCTGCCAGTATTAGGTGGGCTAGTCCAACAGGGTTGTGGAACAGTTTCAGCCAGTAAGTAAAGATATTCATCCAAAGACTGGATTAAAGTTTACTGACTCCTACTTCCTGTAGAAGTTCAGCATTTGGGACACAATGGGTAACCTGGAAGATGTTTCTTAAAAATTTAGGTTGGACTCTCACTAAGGTAGCCACGTTGTTATATGGTCCTAGTTGTGCCCTGTATAGAAATTGTGCTTGGGCTTTAGGTGCAAGCAACGTAATGGCAACAGGTATAAACTGTGCTCCTGGGTTGAAATAATAAGCTTGGATGGCTGATGTTGATCTGTGCATTTTGAGATACCATTGAGTAGGTTAAGACCTTTAAATATTTAGGGGTAGTTGTTCAAGCTTCTGGAAGCCAAAATGCTCACTTAGATTATCTCAAACTCCCAATAAAGAGGAGAGATTTAGCTGGAGAGTAAAAACATTTAAGTTGCTCCTCAGCATTGTGGTTTCAAACAATATTGGATCATCACCTACATTACACAAACAAAAATCAGAACATTTCAAGGTTCTAAATTGGCATGAAATATCATGGTAATAAACTTTGGTTTCAGATGTAAGTCATCATTTTTTGTGTGACAAATTATAATTGCACTGCTCTATAGTGGAAGAAAGATGGCGTGTCATTTGTCATCTTTCCAAGGTTATTGTCTCATGAAGGCATTCCACAATGAAACTGGTTAATTGCTCACAGCAGGAGAATGTCTATTTCCTGAGGGGGCAGCAGATGAACTCATTCATAGAATAGTTCAGGGCTATCATCTCTATTAACTCAATGATATTTTAAAAAGTATTCTTTCTGCTGTTGTTCCATTAAGGTCTTCTTAACTGCTGCAGAACACACTTGGGTAAATTATACTGTTGCAGCAGATGTCTTCTAATTATGATTGCACTGTACAGTGTTAAGAAAGAGGAATTAGTGCCTCAACTTGAAAGTTAATTGAATGCATTGGAATTCTCTTGCCTGGTAACCAAACTTCCTGAGTTACTTAGGACTCATTCACGCGTAACTACCCAGGGAGAAGTCTCACACTGGTACTTGCCCTTGGGTCCTACATATCCTGTGCTAGATAACCAACAATTGGCTCGATTCACAGATCTCACAAAGCTCTACACCATGGTTTACAACTCTATTGTACTAAGCCAAAATCCAACAAACCCCATAATAGCATCCTATCTGAATCCAGCCTGACTTTTTCCTGGCATTGATCTACCTATAAAACTCAATTGTCTCTGCCTAGATAGGTAGATAAAAAAAGAGAGTGATTGTTCCTTATCTGCTTGCTTTGAAGTAGACTTTCATTTGCTCAGCATCTATAATGATTGAGGATACAAAACTTGGATACCTGACAATTTCTTAGAAATCTGCAAATATATACTTTTCTCTATACAGTTTATGGCAATGTTTTCTGGGCACCCTCTTAAATAATTTTATATGCTCAGGTGGGCTGTTGTTCAGGGGATAATCATAGTTAATGCCACATTTCAAATCCCCCCTTTCTTTTATTTTTTTGAAGAAAGAAGGCATTTAGAAAAAGTGATTTATCACATCTGAATCAGACTTCTTAGAGCAGTGCTTCTTACACTGGGGGTAATTTGGGCATATCATGGAGGTAGTGGAGCAATTTGTAATTGCTTGTTTGTGAGTCTGTGATCCAGGGGTTTGGGGGAGCCAAAAAAGGGGCTGCTTTCATGAAAGCAAAGATGTGCTGTGCTTGCAGAAGACCCAAAGCATTTCTTCCAAATCATTTTCAAAGTGGACCCACTCTCAGCATATAATAATGCATAAACTTCAGATAAATGAAAGTAGTAGAGTCAGTTCAATAAATCACGTCTTATATCCACTTTTTCATTCAGCACTACACTTTCTATTGTATTCAGAATACTGTACAATAGCAAAATCAGTGAAAATTACTTGAGGTTGCATCCAGTGCTGTTTTTCCATTTTTTCGTATTCACCATCTCTTTGAACCAGTGGATGTGTTCTTGTTTGTGTTTTCTGCCTTCTTTTGTATCCCTCCTATACTGTCTCCTGTGCTGTTTTGTGAAAGGGTCTCCAGTCCCTGGGTGAGACTTGGGGGAGGTCAACAGGAAAGGGCTATCAACTCATTCTGTTCAAATGAAAGTTAAACATGCTTTTCACCAACAGGAGGAACCTACAGAATACGAACTTAGAGTTTTGGTTAGCCCATAACAATTAAGGCTCAGCTAACAAGTATAGCTGTATTGTAGTACACAGTATAATTTTATGCTGTGTTGGTGTATGTAAAAGAGGTATCTGTGTCACTCATGCAATATCTTCTTTCCTTCTCTCTTACACATACCCACTGACATCTTTAGACTGAAATGCCCTGATGTGTTTGCATGATCATCCTGCATGCACAACATGGCTCGTAACTCTTTGTGAACTCTAAAATGTGACATCATCATGGTTATAATATATTTTCCTTAGGGTGTTGGGAAAGGGGGGGGGAACCCTTTGTGGATCATCTTCTTAACAGAATTTGTTGTGTTTAGAAAAGTACTACATAATGGGTAATACTTCCCTAATGTAAGTTCCATAATGGTTTGGGGAATCCCAAAGCATTTGTCCTAAGAGAATGCATTTTTCACTTGGATGAATCATAGGCATCTGGGAGATGTGAAAGATGTTTTGTTCTGTGATTGGCAAGACCTAGATATTCTTGCAAGAAAATTAAAAATTAAATTAAGAGGAAATTAGCTTTCCTAAATGGAATTCATTTTGGGCCGAATAAGTTTTATTAGAGTCATAAAAAAATGGATCTCAAAGGTGGAGTAATTTTAAATTAACTCTCTACCTGTCCTGATCCTTTCTTACAATACTCACTAACAGCTTTGGGCCAAAGCCATCAAACACTGCCCGGTGGCACCTGGAGGAACCCTCTTCCAAACGTAAACAGAAATCCTGAAAGTAGCATTTCAAAATACTATAGGCAAAAAACTAGAATTAAATGTTGTGTGCCATTAATTAGAATGGAAACTAGCCCACTCACTGTCTGAGACCTTCAGACAGCTAATTAGAACAGCAAGTTCATAGATAAACTGCAGTGCATAAATCAATCTACTATCTTGGATGGTTGGTAAAATATCTGCTCCAAAATACAATTAAGTTCCCACTGAATTTGTCCTTTGTGATGTGTGTGGATAGGTATCTCCTTTTAGAGGTGATATAAATGTTCCTGCTAGCATCCATGCTTAGATATTTCCTGCTGGACCCTGAACTTGATAGACATACATTCCAGTTGCCCTGTTTATTGAAGGACAGTGCCTATTTTCTTATATTTTTCCCTGATAAATCACTGCTTACATTTTGTCCATATTTTTACCACATAAATATGCCTCATGAGTTATTTGTATACTTTTTAGAGTTCTGCTTAGTCCCCTTTCCAGAAATTTCTAAAAGTTGAGTCTCCTAGTGGGGTTTTGATCTAACTTGTTCACTAGTGCATGTGCTATTAAAAAAAAGCATGGGAACTAGGCTTTGAATTTTAACTTGAGAAAGTAGAGCACCACATATCACTGAACTGCCATAATCCACACTATTACAATACTTGCCAGAAGCACAAACCCACAAAGATATGCATAGAAGTACTAATCCAAGTACACTATTTCATCCAGAATATACCTGAAAACATGAAATATATAAAGCTATAAATAAATAAATAAATAACTGCTAATTTTTTGGCAGGAGTAGACTTGAGAAATTGGTCTTTCTAAATATTTTATTGCGTTTTAGGTTCTGTTAATATAACAGAAATAAAATCTTCAGTTATGAAGATCTTAAAATAATACAGAAATGTGCTCCTGGACGTACCAGGCCTTTTCCTCCCCCTGCCCTGAATTCTGCCTCCAACCGGTATTAAGGCAACAAGTAGTACACCTCCTGCTGTTGCTGAATTATATTTTGAATTTCTGATGGTCAATTTTACATTGTCAGAACCAAAATGGTCCTCTCCAACTATACTACAGCACTTCACTTGAATCTGGTAAACTGGGTCAAGGGGGAGGGGGATTTTTTTCTGTGATTTTGAGAATGGACTAATTTCATTCCCTGCTATTCATGACAGAACCCATTTTTAAAAAATCTACAAGACTTTGTCTTCCAGAGGACTGAGTTCTTGCAAGCCATTTTAGTTACTAAAGCCATTGAATTATATTTTAAATTGCTGATGACCAATTTTACAAAATCTGTGCCAAAATAGTCCATTCCAATTACACTACTCTGCTTGAGGTTGTAAACTTAGGGGAGGTTTTTTCTGTGATTTTGAGGATGGGCCAGTTTTGCTCTCTGCTATTTTATTCATTTATTTATTTATTTACAAGACTTTATTTCCCAGTTTCAAGCCATTACTCTCTGGGACCTCCAACCCATATCAGGTATCTGGTGGCAGGTCTTCTGATGTCATTTCTATGATGATGTGGCTATTAAATGCCAAATCAGTTTGCACAGCATGATCGTGGATGAGTGAACTGACTTGGCATGTATTGCTGAGAGTTTGGAAGGTGAACTGGGTGGTGTGGATTTGACCAGTTCTGCCCATCTGGTCTCTCAATGCAGCAACAAGAGTCAGGTGGAAGAGTTGCTGTGATCTACCAGAACACCATATTGCTCAAAATCTCTCTGACTTTATCTGACATTAGATCAATGAGAAAAACTGGGTTCACTTACTGAGTGCCCCTTACTGAGCTTGCTGAGGTAGTCTTGGGTGTGGCATTACAACCTTAACCATTCAAACTGAGGCTGCCTTAGGTGGGGCAACCAAGGATTTGATGGCATATGTCTGCTTTAGGTTGACACCGAGCCAATGCTTTGGATACCTTTCAGTTGAACTTTGCTTCATATTGTCAGAGGATGACCTTTATATTGGAGGGATTGAATTATGAACAGGCCATCATCTGAAAGAGCCCTATTTCCTCACCACTGCTATGGCAGGGGACCCATTATGATGGACCGCTTACAAAGACTTATGGATTCTAATGCATCCTTGAATGCTCTGGAGGAAATTGCAAAAGTCAGAGCTGCTATCCTGTTGAGGCAACTGTTGACCTATGGCACGGAGAAAGAGAATGGGCCACTGACTTGATTGCTTCTAAAGTGCCCTTTCCAGCACTGTGGAGCCAGGCTTATTCCTGATTTTTGATGGAGCCCTAGGCCATAAAACAAATTAGCAGAAGGTTATACAGTAAGTGATGCAAGACTTTCTAAAAGGTGTGACTTTATATATCTTGGTGTGGTCAGTAATGCCCATTGCATGATGAGGAAAGCCACAAAGAAGTACTCTATTACATCATCAAATACCTGTCGGGCTGTAATGGTACGTGGGAATGACCTTGAGAGGTGAGGGGAAGAGATGCTGCCTAGGGAACAATCAGATAAAAATGGGAGGAGCCCACAGCTGCATAATGGGAACAGAAAGAAATTTAGAAAGAATCCACCCTGACTTAACAGGCTGTTAAAAGAGACAGCAGGAGAACTGTACTTTCAGACTTACAAGATTCTGTTAATTTATTGCCTTGTGATAAAGTAGAATTAGCTCATTTTGTTGTGTTTCCTGTCTGGTCTGCCTGAGAGGCTGATATGGCAGAACTCTTTATAGTGGTTAAAGGCATATTGTCGTCTGTTACAGAAAACCCAATGCTGGAGCCCTACAAAGCACTCTGAGAATAAAATTACTTGATTTCATATTGACTTTCGATTCAGTTTATACTACTGTATGGGATCACGTTCAGTTCATGAGGTCTGAAGACATGAACATGATGCTTATGACTATTCATCATCTTTGATTATATGAAATATCTGAGAAGGATTGACTGGGTCAATCCAGCGAGGGATGAATACATCTTTGCATGACGGGATGGTGATGCTGTCCTTAAAGGAGGCAGTAGTCCATCCACTCCTGAAGAAGCCCTCCTGGATCAAAAGTATTTTGCCAACTATCACGGTAACAAATGCTTGGTGGTGGTGGTGGGGGGGGGGGGGGGCAAGATGCATGATACAAGACACCAAACTTATCACCCTTTTCAATCTGGATTCAAGCCTGGTTTGGGAACTGATTTCATCCTGATGGATGACCCCCAGCAGAGAGTGTCACTGTGTTCATACTGCTAGAGCTCACAGTACCTTCCTGGACTATCTCTATAAGCTGGAAACTGAAGGCACCATGTTACACTGGTTTTGTTAATATTTGTGAGGTTAGTCTCAGACTGTGGGTGTGCCTCTACGTTCTGACAATGATGTGGTGCTGTTTCATAGTCAATGCTATTTAATATCTGTATAAGAAGACTCTCATCTTTATTTCTCTATAACTTCTGAATCAGGAACGGTTATATGTTCTTAACCATGAATGGACACAGTGATAGGGTGCATGAGAGCCAATAAACTCAGATTGAACCTTGATAAGCTGGAGACCTTATAGACGTCTCTGTATAGGGATGTAATCCCTCAGAAAAAGGGATTGTTTTGGATGGTGCTGCTAAAGTCAGTGATGTCTGTGGTTAGGACTACCTGTGTCATTTGGTATATCAACAATGCTGTTTCCTAGCAATAGCCAGTCCTCAATTATTTTTATGCTGGAAACTGCATGTTTAGCCTATTGTAACATGCTCTGTTGGGTTTGCCAGTCTGCTTGGTCTGGAAGCCACTTCTGGTGCAAAGTTCAATGGCCAGATTGTTTACTAGTACAACATGGCAGTACACAAGTTCTACCATTGCTGAAGCAATTGGTCTTGACTTACAAGATCTTGAACAACGGTTGCAGAATACTTGATAGATTGCCATTTCAGATAGACTGCTGGATAGATTGCTAAGATTTTCTAGGGTGCTGTCCCTGAAGGTACCAAGAACCACAGAATACCATCTTGCGGTTACTGGTTAGTAGGCTTTTGCAATAGTGATGTCTTTATTCTCATAAAATCCACAAGATGCCTATAGCTACCTCTTTCAGATGGATGTAGAAAATCTGCCTCTTCACCCATATCTTTCCTGTTTGATGGCAGTATTGACTTTGTTTATATTTTCCTCCCCCCCCCCTTTTTATGCTGAAAGTATCATTTTATACTTTTTCAAACCATATTGACATTTATAATAATGGTTACATTAATATAATAGAAAAATATTACCTAAATTGTATATTTTCTGGTGTACCTTTTAACTCCATTCTGGTGGACAACAATCCATTTTTCAGTAAGCTTATATAAGGTACAATAAAATTACTTCTGCTATTTCTCTTTAGCAATGTGTAATAGAAAAGGTTTAGGATAGGGAAAAAACCTGGAGTGACAGAAGCATGTGCCTATTTTCCATTGTAAAATGTTGGCATGTCTGCATCTAGTTCCCACTCCTCTAGTACCCATCCATCAACATCACAGAGCAGACCACAAAAATAAAATATAAAGCCATCTGTTCAATAGAAAATATGTGAAAAAATTAGAGGCCATAAACACACAGAGATGGAGACCATATTTAAACACTTAGTAGGTAAAAGCCTGTTGGAACAAAGCCAAAAACCGAGGAAAAAACACACTGAATTTGATCTAAGTCTATCTGTTCCAGTGTCCAGTTTTTATAGTGGTTAACTGTATGTCTATGGGAAGTCCAGAAGCAGGACATGAACACAATACCTTTTGAATTGATATCTAAAGAAATTGTGTTTTTAAAAATGGAGATATTATGTAGGCATTGATATTTTTATCTCCCACAAATGTATTTAATACCTTGTAAAGCCATGCAAGTTGGTGGCCATTATTGTACCTTGTAATGAATCAAAAGGTTTAATTATCTGAGTCTCTCACTATTTAATTTCATTGGATTATCCTGAATTTTAATATTATAAGAGAGGATAAAATATTTCTCTCTTTCCATTTTGCATAATTTTATGCACCTCTTATTCATCCCCATTTTTCTTTTTACATTAAGGAGCTCATAAATTTGCAACTGTTTCTCATAAAGAAGTTGTTCAATCTCTTTATAATTTTGTTTGAAGCTTTGTTTCAAGTTTTGCAACATCCCTTCTGAGATGTGATGATTGAAATTATATATTGTATACTAAAAGAAATTGTACTATAGATTTGTATAATGGCATTGAGATATTTGTAATTTTATTTTCAGTTCTTTTCTAATAATTGTAATTAGGAGAGTGTCATAGTTTTTTACAACGTCATCTGCCTTCTAATGGAGCAAGCCATTGGAATCCAATGGAACATTTCTTGGCTAGTAATCATTAATTCAAACTTCTTCAGCATATTTCAGGAAGAGTTGATTGATTGGTTCTGATTCACTACAAATAGTTAATCTGAATATACAATTTGAATTTATCTGGAAGATCCATTTAATTGGATGCTTCAATTTGAAATGTCAAATTGGGTCAGTTCATTTTTTAAATTTGATCTGGAGGTATTTGATTCAATTAAAAGATTTGACTTTCTGAACCATTTAAGAAAATTGATTTGATTTGGAGAGTCAGTTCAATTGGTTTTGTACTGAATCTCTCAAATGAAATCTTTATGGTTCATCAACCAGCAAAAGCCATATAGATAAGGAGCTACTTGCAGTATAGGAGGAGAGCTATGGTGGCAAAAAATCTTGAGTCTGGTAGCAGCTTTTCCTACTAACAAATTTTATTAAAAGGCATAACAAGAAGCAACAGAACAATGATGCCACCAAACCCAGATGTCTACTTTGTTCCCACATCTACACTACTAACACCATCACAGGTCCCAACAAGCATACACACAAGATCAGAAGTGCCTTCCTCCTGTGTGGTATATGCCATCATCTGCCACCGATGCCTCTCTGGATTCTACATAGGATAAATGGGACAAACTTTGTCCAAACGAATTAATGGTTTGACATCAGGACTCAAAACAAGGACAAAATAATATTAGATGATTTCAACTTTCCTCGGACATCCCATAGTGGGCATCAAAATGACAGTTTTGGAAAAGAAGGACTTTAATAGCACCACTGAGTGAGAAACTGTTGAATTCACTTGTATCCAAAGGTTTCAGACAATCTCAGAAAGTCTCAACACACACAATGTGTTTTTAACACAACTGTTAATTGATAAGGTACTTGTAATCTACAGTATCTGCATCTGCATAACCAACCAATTTTCCCCTTCCTTTCCTCTCCACCTTTCCTCCCATTGCACCCAAATTTAAATCCTACGTCAGTCTAACCTTTCTATGTGTCTGAGGAAGTAAGCTGCCTCTCATGTGTGGTGTGCCTGACACATGTAAGCTTATGCCTACCAGACTCTTCCTGATTTTTTGCATTATACAGAGTAAGGAGTTCTGTGGTATATGGTTTTATGAAATATAAATGAGACTCCAAGAAAAGCGGAATAAACTGAATGATGAAGGTGTTGCCAATAATTTCTCAAAACGAATAACATTAACTAAACAATGTATTTAGCTAATATATTGAGCTAAAGAGCAATATTAAAAAAAACCCACCTTATTCTGAACATTGTTATAGTTAGAATAAAAACTACAACAAACTAAATCAGAACGGAGAAATTGAAAAAGAAAGGGAGAAATAACAGAAGAAGCTAAAAGTGCAATAGGAAAAGAAAATAGAAAAAAAGAATAAGATATAAAGAAAGATATAAAACATAAAGAAGTGGCTTCTGATATTCTTCACAGCAGTTATAAGTAAAATTATACTTTAACCTCTCTCTCTAAAGTTATATCATGACTCTCTTTTTCTATAATCTATCCAAACTAATCACCAAAACCATAAATCAGAAGTTCATTTTTTTTCATTTTTACACAAAAAGTCCATAAGGGTGAACATTGTTATAGTTATCGTAAAAGAATTAACCTGTGGAACTCATTCAGATTTATCTGGGCTTCTCAGCCTTTAAGCTGAATCCCATTCCATTTTCATATTGTGGATTGGTATAGTAGACTTCAGTAACTTAATAATACTTTTCTATATGTACAGTATTTATACCCCCTTCTCCTGTACATGATATATCTCTTTATGTATATAGTGCTTGGAAGAATATCATTGGTGGGTAGGAGATAACACACCCAAGAAAAATGATATTTTTTCTTCTGCCTGTTGCTATTAGTAAAAATAGGCAAAATGCTTTGGGCTTCTTTTGTAAAGATCTCTTTGTATTTTGAATATCCACTGAATTTCTGCTCTGCATTTGACATTCTGAAATCTCTGTATCCAGCAGTGAATTTTCCAGAATCAGTGATTTCAGAGGCTTTGAAGGCTTTGTTGACACCGTTGACCTTCTCATGAGGACCTTTAGGACTGATAATTCATGGTGAATCATCGTAGCTGCTATGTCATAGGAAACATGTCATAGGAAAAGTAGAGGTTGCTACAGATGAACATTGCCTAATGGTGCATAGGTAAAACCTACTAATAGCAGCTAAGAGATTTAAGTACGTTTTCATCCTGTTCTGGAATGGATCCGCCACATACTTGTCTAGCGCCACTTGAATTTTGCTTGGCATCTGTCAAAATTGGCTTGTCTCATTATAATAAGTTAAGGGAGACACAAAGAAGAACAAGTGCAGCCAGAATCATCCTTTGGGCTATAGATCTGAAATTATCTGGGTAAAACCAACAAACTGGACAGCAGCATTGGGCCTAATCTCACAAGGCTCAAAATGCCAAAAGGGTTTTGTGTAGTGCTCAGTATGACTGGCCTGCTGTTTCGCTAGTGTGAAGTCCTGCAGCAAACTGCTAGAAATCATTAAGATTTTTATATGGAGGCAGAAGGAAGATGAAGCACTGCTGCCAGATAAAAAACTTCCATAGTGATTTGGCATTGTTTTAATTAGCATAGCTGTGAAAACTCCATTTCTGGTCTACAGTTGGGAAAGACAGCATTTCCAGTGGATTTTGCAAACAAAGGGAATCATAATAATAAATAAATCTGACAAACTGCCTGAATGTCTTTGCTGCTTGTTTCTTTTGGAAGAGAGAAAAATGCAGGATGAGCCTTGGTAGGGAGCTAACAGTCCTAATCAACCGTAAAGTAAACCATCTACAGGAAGCCTTTATTTAAAAAAAAAATCAAAAGCACATTTTTGATCAAGACTTTTCTTAGAGTTATACTGAAGTTTTCTGCTGACATATTATTAAAGCCCTGTTTTTCTGTAGGTGTTCTTGGAAAGAGCCAGGCACAGAGGGTGGAAGGGTGGGGGGAGGGTGGGGGGGGGCAGAAATAGGCCTTGGATGCCAGCTGCTTTCCTCTGAGGTCATAGCTCTGTCTCCAGCTACAGAGGATGAAAACCAATAAATCACATGGGTTCTGGAATGCTGTCCCACTTGCTATGGGATTACAGCCTTAAAAGACTTTTCTGTAATTGCAATAATTTAGAGAATTAAATACCAATTCTGTAAGGGAAGTGATGGGCCTACTTGCTGGAGAAAAGTAGTGTCAGCTACGCCTTGTGGAAAAGATTTCACAACAGTGAGACTTAGGGCTACTATGTATGGACTGCAAGAGATGGCAGCATTAGCCTGTTCTAGCTCTTTGCAGCCTTCTAGTCGTCATCTGGATTCTTGCTGCTCAAGTACAGTAGCCCCAGTTTAGTCAGGCCTCAAAGACTCTTTTGTAGACCAACCTGGAATCAACCCTGTGTGCTCTGGTAGCTGCATGAGCTCAAGCAAGCTCCACTGCTTTACTTGTGCCTGCTTAGAAGGACAGGAGACTTTGAAAAGCTGAATCTGGAGACCAGCTTTTGGCATTTGCTTATTCATTCTCCACATATTTGTTTGGTGATTCAATCCTTGTCTGGTATTTCTATATGACAAAACCACCTTCACATACTTCTTTTTTACTAGTTGCTCACTTTATATTCAATACACATTATTTCATCAGTAATTCATTCTTGACCATATCCATTCTTGTTTTATGATACCTTAACTAACCCACCCTTATTGCATTCAGTTTAGTGTTAGGCTTCTCCTGGGCTACCCAGTTCTCACTTCCATATAACAAAGTAGGTAGAGGTGTGCTGTTCTACACAACCATTCTCGCTTTGCTTGACAAATATTCATTTCTTGCCATAAACCATCTACTGACCACTACCCTTCTTCTAGCATTTGTATGTCTTTGTTCTTGTTTTGGTGCCTTCAGGTCAGTGATGACTCCTGGCAATGGCCTGGACCAGTCCCTGCAGTTTTCTTGGCAAGATTTCAGAAGTGGTTTGCCATTGCCTCCTTCCTAGGGCTGAGAAGGAGTGACTGGCCCAAGGTTATCCAGCTGGCTTTGTGCCTAAGGCAGGATGAGAACTCATGGTCTCCTGGTTTATAACACCAAACTGGCTCTCTCTTAAAACTTTATCAACCATTTGCTCATCTTCAGGAAAACATTCTACCAAAGTATACAAATTTATCTACTTGGTTTAATTTTTCACGATTTTTAATAATTTGCAATTGTTCATTCCATTTTCCCCATCAAACACAACCACTATAGTGATAGGGGACCATACAGGTTACAAATTAAAAAAAAATCTTTTCCCTCCCTGGTTGCTATATCTTCCTGCTAATAAAATTAATTGGACAAGTTAAGTGTGTTTCTATAGTTAGCCCTTAGATTCATGAGATGGAGATTCTTGACATTAATTCTTACCTGCCAAATAATAAGCAATAGGAAAAAAATGATTAGGTATCTTAATATAGTAATTGCATAAGAAAACTATTTTTTGTCTTTAAAATGTTCACTAGTTATAGCATGCCTTCATGCATATAAGCATTGACTGGCAGATTCCATTCAATCAAGATATTCTGTGTATTTTTTCAAAATATATCCTGCTTGCTCAAACTATTATTGGTTTTGTTATTACTTATCCTTTTGCCAAGTATAGTTTATCTGCATTGTTTTCTCTGAGCAGTAAAGGGGAGAAAATTACAATTTTTCTGTGAAGATATTTCCAATAAAGACGAGGTGGATCCACAGGATCTTTCATCTATACTGTGTATAACAGTCCTGTATTACAGTTTGAAGATAAGGAAGGGGTTGCTTTTCTTATCTTAAAGCTGCAATACAGATTCACTGATGCATGAACTGCTGAAATAATAGGCATTTTTAGAAAGAAATGTGCTTTGATTTGTGCATTGGCTATGCCTTGTAAACACATGCACTGTCTTGCCTCCTTCATCCTTTTGTTTGCACAGCATAGAGGAACAGAAGTTACTTTGTGCTGTTTAGGAGAATTTGAATCTGACATTACTGGGATCTAATCAAAATCTTGGTCTTTACTGCTTTGATAGAATAGGTCTTCATTTCCTCCATTTTACTGATCTGAAGAATCAAAGAGGTGATGACATTTTCCCCCCTTTCAGAATTATATTTTAGTAATATGTCTCTTTAGCTAGTTTTTGTCCAGTAGAGTTAAACGATAATTATGCCTTTATGCATTGCCAAGTGGCAGTTTCTCTGAAGTCTGTTAAACAGAACACTTCAGGGCTCCCAGGATTTAATCTTTTGGGTTTCACAGTTTTAGCTTAACAGGAAACAAACCGGTCTGTTGATTCTGGTCCAATTCCGGTGCTATTTTCACCCCCTTTCCAGAACATTCTAGTATCTGCAATAAGGAGATTTACATTTCACCACTATTGTATATTGTAGCTGTGCAGGCTTCAAAAATGACTCATAGCACCTCTCTGTTATTCATTACAGTAGCCCAACTTTTTTCAGGTACCTTGTTGAAGCCTTGAAAAATGCTGGGTGGTGTTAACATCAGAGAGGTGCTACACATGTGCTTGTATAAGACTTCCTTCCAAAACATGTTCAAAGTGTGCAGAGCGTTACTGTATATAGGCAATTACATACTGTCCTTTTTGTCTAATAACCAAAATAAGAAAAATAGTCAAGATAGTATGGGATTAGGATAGGTGAGTTGAGAACTCCAGAAAAGAGTGGTGACATCTCCAAGGAGGGGCCAAAAGCAAGATTTTACACAAGCATTTGAGGTTCAGATTCAGGAACTAGTTCAGTTAGTGTCAATTTTGGTCATGCAACTGAGTTAGTTTTATTATCAAACAATATAATAATTCACAGCTGTATTTGAATGCAAGTTAGTAAAGACATCTTTAGTTACCCCAAATTATCACTCCCATCTGCTCCACTGACACGACTGTCACTTCTATTTTTGTAAAGGTGCATGTTAAACGCAAAGTATAGTATTCACTGCAGGAAGGCACTGAGTGCATTTTCTGCACTACACTGAACTTAATCATATAACGAAGGAATTATTTTTTTTTGTCAGATCTTTAGCCTGCTTAGCGTAATGAGGCTTTAGATTTTCCTGTCACAGAGGAATGGATGTGTGTGCGTGTTGGGGAGGGGGATAATCCTATAATTAGATCCTTTGACTACTGTTTTATGTTGCTGACCCTAATGGTTCTTTGGTGATTTTGGGAGTGTTAATCCAGTTACTTTACTTTGAGGAAGATACTGGGTTTTTTTGCTGATTTGCAGAGATAACAATATGCTCTTTCTGAAAGTCTGCAAAATTGTTTATTGTTTAGAATCTTACAAATTGGCATCATCTGTATCCTATTTATCAAGCTATTTGGGAGATCAGAATCCCACATGTTTTTCATTCTGTTTTGAATCATTCCTATTAAGTATTTAGCAATGTGGATTTGGCAGCCTCAGTCTTGAAACGGTGTGAACCTAAAAATAATGCCTAATAGAATTGTAACTAAGATAAATAAAGGGAATGGATGATGACAATGAGGTTTATTAGGACAACCAGATTTGGGCTGAAAAATATCTAGAGAATCACTATTAAATATTATATATTAATAGTGTTTAAAAATCCTTTTCAGTGTTTGGAATGTATACCTTTCAAACAAACAGGAAACAACCCACAATAATATAAAGGCCAGGTACCAATAACCCAGGAATCATGAGCTAGTGCAAGTAATCTGTAACAAATTTTTAAATTAATTTTATTACCTTTTTCATATAAAAATTTTTAATCCTGGACTGATTAAAAAAAAACTTTATGTAATCACTTAAAAAGATTGTAATAGGCTGAAGCCTGCAGTATAATCCTTTGTTTAGAACAGTGTTTCTCAACCTTGGCAGCTTTAAACTGGACTTCAACTCCCAGAATTCCCCAGCCAGCACACTGGCTGGGGAATTCTGGAAGTTGAAGTCCACACAATTTAATGTTACCAAGGTTCAGAAACACTGCTTTAGAAGTATGCCTAGGATTGTGACTCTTTGTAATACTATATATGAAGGATACCCTATTTCCTTTTCATCCCAGAATAACTAATTCCAACAATTCAAGTCTGAGTTATTCTGCCAACACAGTCATAGAATAGGTGAAAAAGTACTTTCAATTTAATAAAAAGGACACATTTTCATTGTGATGCTAATGAACATACTCATGAACTATGCATTACTGTTTAGGAAGCATGATAAATGTAATACAGTTATGTTCTATTGAATTACATTTAGGGGTGCAAATGGTAAAGCAATGATAGGTTCCCATTGTCTGCTCAGTAGGGTTGTGTTACTTTATGGTATGTGCTCCCATCCTTCAAGCTTTACAAATATGTGCTTAGAAATGGGTGAGAGAAAAGCTTTAGATGTTAGCCTCATCCATGTTACAGTTAATTAGGTGATAGCATCCAGCTGTTTATTTGGACCTATGTAATAGATATTGGTATTTCAATATGATTATCCATTGATTTGCAACACATGGCACCTTCTTACCTTCTTCAAACCATAGCTGCACAGCTCAGATCTTAAAATCATACGGACTGTGAGAATTGAAGAAGGAAACATCACAGAAATCTCTGTAACTGTCTCTGTTCCCCCAGGCTGTCTAAGATTTTGTTCCTGGGATGGTTAGCAGGCAGAAGAGCATAATAGATATATTACTGCATCCTCATGAAGAACATGTGTCTGTGCTCATCAGGAGCATGATAGAGCTGAAAAACACAGAGCTTAATATCACTTCCATTAAGATGATCTGGTTGCAGTGGTTTAGGTTCTTTGCCGTTTTTTCCCCTAACAGAATTGTTCCTTCTAATTAACAGAAAGGAGCACAATGAAAATAATGTCTGCATGAATAGTGTTCTCCTTGGACCAGATGCAAAGGTGCATGAGGCTTCTATAACTGTTTGAGAGAACTTGGCTCTCAAACAAGTGATGAGAAGTGTTTGCAGACATGGACTCTCCTACAGAACTTCTTTTCTGCACCTGATTGTTCTAGCTCTGAACTGGGGTTGTTCTATTAGCTGATTCCCCCTCAGAGTGGGTGAAGCAACTTGTGTACATGACATGTTGGTACTCTCATCTATTGCCATTAACATACACACCCTCCAGACTGAATCTTAAAACAAGGAAAGCATATGGAATCTGATATGTCCTCCTGGCTTGGTGCTTCAGTGGATAAAGTGGACCTAGTGTGCTTGTTGGATGTGGAAATTCCCTGGCACATCTGAAGGGACTCTAGGGGCTGCATCAGACTTTGGGTAGCTTCATGTGACTGCGCTCCATGGATTGCTCACCTCTACTTCAGCTTCAGTTATTTAAATCAGGAAGATCATAAATGCTAATGCCATTCAGTATATAACTTCCTTGCAAAAAGTAACACCAAGCTAAGGAATACCAAGTTAAGGAACACCTAAAAAAAAAAAAGGCAAATTAAAGAAAATAACACAACATGATGATGATGATGATGAAGAGGAGGAGGAGGAGGAGGAGGAAGAGGAGGAATACTGTAATTGTCATCAATGTCTGTATGCCCAAAGTTGTATGCCCAAACTGTGAGCCACCCAGAGTCACCAGTTGGGGGAGATGGGCGGCATACCCAAAAAAAAAAAAAACAACCTAGAATCAAGGTGATTTATAACAACATAAAATATATTAAAATATTGACATTAAGAAATAAACCACAAACCCAGTAACAACCTAATACGATCCAATTAAATAAAAAATCAAAAGTAACAGTTACTATATACATTGAGTAAGAAATAAAACTACTGATGAGGATCAACCATTTTGTAACTTCTGGAAGGCCATACCGGGAGTCCAGTTTGCTTTTGAGGGAGACTTATTTGAATTATTTTCCACGATCTTATCTTGGGTTGCTAAATTCATGGTGTCCCATTTTTGCTTGTGGAACCTACCCTGGTGCCTCAATTTCTTTGTCTTTCCACAAGGTGGGGGCAACACATTTTCTTTAAACCAAAAATATCACTGTATGCCTCTGAGTAATAAACTTTGTGAGTTTGACTTTCTTTAGGACTATTATAATTGTTTAAGTGCAAAGTTACTTTAGAATTAATAATCTAGAATACCCATAAATATGATTTTACAGGGAACTCTGAATCTTGGCGTCTTGCCTGTCATTTCAGAAATTAAGCCTTGGCCTCGTGCCTGAACTCCTGCCAGCAAGTGAGTGAATGAGAGAAGGGGAGCGTCATCCTACAGATTGTAACTCTCTGATTAAACTCTTCTAGAATCGTCCTATTTACCCAAAGTGCACTGTGGTTTTCAAGGAGGGGGGAGCCACAGATGATTCAGCTGCAGCTTAGAGAGAGTCTGTTGGACGCTTGCATTTTAATTAACAAGCTCAGCAAAGACATGTGGTCTACGTGCTGCACTGTCAGTTAACAGAGATCTTCTCTGTCTTAAGCTTCCATTTTACTCTGCCCTGTTTGAATATACTTAGAAAACTACATTTGAAATGATTATGTTTCTTAATAATTGAGCTAGTGTGAAATTAGCCCTGGGCAAGACTGCAGCAACTTAATAAAGACATGTCAAGTCCATGATTCACGTGTCACAATAAATTATTACCTTACTTTTTTTTTCCAATTCAGTTTAATGGAAACCTTAGACTATAGCTTTGGCACTATGACCAAATATAAATGGTTTAAGAAATCTAATGCTGCCTTTACAACCAATCAGCACACTACTGCATGAGACTTCTGACTCTGCAATAACACAGACATTGATCTCCAAGCTTGGCCATTTATTTGAAACATCATATGAATATGTTATACAAAATTTATTCTGGTGATACACATGTCTTGCTGCTCCAGTAGATTTTAGTAGGGCTGCTTAATGTTCGCTTACAGTGGGTTGCTTGATTAAGACATAGATTTTTGCTCCCCAGACAATGGGGAGTAGCTAAGACTTAGAAACAAAAGATTTCAACAAAAACAGAACCCATTTTCTTTAATGAAAGTAACCTTTTAACACAAGCTTGTTCAATTCTGAATGGATATGAATAGTAGTGGTTAATAGAACAAAAAGACTTGCACCTACGTACTATAGAACATAGGCTTCTCCTATTATAACATTTGGAATATTTTTATTAGAAAAGAGAGTTGATGGAAGGGGGAATTTTGCAGGCCAATAATAGAAAACCTAGCATCTACATTCCATCTCTGGGCAAAACGCAAAATGTAATGAATCTTCAGATGGCATGCATTATTATTATTATATAAAATCATACGTAGGGAAGAAGATGGAATTGGATCTCAACTCCCTTTATGTATTAAAACAGAGATACAGCCCATGATCTAAATTCCATCTCTCAAGGACATTGCCTCCACTGAATGGAGAGATGCTTTGCATGGTTGGTTCTTCCTGAGATAAATTAATTCATGATCTGTCTTTCCATTTAATAAAATAACTATAAGGAACCCTAATTAGGGTCACAGAGCTGAGCTTCTTAACTCGCAGTTAGTACTTTTTAGGGAAGTGCCGTGCTGCAGAGAAAAGCAGCTCAGGAAGAGATTGCTTGTTTAATCAATCTCTCTGCCCTGCAAGCGGGCAAAAAAAGGGGAAAAAATGGGTCAGGCACAGGACACTGTACAGAGAACTTTATCTGAATGAGGCAGCAGCAACCATTGATCTTCGCAACATCTCTCTTTCTCTCTCCGTGCCATGTGTTCGCTTAGTGACCAATTTGCTCAACGACAAAGTCACTGAAATGAATTGTGGTCACTAAATGAGGAGAGGATGCATAGCTTACTATTTGCATAATTAACATTGGGAAGATGGAATTTTTTTTTTTATGTCACCTCTGGCTTTGTGAAAATGGTATATTATCTTTTTCACCATTTTATCATGTCATTCCAACTGTAGTCTACTCCAGCTGAATACCAGCTATGATTGCTTCAAGAGTGAGTAGTACCTGTCTTCCTCTCCATGGATGCAAGTGGCATTTAATGATTCCCACCCAAAACAAAACAAAAAGAGAATAAAACAAAACTAGAAGTATGCGCTGTTTGAAATTCAGAATATCATGGCAACAATAGTTTTGTTTCTTTTTAGTTTTTATAGGAGAAAGTTTTGTTTTTCTTGGCAAACAAGATTCCCACTTGTGTATTATATGTCTAGCATACATTGTTGGATGGAGCTGGGTTAAGGAACAGAATTTTTCTTAGCATTCTGCGTGACAAGTGGATATTCTCATTTATTCTACCTGAGACCCCTCCAGAACATTAAAGAAGCAAAGAAGGTTAGAGAGGTAAGGAATCCAACATTTCCCAGTGGCATGCTTAAGCCACCTATCAGCTTATATTTAGCATTATAGTTATAAATCATGTATTGGTGGCTGAGAATGGTACTCCATGATAGCCTCTCTGTCTGCTTCTTTCTTGAAAAGGGAGCTGAGTGTATTTCAAGAATTAGTTGCTGTGACTGGGTTTTGACTCAGATAGCTTTAAACAAATGTTTAAATAATGTTGGGTGGATGCTTTAGTGAGCTTTTATGCATCGGACATCTAAGCATTTTAATCAACATCAGAGGCAACATAATCCTGTAGTATTATGAAGAAAAAGGTCCAGAATTTTAAACAAGCTAAGTATCTTTGGAGTTTAATTGGGTACCATAATGAATATGGGAATGCAGTTGAGAATGGTAACCCCTTTTGAGTTTTCTTCTCTCTCCATAATATGATGTCATTCTTTTCCCATAGCAGCCAATAATGTGAAGTGCTGGCCGGCAAGCACATGAAGATATTGAATCTCATATTCTTCTAATTGCAAACCATTAAAGAAAGAAGAAAGTCATTTGGGCAGGGGTATCCATAGGGGTTCCACTAAAGTGAAGATGGCATTCACTACTGTGCAATCAAGTCCTGCCCTTTTACTTTAATGAGTCTTGGGTGTCTACTTGCAGCCACCATCTTGATTTCTCTGACTATTCTCCTCCCAAGATGCTTCTGTACTCAGCCAAGCCTGTGTTTATCATCACATTTAGATTCAGTTTCCCCATGTATATGTGCGAAATGAGTTATTGCATAAAATGAAATGCTTTAGAGTACAGGAAAATAATGAATGCTTATAATGCTTTTCTTCCACAATATATTCATTTAGGACTATTTTGTTTACTAGTTTGGTAATGAGTTTGAGTAATTTAGAGTTCAGAGTGCTGAATTAGGATTAACATTTAATTGAAGTCCTCTTTTCTTTTACAAAGAGACTGCATTTTTGCACCCTGGTTGGACATAATTATTCCAAGTCTTTCAGAGAAACCAGGTTTCTTAAATATTGAATTTGTCACAGTTTCTACATATAAATCAGTGCATGGAAATCACTACCTTTATAGAGTGGTGGAAACAAATTAGAAGGATTTGTTTTTATTAAGGTTTGTAGTCACTGACAGGCAGCATTTAATTTTAGGTTTAAAAAATGAAGTACATCGTTCGTACAAAACATGGCTCCTTGAATAGTGGCTGTAGGAAATTCTGGGTTCCTTTCTGTTTCCACAATGACTGTTACTATTGCTAATTTGTACTCATTTGAACACATCAATGCCTTCAACTCTTTGCTGCCATCTGGTGATCATCCAGAGTTTTGTAGCTCAGATCTGGTCGTTTGAAGAGAGAGCTACATTTGTGGGTTTGGAACGAAGACAATGAGGGACTAAATGGTATCTCCCAAAGTAACCTTTCACTAAGTTTTAAACAGCTAATTTGTGCTGCTCATTGGCAGCTGGAAAGCTGAAGAGATCCTCTTTATGGATCCTTTATTATTATCTCTTCTTTGGGGTTGGCATCCTTTTATTGGAGGAGATGGAAGTAGGGGTTGTTTCTATGCATGCCAGGTCCTCCTCTATCAGCATCATAAGCCATACCGTCTGATAGTTACACATGTGTACTAAGATTCTAGCATGAATCTTGATGGATTACATCAGGGACTATACTACATCAGAGACTATACTAAGGTAAGTAGTATTACATTAACTACTCATGGGATTTTCCACTACAGCTCCTGCCTTCTGAAATAGCATCTTCTCCTGAAAATCTGCTCTCTGTCCATGTTTTCTGAAAGTATTACCAATATACTAGTAATAAAAATGATATTAAAACATTTATGGAAGGGAGAAATCTGATTGTAGGTACTGAATTTATTCTTTGTTTTTAAACCCTTCCCTCCCCCACTGTCATTGTCACATCAGATGCTAAGTGTTCCTGAAATTTCAGCAATCTTTTGACTGTTAAGAGTAGCCAGAATGACGCCACAGAATCTACTGCCTGTAAATTTTAGCAAACCAGTTTTTCTCAGCTCAACAAGTTGGGCATTTTGCAGGTTAAGAATGGGATATCTTCTTGTTTTATCACCATGACTGTTGGCTGAAGAAAGGAATTGTGGAAAGTTTGAGATGGGACTGGATACACAGAGAAAGCTCAGAAAAAACAAATCAGCAAGCATGGATATTGTAGCAAAAGTCAATATTTTTTTTCCTTCTCTCTCTCTCTTTTTAGGACCTTAGATTTGCCAGCACAACAGCAGCTGTAGAATTCTTCCTGCCACTTTCTTCCCTAATGTATTTCAAAGAAGGGAAGAGAATGGCATTAGCAACCAAAATTTTGCTACTGTTGTTCAACTGCCAAAGCTGTCTACCCAGCCAGAATTTTTTTAAGTTAAAAAAAACAAAACAAGGAAACCTATTCGTTGGTTGCAATCCCTGCCCTTACTGTTTATGTGTAATTCCCCTTTCCCTTCCAAATCTTTGGCAAGCAACTGAAACTAAACAAGACCAAACCTACCTGGGATTGCTAGAAATCATGTATAATTCCTACCCTGTCCACAGTCGTGTAGATAACTCAATAGCTTAGGAAGGAAAGTTCACTTTCTCTAGTTTGGGAGTTTCCTTGAGTTTGGTCTTATAAATTCAAAGCTTTTCCTTTGTTCCCCGCCATCTATTAAGGTAACACAATTTTCTGGAGTCTTAAAAATGACAATCTATACAGCTTTTTCTATAGTAGTGGCAGTGCCAGTTTGGTGAAAGTGATCACCAGGAATTTCCAGGTCCATGTGCTTGATTGTAAAGTAGAAAGGACATCAACTTCCATATCTGTCAGTCTTACCAGGTAGACCATTCAGGAAATTTGACAAGATAAGCTAATTCTACTTTATTGTAAAGCTACATTACCAGAATCTTGCAAGTCTGAAAGTACAATTCTCCCACTGTCTCCTTAACAGCCTGAGAAACTAGGGAGGGTCCCTTCTGAGCTTCTTGCCCAGTCTGCTTTCTAGCTGACGGCTATCCTGTCTCTTATCTGACCATTCCCTAGGCAGCATCTCTTTGCCCTATCGCCGAAGGTCTTTCCCACATACCCATTACAATATCACTGCTAAAAAACCCCCTATGTGGATATGTCCATGTAGTCATCTGAAAGAAAGGACAATACTGAAATTGAATGGAATTATTTGTGGATTAGTTAAAAAGGTAAAGGTAAAGAGGTGGCACTATACAATAGTGTACCACAAGTAATAATAAAGCCATGACAGCTGAAATACAGTTCGTAGAAGTATTAACCAAAATCAATTTACCTAGGAATAGAAATGGCTTTTTATTCCTTACCACAGGTAAATTCTTCTGGAAGGCCAAATAATGTATGTGGCAAAATATCTTCTGAACTACTGTCAAATATGTCACATTTATTTTTAAAACATAACTATTGATGCGCCTAGTGATACCCATTCCATTCTTAAGAGGAGAAAATATGAATCATTAATCCATTTATACCCTTCTCCTTGGGGAAAATACCCCTCCCACTCAAGAATTACTTATTCATTTGTATTCATTTGTAAGATCTGTATCCTGCCCACTTCCAGTGACTGTGTTATGTCTCATTTCAGTTTTGAGCAAACTTTCTTAGAATAGGGATTAATAAATGGAGTAATATTAGCTGAAAGTTTAATGTAAAAATGCATGTCATCCTTTTTTTCTGCAAAAACAACTCTCCCCCCCCCCCCCATTGTTAATAATAGTTAGATAATGCCTTGCCAAACAATTCATGCTTTGATCACCATTTGGTTGGATTGCCATAATGGGGCAGCCTTTGGAGATGGCTCAGAAGCTGCAGCTGGTCCAAAATATGGTGACTAGAGCAGGGTTTCTCAAACTTGGCAACTTTAAGATGTGTGGACTTCAACTCCCAAGATTCCTCAGCCAGCAGCTTCAATTCTGAGAGTTGAAGTCCGCACATTTAGAGCTAGAATAATCTAGAAACAGTTTACTGTTTTTCTGGATATAGCACAGTGCTTCCTTCTTTGTCTTTTGAAAAAGAACTAGCATTCAAGCTGGAACTTGATTTCATGTAGTTAATTTCTTGAGTTTGTTGAATATAAGAACAAGAATGTTCTGAAAATAAAAATAAGATTGAATTGTCCTGTTCTAAAATTTAAGTGAAAAGGCTTGGGCAGTTCTTCCCAAGGAGAAGAGAAAAAGGCTTGTATCTTGGACTAGCACAATCTGACTCCAGAGATAGGCTGAACTTATACATTATTTCCTTTCTTTTTCAGATCTGATTTCTAACTTCTTTAATGAACAACTTTAGGTTCTAGTCGGGATAGATTTTGTTTGTGTATGTGTGTTGTGTGAAAGAGTGTGCACCTTTGTGTTTTCTGGCAACATTTCTGGAAACAGTTGGCCCTTGCCTCCTCCTTCCTAGGGCTGAGGGAGAGTGACTGGCTCAAAGTCACCCAGCTGGCTTTGTGTCTAAGGCATGACTTGAACTCATCGTCTTCCAGTTTCTACCTTTATACACCACCCCATACTTGTTCTCAGGGATCGATTTACAGTTGCTTAAAATGTAAATACTGTTTTTAAAAGTACAGTTTTAAATAGTGCCTAGTTAAAGACTTACATACTTAGTTATATTCTCAAAAAAGATTCATAATTTATAATCAAGCAGGTGATGCTATTGGATTTCTTCTCCAAAACATTAACACATCAGTGAGTGTTGATTTCATAACAGACTAGAACAGAAACTATTGCTTAGTTGAGATCAAATCTCTTTTTCTTCAAGTTGCTGGGGAAAAGTCCTATTTCAAAAATAGGAAAAGGAGTAAGGCAGCAAATTTAATTGGTTCATGTTATAGATTAGTCAGTTAAAGCTTTATTTTATTTGTTGGACAATTTTAATTGGCACGTAATTAGAAGTGGGAAATAACATAGTTATACATAACAATGGTTGTCTTTGATTAACCATGGATGAATCAATCATTATTGTTTTGCTGGGCATTCTTGACAGGGACTTAAGAAAAAGACAAGATGTTCATTCATGGCTATAGTTTTGAATTTGGACTTTTCATGTTCATGAAGGAAAATAGTAAACAATCTTCATTTAATAAACTGGAATACAGTTGTTGTAAATCAGACTTCCCATACTGAAGAACACAGAAAACTGAATTTTGTTACAAATCATGAATTGAGTGGGAGGAACCTACTTTACTGCCATACATCCTCACAATAGTAGATCAACTGTTGTTGCTATATTGAAATGACATCAGAAAGAGCAAGAAATTTTAGATCATATTTATTAAAACTAATGCATTCAAAGAGTATTTCTAATGTTATTTGCTTTATGAATCTATTAACTTCCACTCTGTTTTTCATGCATATTTGTAAATAATAAAATAAGGCTCTGTTTCCTCACTTAAGGAAGAGTTAAGTCCTGAAAAACTACCCTGGGCTTTAGAGGCCCGTTTGTTCGGTATGAAGAGGTTCCCGAATGATAGAATACATTACTTGGGGAGCTGTGCAAAGGACATTAGAAGCCAGAAGTGGCAGCCTGTAGTGGGGATGGAGAGATTGTGAGAGCATCTGGGGAAAGAGTTATACAGGTGACAAAAATTCAAATGGATCATTCTGTGAATGAGGCTGGAGAAGAAGGTCAATGGAGATGATGGAGAGAGTTGGATGGGTATGAAAAGAGAATAGTGACCTCCAATATTGCTGCCATTTTTGGGAGAGGAAGGGGTAATGGAGGAGAAGAAAAACAATACTGCCATCATTATTAGAGAGGCAGCTCACACTCAGTGGTAGTGCTATTTAGGAAATGAATGTTGAAGATAGATGGAAGGTTCACAATGTATAGGTGGGAGATTATGGGAGGAAGAACCTTTCTAGGTAGGGATATTTTATTCTAGGATTAGAGGAACTGTATTCTACTTTGTTGGCTGGCAAAGCAGTGTTAACTGTTGGTATCCTCCAGAGACCAGCTGAAGCTTTCCACAGCATCCTCTGTCCAGCCTTGGGTGGTGATGTATAACTGCATGTCCTCCTCATACTGAGGACATCTCACCTACATCTCCTCTCCCAGGAGTTTCACATAGATCAGTGTTTTCACTGATATAGATCTTGGCAACTTTCAGATCTATGGATGTCAACTCCCAGAAATGGCCATGCTGGCTAGGGAATTTCAGACACTGAAGGCGTAATGGTCTGTGGGAATATCCTTGACAGGCAGGAGTAGGAAGAGCAAGATTCTGTTACTGTAATCTTACAATAAAGGTAGTGGTTACTCATGGTCTTGGTTTCTTGTCTGGATTACCTCAGAGGGTTGACATCAGTTTTGCAAGTCTCAAAGCACATCTCCCTTGCCTTTACTTCCTAGAGAACTAGGGAGGGTCCCTTCTGTGACACTTACCATGCCCTCATTGCTTCTGTGGGTGGAAATGTCTATTATCTGACTGTTGCCCTGGCTGTAGGTCCTGTTTCTCAAGGATGTTCCCATAGACCACTACAGAAGGTCATACATCAGGAATTGTCCAGATTGGGAAACATCATATAGATGTTATGTAATATGGTGAGGGCACCCTGCAATGGAGCAACCACTGCCTTGAACTCCATCCATAATGAGTACAGACTCAATGCAGGTAGGAAGAGGATCACTGAGGCGCAGTCTCTCCAACTCCCAGCTTTATAGGCAGTCCAGCAAGTTACTATAGTTGGCGTTATTAAAAAGCTGTCAAGAGGTCTAATAACACCAAGAGGGATGTACTTGCCCCATCAAGGTCAAGCTGCGCAGAGTTATTGGGAGTCAGGCGGCATGCAAATTTGATAAATAAATAAAAGTCATCCCACAAGGGAGTGTTTCTGTTCCATGGCCAGGGCTGAATCCTGATTTGCAGGAATCTAGATAATATTTTTTTTTCTAGGATTCTCTGTTGCAACAGTGAAGAATGTTTGAGACTGGATGAAAATTGACCCCCCAAAGAAAAGCTGTAAGGGAGGGTTCCTTTAAGAGAGGATGGACAACCGTATCTTTCAATATGGGTACCATGAGCCCCTCCCTCAAAGAAGCATTGACAGTTTCCCTGATCCAGCTCCCACACTCCCAAGCTGGCCAAAGGTTCTAGGAAGGAGATGGATTATGTCCACAAATAGGAAAGCTCTACAACAGAAGATCCTCTTCATTTCCTCAGGCTCAGCTCAAATCCCCGATAACAGCTGAAGTCCCTGTTTTGCTCATTATGATGGATGCTGTTTGATGGGTGGCGTCCAGACTAGAGCAAATGTGAGTGACTTTATTGATCAAGAAATTCACATAAATATCAGTCAAGCTTGCAGATGTCTTATCCCAACTGTTGTTCTATAAAAGGATCTGGGTAACTCCATCATGAGATGTATAATTAAAATAAAATATAAATAAGGAAGCTTAGTTTAAAGAGGCCTTTAAAATGGAGGAGGTGGGAAGGCATAACAAATGAGTTATAACTATTATTTTGTTTGCCAAAAAAACATGAACATGAAAACATAGAGAGGAGGTGTTTGATTAATTGGGTAGTGCCTCCATTTGCTGAATGGAGTGGTCCGTGACTGCAGAAACTTTGAGAAACATTGGATTGAAGCATCTCACCATATCTGAAAGACTAGGATAAGAACACCAGATATCATACGTTTTGCTGACAAGACTCTAGCTTTCTGGGTTCTGATTTTTGCTATGCTATGCTTTTTCTGCTTATTATTTTGTGGCCCAATAAAAAATTAAAGAGCTGTATGGTAGTAAATAAATCTTGGTCTAATGTGTTTATGATTATTAATATTTTGATTATTAATACTTGTAAACTTTTTTTCAGATGCACCAATGTTTTTTGCATCTGTTTATAGGACTGCATCTCAGGTTTCCATGTATTATAAGAATGTGTATTATAACATACAGAGAGAGAGAGGGAGGATATATTAGGAACAAAATGAAGGTTGTAGTTTTCAGATTCAGCAAAATAACAAGCCTCTAATAAAAGAGGATAAAAACACTTGCATGATCACAGTTTTTAAAATGCATTTTACCTCTTTGGGGTCTTAATTTAGTTTACATCTCTGATGTCGGAGGGTGGGTGGTTTTAATGTAATTGAAGCAAAGGGTGGAAGAAAGTGAGGTAACCCAAACTTATAATATCTAAAGGTGAACAAAGCAGCAAGCAGAGTATAAAGAGCTACCATTGTCATCTGCTTTATTTAATATTGCCACTGGATGTCACTACTTTTCTGTGAAAATTTGGTTGTTAGAATATTTATCTAAATATGTGTACCTATCATAAAGCTCACTAGTGAATTATATTCAAGTTAGTATAAAATGATGATCTCAAACACTCATTTTGGAGAATATATGAACATATATTTGTCTTTAGTTTAATTATTAATTGAAAATAGTTCATTAAAGCTATCCATAAATTAACTGTTTCAGAATAGTAATGCTCACATTCATAGTTCATTCATAAGACTGCTGTGTACTGTACTGGGTATGTGTCTGAAATTATTTCAGTTCACATTTTAGAATGTACTACCTAATCCACACTTTCTAAGCTTTCTTTCTTTCCTTCCTTTGGGTCAGTGTTTACTCCTGATGATTAGATGGATAAATCCACACATAAATCTTTTCTTGGCAAGATTTCAGAAGTGGTTTTGCTATTGGCTCCTTCTTAGGGCTGAGAGAGAGTGACTGGCCCAAGGCCAGTTGGCTTCATTCCTAAGGTAGGACTAGAACTCACAATCTCCCAGTTTCTAGCCTTGTGTCTTTAACCACTTCACCAAACTGGCTGTCATGCCACACTGACTCTCTAAACCAATATAGAAATGGAAATAATTGTTAGGCAACATTTGCTTTTCTCTGAACACTGAATTGATGTCTTCAAATAAGAATATGTGCACAGTAGAAAAAAGTGTACAGTACAGTTTTTTACTATCAACATGAGTTAACTGAGACTTCCAATGATGTGGTGATAGTTAAATTCCAGTAATCTCTACTATTAGCATAAAACAGCTTGCAGAAGCTGTGGCAACCTAGTGTCAGCAGGATATGGAAGGAAAGAGCAGTATTGTCCATTCTTCCTTTCTGATTCCCTGCCAGGGGCTGAAGACTGGAAGACTCTTGCAATTTGCAAATCTAAAACCTGTCGTGATCTGCCAGTAACACCCCTCCAAACTCTTTCCCTTTTTTTGTTCTAGTGATGTTAAATTCCAATATTGGAGAGTCAAGGTTTTAAGGTAATTTTTATAGAATTGGGGAGGGGATATCGAAGGTCAGATTTCCTCCTCCTTGAGTAGACCACTTGTCGAGGTGCAGATCCAGTCTATCCTGTGGGCCAATGAACAACTTTCCAGGTAGGATCAAAATAGAGGCTGAGAGCTCACCAAAGAGTTAAAGGAATGGGATTCCTAGCTGGTTTACATCCTTTAAGACTGAAGGTTGTTCATGTTTCGTATGTGGTGGCACTGGAGTAGCTCTGGCTTCTAGCTGAGCAAGATTTATGCCTATTGTTCCTCTTAAAAATAGAGCTGTGTAGAATCACATGAAGAGGAAGATGTTCCTATGCCTTTGTTGGTATCTATGAAATTAAGGGAGATTCTACCAATTTCCTGATTTACAAACAGGAAGGATATTTTGGTCCTTAGAGTAAAGGATGGACAATCTGAAACCATGCAACATATGTGGCTTTGTCCTAGTTCCAGAGATCCTCTCCAAGCAATTTAGATCCCTTGTATGACTTAGCTCCTCTTTCCTAGC
Organism: Liasis olivaceus; assembly: GCA_030867105.1. Classification (NCBI taxonomy): domain Eukaryota; kingdom Metazoa; phylum Chordata; class Lepidosauria; order Squamata; family Pythonidae; genus Liasis; species Liasis olivaceus. The sequence goes on along the minus strand of CM061353.1, from coordinate 16,440,159 downwards.
AGTCTGCTGTTTGGAGGATAGAGAGAAAGGGGTGTGTGAGAGAAAGGGTGCGTCAGAAGTGGGAAAGGGGAAAGACTCACGTTGGCTTCTCATTCCATCCAGCACTTGGTTTAGCCCCATCCACCATTGACATTAAAACTCCAAAGGCATCCCTAAAAGAATTCATTCTCTTCATTTTTTTTTAACTGCTTGCCCCTGCACTGAGGAATTAAAGTAAATCACCAGGATGAGAGGTAACTCTGTAAATAATGAGCTGCTCATTTCCATGATCTAAGGAGGATTGATGGTGGAGCAGGATTGACCTGCCTTTGGCATCAGTGGCAGTGTTCCCATTAATGAAGGGTGGGGGCAAAATGGGCACCATCACAACTGCCTTCTTGACTTTTTTGACCATATCTTGCAACTCCCCTGTTTGTAAATCATACTCTTGGTATACTCTGGGAACCTAATTTCCTTGACATTTTACTTGTCTTGAGATAGTTGGGAGATCTGGCTAATAAGTTGTTCAAATATTTGTGCTTACTAATGATGTATCACCCCACTAGGACTACGAAACCAACTCCACAGGAAGGTTAAAGCTGCTTTTATTGAAATTGGCTATAATAACAGAATCCTGCAAGTCTGATTGTGCTGGACCTCCTCCTCTTTCATATGGTTCAGGGAATTAGGGAGGCGTCTGCCTGAGCCGCTTCTGAATATTAACTTGTTCCTCAGGACTTAAAAGAAAAATCACCCCCTTTTGCCTAGATAATGGTTCTTGCATATTTCTGTCAAGGTCATCTTCCTTACTCTCTACATGATGTTTTCATTGCATTAGTTACAAGCTGCTCTAGATTACAGTAGGTAAGTCAAGGGTATTGAAGTGGGGGGGGGGGGGATAAAAAAAGTCAAGATGGCAGCTGCAACTATGTGATTAATGTTGTACTCCATGTTTATGTGTGTCAACACAGGTAATTTAAAAAAAAATCTGATACTTATTCTTGCTTCCTATTAAGTACTTGGCCCATGTCTCATTTCTACTTCTTGTTCATTTTCATGCCAAATCTCTGCTTTCATATACTCTTTCCTCAAGCACCTTCCCAATTCTTTTCTTCCTTGCTAACATATATGATTGATCTTACTTATTTCCATGAATTCTCCTTGCTAATACTATTTGCTCCAATTTAGTCTGTAGATTTGCCCACTTGGAAGTGCCCCTCCCCCCCCCCCCCCCCCCCCCCCAATTTTGGCTTCATTATTTTGCAAAGGAGAAAAATAAATGGTTGAGGCAATGGCCAATTGTCTTCATCCAGTGTCAGAATTTTTAAAACTATAGAATGAGCCAGATGAGGAAAACGTCTCTGTAGATCCCATAACAGATTTTTTTAGTCCAAGTAGTAGTAGGCCTAGTCAATTACTCTTTCATTTTCAAAGATGATGGCTGAATGGCAGGTTGCATTAATTCCAGATTGACAATGATTCGTCTAAACTTTGCCCCTATCTTGATCTCTTGAAGACTTTAAAATAGATTGATATATGTTTATGATTTCCTTTCTCTTCTGATCTTGTTATGTCAATCCCCTAAAAACTTTTCCACTTGTTTGCTGAGATCCAATCTCAGTGAATATAGTAGCTGAAGTTTGTTATGAAAGTATCTTTCTATCTTATCTTTTTTTCCTACCATTAACAATGTAATAACATATCTTGTGAAAGTATCCCCCTACAAATATACATATACGCACTGAAACTACCACATAGCAAGTAAAAAAAAAAAAATGCATTCCCCATAGCCTTTTGCTGTCATATTTGTGATTTTGCTGTCTTTCATTGGGCCAATTTATCAGATAAGAAAAGAATGACTTTGTAGTAATGCTTGTATTTCAAAAAATATAGCACAGCTATATGTTATGGGGATGATGGGTGGTGGAATGAGCCAGGAGAACTTTAGTTTCATTTTAATAAACTTAGGGTGATGCTGTGCAAAGAAGTTCAGGGTTCCCAAATATTACCTTGCTTGACGTAAGAGGACTAGACCTGAAGTTTTCCATCTCTCTGTGTCAAGCAGTTACCTGCCAGAATTCCTTCTGGTGCCTAACATGAAAGCTACATGAAAGTGTATGCATCTTGGCAAGACACGGTACGGAAACCACTGACAACTTTTTGCTTGCTACACAAAATAATGAATTACAGCATTATCTTCAGTTTTCAGCAGCTGGACCCAATTTTATTAAATGCTGTTTGTTTTCTATTTTAAAAATTCTGTAGATCAAGGTTATTGGCAGGGTTTGGTAGAAGCTGCACAATCAACCAGCAGTTTCTTTCTAAGATAACTGTAGCAATAATGAGACATTCATCTGCACATCTAAATGGTCTCCAAGAAGTCCTTCCAATGAAAATACAGTTAATTGACTTTCTGTATGCCTGGCTATTATTTTTCACATATTAATTCTGCCTTGTTATGATGAGGAACTATTAGCATTAATATTTCACTCTTTGACATTTGTTGAAACATCAATATTCTCACCAGTTTTCTTTTTAAAATCCCTCCCACCTTCAACAGATTCTCAAATGGCACATTATTCTAGCCTGTGCTTTCAGCATAGGGGACTACAGTCTTATTCCAGTGAGGTGTTTCCTTCAAAAATGTACTATATTTAAAGTCATTCCCTGCATTTGCAACCTGTTTTTCAGTATAATGGGAAATATGAAGACTTGGGTAAAATATTCCCATGTTTTCATATAAAAATAGTCTCTGGTTAGCATGCTAAAGTATATGATTAATGCAAATCAAGAGTCAAAAGCTAGCAGAACATTTTTAGTTCATCATTCTTGATAATATTATTTTTTTATATCTTGAATATAAATGGCTAGTAGCATTACCACTGTTTCATACAGGGCACATGGATATCTTTAATTTTCCAGGCTTTTATAGCAAGCCAAGGTGATTACATGTATTTAGTCACATGAAAAAATGTTCATCCTCTGATGGCACACTATATATGCATTTTTATGGCCATGTAATATGTAGTTCAGAAAGGCTATAAAATATCAGAAAATCACATATGTGGTATAAAGTGACCTGTGCATATTTGGCTGAACTGTCTGACTCTCAATTTTCAATGAATGTATGTTTTATATTATGAAGCAGTCTCACTTCCTTTCCACTTCTTTCTCATTTTAAAAAAATGCAATTTTATTACCTGAAAATCACTTTAAATTAGTAGTGCTCACATATAGGACTGGAAATGTTTGGGTGATTGTATTTGTTTTTTCCCAGAAAATCAGAGGTGGGGGGTGGCAAGAGAATATGGATGCTTTTTTTCTAGATTGCTGCAGTGCATCTGCTTTATAGAAACACTCTCTCCCAAGTGGTCAGAAATGGGCAGTGTACAAAGCTAAATCAAGTTATGCAATATAGGTACTGAAGTTCTTTACCAGCTATTATAAACAAGTGAACTATTTCTGCAAGGGACTCATTGATTAATTTATAAGAAAATGTCAAGAGGAGATTTCAGTGAATTATATATTCTCATAACAGTTTGAGATGGATGCCCTGAATTATAAGTGTCCATCATGATTCTAATCACAAATAGATTAACAAATAATTAAATCACATCTCTAAAACGTAATTCAGCATTGATTGATTCCTTCCCCCTACTCCTTGCCCATTGATCCATTGACTTTTCCTAAAGAGAATCCTTCGGACGTGCTTCCCCTTAGATTGGCAAAGGTCCAGTTTCCCTGCCAGCTTCTCCCTGTTGCTGTGCTGTATTTAAAATGTAGCTCCATCAGCTTTCTAAATACCCAAAATGGCACATTGCATAATGAAACACCATGGAAGACAACATTGCATTTTTGAAGGAAGAAAAATGACAGATTTAAGGACTCCATCGTCAATCACATTAATGTCTTTGACACAGTTGAAGGCAGAATTTCTAATGAGCGTCTGAGCAAGGGTATGCCGGAAGTGGTTTTGCCTTTGCAACTGTACATTTCAGCTCTTCTAATTGCATCAGTCAGGAATTTGGACCCCTCCTTTAATGAATGCCTTTTGACTACTTTCTGAAAGGCAAACAGCTTTGAGAAGGGGGGCACACTAGCATCTTTAATTTAAAACCACACAGTTTTCAATTAGAAGTTATCAGTTCTGCAAACTCCATTGTGCTAGAGCTGCACAGTGAATCTTACCCTCTTCCAGCCCTTCCGTTATTCCTTACGAAAGGTATGATTCCCACCCCGCTTCGTTTAGCCAAGCCTTTCTCCCACCCCTGATGGCTCTGGAGGCTGCTTTAAGAACAGCTTCTCAGGATGCTTTGCACTAGATAGAAATCAAGCATTCTCCCAGGGTTGTGCCTGCACCATCATAAGCCAAGCAAGTCCTGGAATGTATATGAAGCTACAGCACACCTGGCATGGTAGATTGCCCTTGAAGCATGTTGTGAATTTCAGCACACTGTTTATTTTTTGCACCATTCTTCCCCATCCTTATCTTTGCATATCAACACATTGCTCGGGGAGGAGACTGTTGCATGTTTAAATGGGAAAAGCCCAGCACTGCAGCTATACCGGATGTGCAAAGAAAGTTTTCTGTTGGTGGGTAAAACATGCAAAGGGATAAAATGAGTAAAGAGGCTATCCAACCGAGGCTAGGTAAAACCTGAGCTCAAGCTTCACAGGGTTCATTTTAGGGTCGGGGGATGTGGGGAGGAAAGCTTTTTTAAAAAGAATAAGGGAAAGGCTAACATAGTGGAGGCGATCAGAGAGGAAAGGTTTGTACCTGGAAGTGAAAAGAGTCCACCCCACACAGTGTTCAAACATGGGGAGAGGGGTTCCTACCTCACATTCCCTGGAGCCTGCCTTGCCATACGTACAAGGTCCTGTTCCGTTCAGCAGCATCTCACTGGTCTCGCTGTTGGTGGGCTTATAGTCAACATAAAATTCCTGGGTGGTTGGAGTCATCTGTTTCAGTGACTGTCGTTTCTTCTTCCTGTGCCGTCGCATTAGCGAGCGTTGCTGCAACTGCTTCATGCTGACAGGGTAGCGCTTCCAGGAGACATAGATGACCAGCAGAATCACAAGCACGGACAAGAAGAGAGCCACACTCCCAGCGATGATTTTATGGAAGGAGATCTGCTCGGCGCTGTGCTCGGGCATGGAGCTGGCCTCTGGGGTCCCTGTGGTTGGGGGCAGAGGGGGCTTGCTATCATGCTTAGGCCTGATGACCTTTGGTTTAAAGGTTGGCTTTGGGAGAGCCTGTGGCAATTCAAACCTCTCTGTAGTACTTTTGCCACAGATGCTGTAATTTTTCACTGCATCAATAACGTTCACCCCTTGCAGTTCTTTGGGGCTGGCACAGATAATTGTATTTTCCCTCAGCCCTTTGAAACTTTTAAGCCAGTTTACCAGGGAACAAATATTTCTGCTGCATTCCCATATATTCCCAGCAAGGCTGATGTCATTCAGAGATATCCAGGAATCCAAAATCTCTTGGCCGATAAATGTGAGCTTGTTGGAATCCAGGTTGAGGCGCTGTAAATTGGGCACACACTGGAAAACGCTTGGTCCACTGAAAGCTTCTATTTCATTTCCCGATAAATCAAGTCTTTGTAATGAGCTCCAGGTCCAAGACATGGTTTGTCCTATAACACTGATTTTATTCCACTGTAAATAAAGGTTCTGTAGGCTGACCAGCCTTGGAAAAAGTGCCAAGTTAAGCTTAGAAAATTGATTGTGCTCCAGGTGAAGCTCTTTCAGCCTGATCATGCCAGCAAAGACATTCCTTGCTAAGCTTCGGATCCTGTTGTAACCCAGGTCTAAGAGTTCCAGGTTCCTACAGTCCTGGAAAATCCGGACTGGGATTGTTCTCAGGGAATTGGACCTCAGGTGTAAACTCAGCAGTTTCCTTAAGCCTCTGAATTGTTCTGCTCCCAGGGAATGCAGCTGATTATAGGAGAGATCCAAATTTCGGAGGTTTGTTACTGGTCTGAAGGTGTTATTAAGAAAAAAGGCAATTCTGTTGGAACTCAGAATTAACTCTTTAAGCCTGCGTATTCCATTGAAAGCATTCTCATCAATATTGCCGATATGGTTGTGGTCTAAGTAGAGCCAGGTAAGTTGATTAAGACCTTTAAATTGGTTGTATTTTAGTTTTTGAAGGCTGTTATATCGCAAGGACAAACCTAAACAACCAGCTGATATACTCGAGGGTATCTCTTGTAATTTCTGGGACTCACAGTATACCATTTTGCCTTCACACCTACAGCCCTTAGGGCATCCTCGTTCAGCAGACGAAAGCATTGTCAGTAATACAGTAGGAGCTATTACCAGGGCTACTGCTGATCCGCTCAGTAGCCTAAATACATTGAAACCTGGAAATAGAAATAACTTAGAAAAGTTATCCCCCCCAAAAAACAGTCCAGATATTTTTCAGTCATGCTCAGAAATGCTATTTCAGTATAGAGGAAACCCCCAGGAGAAGAAGTACTTTGCAAGCAGTTTTATTTTACTCCCCCCATAGCCCCCCCTCATATTTTAAGGTGACAAACCTAATAAAGAAGAAGAAATAATGCATGGAAGCCAGACAGAGTCAGACTGAATCACGCTGAAATGTACCTCTAGTCGTAGCTTGCACAGAGGCCAATCTACAGAGTGATTAATACAGAAGCATTGCAGGGACTGCTGTGGGCTTACTAGAAAGGAATAAAATGGAAACATACCCATCCTTTGTGTTTTCAAAGGTCGTCCTTAGGCCTTTTGCTTTTGCCTAGGGGCCACAAACATGACAGCCCCTGTCAGCTGCTCTTTGGTGAGTCAGGGCTCGCTGACACCCAGGAAGAAAAATTGGACCCCCTGGGAAATGGACCAATTTTGGATCATTATCCTTTGCCAGGCATGCAGAACATCCCAGGAATAAATAAATCCCAACGCGGTGTTTGCAGCAGAAAGTCAAGTTCTTCCTAGGTGATAGGGTCTTCATGGATGATGTGGTTTTGCATCTTTACATTGTGGACCCGGCTTCTCTAAAATCTCCCTGTGCAAAGCTTGAGAGATTCCTCCAAGTGACGCTCAGCTGTCTGAATTCGCCCATCTGTATTCCGCTGGGCAGCAGTTCTCATAGTCAGCACCCTCGATCCAGCTAAGGAAGCTGCGTTGAAGCAGAGAAGCCAGGATGACCCGGTACAATGAACAAGCACTGTTCACTTCTGCATCCCGTCACTCCGAAAGCTTCTCCGACTGTTGCTTTGGTTTCAGTGAATGCAGTCTTATGTAAAGCTGCCCCCAGTGGCGAAGAATATTATGGGCATGTGCAGAAATGTCTCCTTTCTTTTCTTTTCTTTTCTTTTTTTTTCTGTTCTTTTTCAATCTTGCAAATGAATAAGCTCTGTGCTGGGAAATGAGTGATTGTTCTGGGTCACCAAATAGAAGCAGACTGGACAGCCTCACTGTACACTAGTGAAATGGTAGTTTTGGCTGAGCCCCCTTCCCCCCCCCCCTTTTTTTTTCCTTTTAGGTAATTTAGCAAAGCCTTTTGTGCTCAACATCTGCTGCTGGGACTTTTACTTAGCATGTTGATAATTGTCACATTTCATTTAGGCATGAAAGTAGCACGCAATTAATGCGCACATATCTTGTGCCTAAACCATGAATACAGTTGAACACCTCTGCTGATACATTATTTGAAACACACTAATCCATGTTATCACCATTGGTGTACAGTTGGTAAGATCTGTGAGTAACATGAGAAATGAAGGCTTGGTGAGCGGCAAGATAACTTCTGCGTGTTTGTAGACCCACCTCTCTGTGCTCAATAATGTACAGCAGTCATTCTGAATGTTTTCTCTACCTCTCTGAAAGGTACAGAACTCCCATACGAATCTTCCCTAATATCTGAGGGCTGCTTCTGAAATTTTGCTGCAGACTCCCCTCCACCATTATCTGAATATGGCTGGAAAGCATGAGGCAAAGCTAAACCTGTAGCTCTTCATTTTCTGGTCAGGCTGTTATTTTGGCACCACTTTTAAGATAACTTTATTACTGCAATTTGGGATCCATTAACTTTAGTTTTGTAATGCCAAATATGCAGCTTCATGCCATTTTTATTAACTTGAGTATGTTTATAGAATGATAAAATGGACCTTATTGTAGTGTATAAAATCAGTGCTGGGATGCAGTGCAGCTTCCCTGCCCTTCTTGTGGCTAGACCACCCAAAATGTGCAACTTCAAAAAAAGAAATATAGATAGTTAAGGGTTTTCAAAAGTGAAGCACTTGTCTGTTTATCCTGCCCATTAATTTAGATGGGAGTCTCCAGCTTTCCAATACTTATTGGGTGAATTGATTGAGATGGTGTAATGGTCCGTGGGAATGACCTTGGGAGACAGGGTGAAGAGATGCTGCCTAGGGAATGATCAGATAAGAGGGGGCATAGCCTGCAGCTGCATAACGGACAGAGAAAGAAACTCAGAAAGGAACCTCCCTAACTTATCAGGCTGTAAAAGAGACGGCAGGAGATTTGTACTTTCAGACTTTCGAGATTCTATTAATGTAGCCTAATAATAAGGTAGAATTAGCTCATCTGGTTGTATTTCCTGTCTGGTCTACCTGGGAAGGCTGCCAGATGGAGACTAAATCTCGAGCATACTTGGTCCTTCCAATCTGCAGTTGTGTCGTTTCCTTGTTGACTGTCTCCCGTGGCACATGGAAGATATATGGAAAGGTGGAAAGAGCAATATTCAGCTTTCTGAATCTGTTCTTATGTGTGAAGACCGGAATGTGCAGAGATGAACTCCCCCTTTTGCGGATGCAGAAGTGTTTCAGTATTTCCCAGAGGACCTTGCAAGGATATGGGGTGGAAGGGATAGGACATAAACTGGAGAGCTCATATTTCAGCCTGTTTGGAAACATAATTTGATGATTCACAGCCAAATATGTGAGTCGAAGCCATTGAAAAATATTGTATTAGAACAACAGCAGGCAACCATTCATATCCAAGACCTGCATTATTTTTCAAATTGGCCTTTTAGAATTGCATGGGATGTGGCACTGAGGCAGTGACATCACTGGAGGGTAGGTCTGCAAATGCTGGCCCTCTTTAAGTTAAAATGGATAATGCAATAGGCCAAACATTTAAATCACTCAATTTGCTTCTTATATCTATCCATGACCCCCTCTCCCAAAGAAATTATGCTGCCAAATGCCAGAATTTTGCTACTGAATAAGGCTAGCATGGTGAAGAAGGGGCTACAAGGAATGCAGAAAGGGGGCTGGATACTACAGGCAATCCATGAGTTGCCCATCTTATATTTGAGGAAGTGTGCAGGTTCCCTGTTGTAGAGTCCTTGGTGTTCTCTGAGCTTGGTTGTTTTCTTGCAAACATTTCGTTACCCGGCTAGGTAACATCTTCAGTGCTAGCTGCTAGTTCTGTGCTAGTTCCCTGTTGCCATGAAGACCATGCTTAGTCTTCACTTCATTTTCTGTTTGAGCTGATATTTCTGACACAGTGTGGTGCAGTTGCAGAAGACATATTTTTTATATCTCTTGTCTGATCTGAGACCCCCCTGAAACTTAAAAGAAGATGCAGGCAGAGCTTGGCTCCTGCCCCTCCCTCAAAGAGAATGGGTCTTAAAAGAAAAGAAAGGTGATCCCTGTGGATTTTGCTAGTGTTGCAGCTCCTGATTTCTATATTAAGACTTTCTATGGAATAAAAGTGGAAGCCCCAACATCTTTCTTCCCCACATTCACACCAATATATTGAATCTAACGCACAAAGAGTGAGTCGTTGTGCTGTAAAACTTTGTTTTGCTGCTTCAGATCCATTATGGTGTAAAGTTTGAAATGAATTCATTGAAAGCAGGAGAGCTATAAGCCTTGAAAGCATATGGCAGTCAAACAGACTTGACCTGGAAGTTGGCCCAGGCAATTTCATTGTAGAAGTTTTAAATACACACACAAGTACCTTTATGTGTGCTGGTTATATAAACTACTGCTTCTGTATCCTTCTGCTTTTCTTTTTTAACAGCAGGCCTTGATAAATTATTTTTAAAAGGTTGTGCCTAATTTATAGGTGCATAAGCTTCTCTGGACAAGGTCCCATCACTTCTGCTGATGAAGCTACCTTTAAAGTTCTGGCTGCATTGTATATGCATTCTGTATTATACAAGCCAAACTTCCTCAGCTGGGTAGCCTCCATATATATTGAGTGTCAATGCTCATATACTTTCCAGCCAGTAGAGCCTTTGCCTGTGAATTAGGTTCCATCATATCCAGAGGGCTTAAGATTAGAGAAGGCTGATATAAGCCATGCATGATATTAGTGATCGGGTTGGGACTCTTCCACTTAGTTCTTCCTAGTCCCAAACTCAGGCATAGAGTGCTCTGTACTCTGAATTAAATGTGCATACAGCTCCCTGCCTTCCACTGCACAGCACCTGAAATTGTATTCTGGGATATCCTCATTAAACTATGCTTTAAAAATGTTGGAGCTCAAAGTTTCTAGGGAAGTCCTCCCTCTTTCAGATGAATTTTTTAAGTCAAACGAGGCCCTCTGTCTGGTAGTTAACAAAGACCATCCTACGTGGAAGCTTGCAGCTATAATACCTGATGAGAGTGAGTGTGAGGAAACTTTCAAGAGAGAAATGGCTGAGTCTGAATGAGGAGAATCACCTTGCCTTGAAAGGTGGCCTGTGCTCTCCTGCTCTGCCTTCCAGCTATTATCCTGTCATGTATGCTGATGTGATAAACCCCCACACACAAATCCTGATTTGTTACAGTTTTAAAGTAAGAGGTTTGCTACCATATGGCACAGACATTTCATGTTGTTTCCTTTTCATTTTTTACTGAGGGGAAATGGTCCATGTTTAGGTCAAGCCTGAATGAATAGTGCAAGGCAGTAAGTTACTGACCAGCAGCTGAGCACTGATTGGCTGGCTGTTCTCCGTGCTCAGGTATTAGCCACAAAGCACCAAGGGTGTTTGGCTAGTGTCTACAGATCCATAAACATGTAAATATGTCACTGCAGAATATTCCAAAAGATAACCTAATAGTCTGAACAGCTCAATTCAATTGTGGAAGAGTGGCTTCCAATGGGTAGGAAGATGGAAAAGCTGCTCATCTTGAAGTTCTCTTAAAGACATATTCCAATGTGGCATTTGGTGTACGTATGTATGAATTTAGAATAAAAATAACTTTATCCAGAGCAAATATATTTTGTTCATTGGGCCTGGGTCAGAGTTAACCAGAAAGGAACGGACAGAAATGCACAGCTATCACGTTACTTTCTGTGGTGTCACCACTGCTTCTATGCACCTACCAGACATGGTACTGAAGATGTCATTTGCAATGTCATTTGTTTATTCATAAAGAATATTGATAGATGTTATCATTTTGTGTATGTAATACCACACAGTTGGGCGGCAGAGTTTGAGAGGTTCCTTCCTTCTCCTGATCCCATTCAAAATTCTCCAGTGGAAACATCGTGAGTCCCAGAAGGGGGAGTTGCACTGGCAGCAGAGCAGTCTGTCCACTGAGAAAAAAGTTCAATCCATGGAAATACATCCCTATCTCTATATGAAAATTAAGGGACGTATTTCTGCTGAAGTTAGGTTGTAAACATAAGTTTGATGAATTCAATATTCCGAATTCAGTTCAGAGGGAACTGTACTGATTTAATTTAAAAATAACATTACCTTTATATGAAGCCTTATAGATTGGAAAAGTGGATTAACCACCTTTTACAAAATGGTGGGATGCTGAGGGCATAATTCCAAAGATAGAAACCACACACACACACACACAAACATGCATACATGCATGCATACACACACACACACACACACACACAGAGTTATGTGCACATACCCCCTCACTCCTACAGACAAATGTTGGGAAATGTTACAGTGCCACAGAAGATGAAAAGAAAATATAGAAGCATGGTAACAAAACATGTTGTTTTCAAATTTTACTTGGTTCTGTTGTCTTTGAATTTCTTTATCCTGAATATTTGTTCCTTTGCCTGATTTGCCATAAGAGAAAGTAGTACAAATGTTAAACAGTTTAAATCCAAGGATGTGTATAATATCCCAAGCTTGAAACATTGTAAAGTCGGAACATCTGTTTTGAGTGATATTTCAGTAGATTTTGGATGAGTGAGGAATGTTGTATTTATTTACTTATCACATTTGTATCTTACTGATCAAAGCGTTATAAAGTGTTTTAAGAGAGTTGAGGCTGATGATGGTCCCTGATTCTCATGTCAGAGAAAGTCATTTGGTGAATACTGGGTTTAAAAAAAAAACAGGATAGTCATATAACTCTATTAGAAATATATATGTACTCGAATAATATTTGTATTAGATAAGCATATATAGAATTGGAACTGTGGACTATTATAATGATATATTACCTTTTTCATTGTACTTTTTCACTTTTATGTTAAAGCACTTTTTGTATTTTTTTCCTTTTTTGTGGTAAAAAAATAAAAAAAAATGCCAGAGAAAGTCATTTGGTGAACAAGGGACAGATGGCAAGAAGCTTTAAGGCTGAGAAAAGGCCTTCAAAAAGCCTCTTGGCTCAAAAAGGCAGGATTAAGAGCCTCAGGATTTGAACCTTCTCTCTGTTTCTCCCACACACAGAACGTCTTATGTAGACCTTCCTAATTCCCTTCCTAATTCTCACAAGTAATGTTGCTTATCTAACCTTCTTGTGCTTGTTTAAGAGAGATAAAGAGTGTGGGAGGGAGAGTGTTTTATGGGCCCACCTCGCAGCAAACTTTGACAAGTGAAACTTCCTATGATTTGGAAACTGTTCTAACATTGATGCAGCCCAAAATTGGGTTCCCTTTTTTGCAGCCACATCCTTCTATTAATATTCAATCTGCAATCCACTACTTTCCAAGATTTTTTTTCTCAAGTGGTATTACCAAGACTTGTTTTCTCCATCCTATACCCATACATTTGGTTTTTATTTCCTAAATAAAGAACTTTGCATATAGCTTAATTCTATTATTTCCAACAGTATATCTATCCTATGAAGACACTAATGTTTTCTAGGATATTACCTGTCCCTCCTAATTTTGTATCATCTACAAATTTGGTAAGCATTCCTTATACCTCTTAATCCGTTAATAAAAAAACATTGAAAGTACATGCCAGGACTAAACCTCATTACATTCTCATTTGCTTCTTTCTCCAGTTTAGTAAGAAATCATGGATGAGCATTCTTTAAATAGAGTTTTTGACCCAGCTGTCTATAAATTTAACTACCATGAGATTTATGCTGATTGGGGACAAATGAATAGCCAGATGTTTAAGAATGCTACTAAAGACTTTAATAGAACATCATCAGGTACTCTGTCTAAGGCTTTGCTGAAATCAAGATATTGTGTGTTTGGCATTTCCACAATTTATTAAACAGGATGCTCAGTAAAAAAATAAGATAAATGTATAGCCTGCTGAGATCTGTTCTTGAAAAATCCATGCTGCTTTCTGGTAATGGCCATATTGTTTTCAAAGTACTCACAGATCAATCTCTTCATGACACTACAGAATCTTCACAGATACTAATTTCCGATAGGTCAGTACTTGCCTGATCTTCCTTTAGTTCCTCATTGGACATGGGGCAACGTTGCCTCTTCTCTCACCATTTCTCAAAGATTATGCACAAAGAATTGTTTCAGACCATCAGCTACTTCCCGGGACCGCCCTGGAGATGTATACACATTCAAAGCAAAGAGATATTCCCTAACCATGTTTCTAACACTATCAGGATTTAATCCAGTTGTGGAGTAGACTGCAGCAAAATAGAAGGTGAGTAGCTTGGCCTTTTCTTTGTTACTTGTCAATGTTTTCACATCTTCAATGAGCATCTGATTCACTGACTCTTGCCTTTATTTTGACTATAACGGAATGCTTCCTTTTTCTAGTCCTTAGCATCCTTTGCCAACTTCAGCTCATTTAGAGTTTTAGCTTTTCTGATACCATCTCTACAGTTCCAGGCTACCTATTTGTACTTGTCCTAACTGACCAAATAGACCTTTTCCCCTTGGGTTCATACTGCAGCTGTGGAAGGCAGCATGAATTCTGAAAAAAAATCCACAGATAGTTTTAAAGTATTGCCAACAAGTGGTATATGAGTGCTTCTGCACACTTCAAAACACATTTTCCTCTTCAAAACTGAAGCACTTCACAGCCCTAATATTTATGTGGAAGAGCAGGAAGGCAAGATGGACCCCAGGGGACATCAGAGGCATTGTTTATGGCAATAAGAATCCTTCAGCATCACTTTCTGAAATCTCATCTGTAATAGAGAATGTCTCCAAGTCACACTGCAGCCAAGTGGCCTAGGATATTACCATGTTGAATGGTATCAGAGGCTGTAGATGTCTGCAAGAGGGGAGGAAGGGATAAAAAGTGTGTTGCAACATCACAGTGCAAACCCCACCCGCTATAAACTTGTAGGAGATATGGTGACACTGGTAGGAACAATAGGAATTAGTAAGACATCGTGCATCATGATGTCATAATGTACATTTCACCATTTTGGCATCATTGTGGTTAGGAATTGATGCCTTTGTTAAAGGCCACTGAGAGGTTCAGACACATCAATGGAAATGCATTTCCCTTTCCTAATAAGCAGTCTATATTATCCACCAAAATGACATCTATCCTGTTACTGAGGTTGAAATTGATCTAGCTAATCTAAACTATTTTGAAACCTCTGAAACTATGATGTTACCACACATTCCAGCACTTGGACGAGCATGGAATATTGAAAATTGGTGAGGAGATAATTCAGCATGGTAAAGTTCTGGTGTCTGCAGGAAGCCATGATTTCATCAACATGATGAAACATGCATTGTAATGCTACGATGCAAGATCCAGTCCTTGCATACCTGCAGGTGATATCTGATGTAAGTACAAAGTGGTTGGAATTAGTATCATAAAGTTATGGCACAAATTTTGTCATTCCCCCCCCCCCCCCCACACACACACCTACAAATGTCCATGGTTCAGGATGAATTAACTTAAGCAAACATTTCATTATAGCCTTTTTGAGGTATGAGTAAATCTTGCCTAGCTTCATCCAGAACTACTTTTACAAGCTAGGAAGGGCAAAGATCAAGGGCGACTGTGATAGGCTTCACTTCTCCAAGGTTCTCTTTATATCACTAGTAAAGTATACCATAGAAGTGAACAAGCAAACTCACAGATATATCCTCTGGACTTATGCCATCTTAGATGCCATGAACAATTTTATTTGATGGCACATAATCAATCAATATTGAGCTGTCCATTTACGGGATGGGGAGAGGGACTGTCTCACCTTCATCACATCGACCCATCCCACCCGGTCAGGCAGAGAGGGCATGTTATGGACCCCATTAGTGAGAGAATGTTGGCTGGTGGGGCCCAAGAGGAGAGGCTTCTCTGCCGTTGCCCCCCACCCTTTGGGATATTCTCCCCCCAAAGGTGCAGTGGGCCCCTACTATCCTGGCTTTCTGGAAAGTACTAAAGACCTTGCTCTGCCAGCTTGCATGGGGCAGTAAGAGTTTTAATCAATCCTGGGGGTGGCTGGCACCCTAATGACATTCCCCGAGCTACTCACCAATTACCATAAATTCTTGGAATATATTTATTATTTATTCAGGACTACTTTTACATTGTATTTTTAATTAATTTTATCTTCTCTGTAAGCCACCCAGAGTTGCTTTTTAACAAGATGGGCAGTGACAAATTTGATAGATAGATAGATAGATAGATAGATAGATAGATAGATAGATAGATAGATAGAGGATGGTTGAATGGACTCCCACAGAATTTGGATGCTTTGAGCAAGTTGTTTTTTGGACTGCTCTGTGCACATGTAGAGTGATAAAGAAGAATCATTTCCTCACTGCCATTGTGATATAGGCTAGGAGAATGATAAAAACTTAGAGAACTTCTTTTGTTGCTCTGCTTAGCATCCTCAGAATGTTTACTAGCTGCTTCTAAGAAGAATCCAATACTAGTTCAGGAGACCCTTCTGTCTATAAGGTAATGGAAGTGTTTTGTGTCTGAAATGTGTCTGAAATGCAGCCTGTGATTAATGAAAAAATGTATAAAAGTCATTGTTTGGAAATTCCCCTCTCACCCCTATGGGTGGTCTGTATCTTCCTCAATCTCATCTATCACTACCACTGTCTTCTGGTCTTTGTCTACTACCACGATGTCTGGTTGACTGGCCAGTACCTGCCTGTCCATCTGGATCTGGAAGTCCCACAGGATCTTAGCCCTGTTATTCTCCTTCATGATATTCTGTGGAATGTTCCATCTGGACTTGGGGGGTTCTAGCCCATACACTGTGCAGATGTTCCTGTATACAATGTCAGCTACGTGGTTGTATCATTCAGTATATGGTGTTCCTGCCTGCATCTTACACCCTGCCACTATATGTTGGACTGTCTCTGAGGCCTCTCTGCACAGTCAGCACCTTGGATCCTGTCTAGTGTGGTAGACCCCTGCTTCTATGGATCTGGTGCTTAGTGCCTGTTCTTCTGCTGCTATGATCAGTGCCTTAGTGCTGTCTTTTAGTCCAGCCCTTTCCAGCCGCTGATAGGATTTCCCAGTGTCAGCCACCTCAGCTATCTGTCGATGGTACATCCCATGCAGGTGCTTGTCTTGCCATGGTACTTCTAGTAAGGTTTACCCCATTTGTCTACCAGTCACCCCCGGTGCCGTCCTTGTCCTCATGTGCGGTTGGTTGCCCGGGCCCCGCTGCCATCGCCACTGCAGCTTGCCGACCCTTGGCTCTCTGTCCTGCAGCCGCCACCTCCTCGAGCTCCGTGGGGTCCTCTGCTCTTGCCTCTCCTCTGCGGCTTGACCCCATCTGCCTGGTGGTGCCACCGAACCGCACCGTCTTGGACGCCCAATCGATGTGCGGGTTCTGGCATGTTAGCCATGCCAGTCCCAGCACTACCAAGCATAGCTCCTCCCAGTTGGTCCCAACCTTCATGCTGACTGGCTTAGTGCAATACTGCGCTGGTCCCACCCCTGCCATCGATCCATCCAACTGGCTGAATGCGATGGGCTCACTGAGTCTCCTCACGCTGAGTCCCAGCACGGATGCCAGCACCGGGTGGATCAGGCAGCGGGTACATCCCGAGTCCAGCAGAGCCTCGACATTCGCCTCTGCTCCCAATCTCATCCCCTTGAGGTAGACCCTGATCTGCATGGGTGAGCAGTCCCTGCTTTCCAGCGGGTCCTCATACTGCAGCCCCATTGGCTGCTCCGGGGTGCGCCTCAGCGTAGCCAACCTTCATCTTCCGCTGGCTCACTCTCCCCTCCTAGCAGAGCTGGACTTCCACGTGAGCCAGCCAGCTCCACTGCATGCCGCTCCGCGAGCTGCTGCCTCCTTCCGGGGTTGGCCGGAGGTTCTTGTAGCCAGAGGTCACTGGGGCCCATCCGCTATGCCGTGTGTTTGGGCGCCTCGCCTCAAGGGGCACTGCACCATCTGGTGCCCCTTCCCTCTGCAACGGTAGCAAGTGCCCGCAGTCTGCCGGGCCTCTCCGTCCTCGAACCTCTGCTGTCAGCTCTTGCACCTCGCCTCCAGGACCACCTTGTTGCGATCGGGCGTGGTTGGTATCCGGGCTCGGGTTCCTTGTTTCACCTGGTCCCAGGCAGCTTCCGCCATCCCCGTCAGCCCTTTCCACTCTGCCAGAGTCTCCAGGTCATCCCTGCTGACTACTCCTCCCCGGATCTCTGAGTGGAGCCTATCCTGTGTAAAGCAACAGGTTAGTTGCTCGGGACTCCCCAAGGAATTGCTCCTCGAGCTTCTGAACCGGGGTGCCTCCGCTGCCCGCTGGTTCTCAGTCGCACCTCCCGTCGGACTGGCTGCCACCGCACCCTCGTGCTCGTCCCTGGTTCTGCGCTGCCCTCGGTGGCTACCCCAGCCGGGGTTTTAGGTCCACCACGCGATGCCTGCAGCATGCCCGGTATGGCTGTCGCCTGCTGCTGGAAGTCGCCCTCCAGCCAGCCCAGCCTCTTCTCCGGCTCCTGGTTCCTGGACCCCTTGCTACGGCTCCAGGTGACTTCATGTCCCGTCGACCCCTCTGGATCCATCCCGCCATCAAACACCTGCCTGGCGTCCCGCAAACTGGCCGTGGTTGTGGGTCCTCTCCTCCCGCTTGGGACTGGCCCCGTCCATGCGACCTCTGGTCTGGGCTCCGCGCGGCTCCTCTAGCTCGTGCCCTCACCGCCGCTGGCATCGCCTGATTCCTCCTTTGCCTGTGTCTCTGCCTTAGGGGCCTTGCCCCGCCAAAGTATGGTCTGCAGCATCACCTGGACTGCGTCCATCCGCTGCTCGATCTTGGCCTCCAGTCGGGTGAGTCGTTCCTCCAGCTCCCGGGTCTTGGGCTCTGAGCCACGACTTGTCGTGACCCCCCATCCTGGTGACCTGTCAGGGCCCCTGCCCCCACCAAACAACCACCTGTCCTCTGGTGACCTCTCGGCTGCGTCCGTGCGCCCTTCGCACCGGACCGGTCCTGCCATTGCGCCTTCAGATTCGGGCTCCTGGCTGCCCCGCTGGTTAGCGGTTTCCCCGTCGCTGGCCATCTCCTGGTGCCATCAATTGATTCCTCTCCGGTCCTGGCTGCAGGGAAAGAAGGTGAGCGCCCCTTGGTATGCACCGGGTAGCGTTCAAAGGTGATTTGTAATTTCATATGTTACACTTGAGTAAACTTCTTTGTTGAACACATGTGTCACGAGAGTTTCTCTAGACGAATGGGGTAAACCTTACACTTCCTCCACTTGAACTTCCTCCTATGTCTGCTGATGCCTCAGGATAAGACAGGTCCTGAAGAGCCAGCTCAATGGAAAGAACAAGATCCACGCCATCAACACATATGCCCTGCCAGTCATCAGATACCCTGACAGTATAGTGAGTTGGCCACAGGAGGACACGAACACTGCCGATGTGAAGACCCAGAAGCTCTTCACAATGTACAGAGGTTTCCACCCCAAGTCTAACACCCAGAGATTGTACCCCAGCCACAAAGAGGGCAGGCAGGGTCTGATGAGTGTCAAAGCCACTCACTCACTCACTCACTCATTCATTCATTCATTCATTCATTCATTCATATATATATATTTGCATGTGTGTTCTGGGAAACTGGAACTTGGAGCATTTGTAATAGTTTTCCCACTTGTATTCAGCTGTCAACCCTCAGATGTTTTGTACTTCTGTTTTTTGCATTCTGCCATTTGTGTAACAACTGGGATATAGAATATTTCAGAGCTTTTCTAAAGACTAAGTCACACTACTAGTATAGATTTCTCTACATATTATGGATTTCTTCCATGGAAGGTGCCACTGTGTGAAAGATTATCCAGATTCTATGTCTGATGTACAAACATACATATACACATGCAGAGAGAAATGGGCAGTCACATTTGTATAAACATATATGCATAAAATAAGAAAATCTCAGCCAAGGAATAGTATGCATTTATGAAATGAAACATGAACTTCTGTGATGACCACACATGAATCATCTCATTTTATTTAATTGAATTTCAGTCAATGAAGTTAACTGTAAGATGCAAACTGTTCCATCCTAGTGTCACAATGGAATACATGCTATTGGCTAGCTAGCTAGCTAGCTAGCTATTTATTTATTTATTAATTAAATTTATATCACTGCCCAACTCCCCCACAAGGAGGGACTCTGGGTGGTTCACAACAAAACAATTTAAAATCAGTAAAAACATAAATAATGCAAATATAAAATACAATTATTAAAATATAATTATTAAATACAATAAAATCCAAGAGATGGTGATATTATTTCAGCAATATTTAATCTGTCCATCAACTTGGACATCAGCAGTGCAGTCCTATGCAAATGTACCTGTAGGTAAATTGCACAATGCTAAATGAAGTTTATTCTTAGAAGTAGGATTTTTTATCCTGATTTTTTTTTAAAAAAAGGTCTTTATAATGTGTAACCCTGTAAATAAAAACTCTGAAATAAATTTCAATAGAATACTTAAGAGCCCTGGGGCATCATTAAAAGGTTATTACATATTTCACATACTTCTCCAATCTGCACTAAGTAGCTATGAGATGTGTTAAATTGTAGACTTCCTTCTGTATAAAATCTTATTTGACCTTTCTCAGTGACAAGACTCAGGAGATCTTATCTACAACTTCTCAACTGCATTATTTCTTAAAGCACTGTGGGATGTCATGTCACAAATGAGTAGAAATTCAGATTTAAGGTTGGTTCTAAATTCACCAGTTGATCTGAGAAAACTGGGAATATAATGCACAATGGTGAATTTCTGTTCCACCCTTCACATTGTTATTTCTGTATTGGTAAACACTGACAACTGCAGGCCAAGGAGTTTCATTTCTCGGAGCAGAGCATGTGTTATATTAAAAACCATGCCAAACTAACATTTTTAAAAAATAATATAGAAACTTCCAAGCAGTATTTGATATTTTGTGATTTAGCTAAATAATAGTGCTCCTTTGAAAGGTTGAAAGCTCTATATCTGTTAATTTCTTAGAGCTGTCACAAGAAGATTAAGACTAGGGATTTTTTTGATTAATCTATTGTCATCATTACATTTTTTCCCTCTTTTGATAGCACCCTCATCTTATTAGCAGCATTATTTACAGAGTTCACCACAAAGATTCATTAGACAGTTATTCATATTTAAATTGATTAGTCTTGATTTAAGTACTGCCTTTTCTACTGCAATGATAAAAAGTTTCAGGGGAAAGATATATCTCCTGTTAACTGTGATTTTCTTTTGCTGAATTTGCCGCTGATATCCCATTGACTTTTCTGATTTTCATAAAAAACAACAACAACTGAAAAACGTTTGCTGTCCACAGAAAGCAGTATAGCCCTTTGCTGTTTATAAATCCCACCCATAACAAAACTGAATTTTCTATTATTCCAGATCAGATGGCTTTTCTTGTTTAGTCCCCTATTCCAGCTGGCAGCAGATCTCCAGGATCTTGGGTAGTGATTTTCTCCTATCACCTCTTACCTGACTCTTTTAATTAGGAATGCCAAATGTAGAACTTGGTACCTTCAAGCAATGTCCTTATCAGTGTATCGGCTCTGATGTTTGTTAGGAGAGGGGAACAGATTGCAGGCATTTTTACAATCTGGTTGACATCTAACAGAGAGACATTGACTGTAGGATGTGGTCAATAAAGCCCGCACTTGAAGTTGTCACACACTGTCACGCTGCCATCTTGTTATTTATTTATTTAATACATTTTATTTATAGGAAAAAATTATGAAACACCTAAATACACTAACACAGACACAGACACACACACTTAACAAATCAATCTTCAAACTTAAAGAAAAAAAATTAATAGACCCCCCCCCAAAAAAGGAAAGGGGGGGGTCTATTAATTTTTTGTCTTCTTCCCAGGGCTGAGAGAGAATGACTATCCCAAAGTCTCCCAGCTGGCTTTGTGCCTATGCTGGACTAGAACCCATGGTCTCCTGGTTTCTAGCCTGGCACCTTAACCACTACACCAAATTGGCTCTCAGAAGTGTCATATACTACTATAATATGATAATACAAAATACTATTGTAAAATATTACAAAATCTCTGCCATAGTAATGCTTATTGCTTCATCCTTTGATTAGTAGAAAATACTGCCTTTTCCAAAACAGATAGATCACACATTTCTGAAAGCCATTCCCCCCACCCCAATGTTCAATGCAACCATAATTCCAGATTCTGAAAGATACAATTCAGCATCACATTCACATCTTTAACGTCTTTAACATCTAAAGATTTTCCCATAAATCTACTTATGGCTGCCATCGTGACCTTTTTGACCATACCCTTCAGAGACCCTGCTGAGAGGAAAGGACATGTTTAGGAATGTCTGCATAAAAAATAAAAGTCACACACCAATCTTTGGGAGGGGAAAGAACCCACCTGGGGTAGTATTTACCTATTTTGCACTGAAATGAGATAATACTCCAAAAAAAAAAAAAAAATGCTGTCATGATTCTCTGGGTGAATAAGATACTTCCATGGCTATGTAAGGATATAACATATGAAGCCCGTTATGAAAATGAAATTGCTCTTCTCTTTTCTTCTTTTAATGTTGCTTGTCTTTTCAAAATCCATTAGAACTGACTATAATTTCATTTTTGGATCTGTATCTTAGCAGTAAGATATACTGAGACAGTGCCTATTGAACTGTATAAATAAAGTGCTTATTCACGTATGAGATGTTTAGATCCAAAGTGTGAGAACATGTGCAGGGACCCACAGATGGGCAAAACTGTTCTCATATGATATTCAGTAACATCTTAAGTAGAACAACATCATAGCCGTTGACTAGATTTGCAAGTGAAAGAAGAGAAAATGAATAAAGACACATATAATTACATTCATTCAGGGGCTAGAATCAAGCTGGTCTATTCATAATGATTGCGATTGCCTGTTTACCCCCTCCCCTTCTTGAGTTCCAGCTAGGTTCTGTGGGATTGAGTGGGTGGAAGAAGACAGGAGGAAAAATTCCATACTAAAAATAATTCTTTCCTGCATTGTATATTTATGCATAAAATCCGTCAAACCTTGTTCAAACAGCTGAGCTACTGTAAGTAGCTATCTAATTGAAATAGGTGATATTTTGGGAAAATGCAGGAACTTAATTGTATAGGCAGCCTTGTTTAGTTAATTAGCTGTCAGCACTTTTATTTAGCCTTGGCTGGGCCTGGCTTATACCTTATAAGAACATGAAAAGAATTTTCTGGGGAAGCATGAGATTGCTAGGATCAATAGTATCTTCTCTTACTGGTATTCCTCTTTCTTTTTGCATCCCCCAATACAATCTTTCCCTTGCCAAAAAAAGGAGTAAGCAAAATTTCAATAGTCTAGTATATCATCATCATATTATAGTCTACTATATCATCATCATATTATTCATTAAAGTATTAGCTTGTTGACAAAACAGATTGGCTTGGTTTGTGGTGGTCTCTGTGCAGTCATATGCATGAGAACAGTGCTTCTGCAAATCAAAGTTTTGAAATTTTCTAGTACGTGAAAGAGTCCAACACTCCTGTCTTTCAGTGGGAAACCCAGAACTGTTGGATGGTTTAAGGCTCCCACTTCCTTTTTGACCACTGTCTGAATAACCCTTTAGCTTGAAAAATATTTCTCTTGATGACTATTTCTTAAAAATATGTAACTGTAACTTTTATTTTTTTTTCATTTTCAAGTTTATCTCTTTTTTTAATGTGGACTCATTTTTACTGACATTTCAAAAAGTAATGCTTCATTTGGACTTTTTTCCAACCTATCTATACTACCTCTACCAGATTTTATCCAACTCAAGACATGATCCTTCCTAATTCCTTTCTAAGCTTCCATCTTCTCTATAGCTTGATGTCCAGAAAAAGTAGTATTTTACCTATAGAGGACAACTCCTTTCCATGGATTCCTTCCTTCCTTCCTTCCTTCCTTCCTTCCTTCCTTCCTTCCTTCCTTCCTTCCTTCCTTCCTTCCTTCCTTCCAGAGTGTCCTGGTTTTGTCTCCACACATTTCCAAATGAGTAATGCTGAGGATCTATCTGGGTTTCAAGGTGTAAAACAGATTGAGCCAGATCAGATTAAAAGACATTCCACCAGAAAAGGGCTATTTCTTTTTGGGAAGAGATATTAATCCCAGAATTATACAGAAGAGCTACATGTACTCAGTCTTCTACTCTGTTTAGCATTATCACCTTGAACTTCAAGCTTAAAGAATTGCCTTTTTGTTTAGAATAGTGGTGTCTTTGTATTTCACTAACTTTCTGACCTACCACCAAGTAAGTCTGGTTGTTCTTTACTCATATGCATGATATCCAAAAGACCAAAATGAAGAACTGATGGTTTCTTCAAGAGGTATTCTGTATATTCTTTCCCTTTCCTTTCATTTTCCCAAGATAGCTTGGGCAACTGTTGAAATGCAGGAAGGAGTGGGTGCCATGCCTCTTGAAGAATACTTAGTGAGAAGGACAGAGCTCTTAGCAAAAACTTTAGTTCTGGAGCTCTTGACTCTGTGCTGGTACAGGATCTCTATGTAAGTAGCAAATCAGAAAATGGAGAAATTACTAAAACTGACATCAGTAAAAGATTAATACTAGACACTCAATTCTGTATGAATTCTACATATGTGTGCATTCATGGATCTTCAGCTGTAAAATCATAGTTATAAAAAAGTAACCGATTCAGTGATTTTCTTTTTAATCTTTTCTCTTCACTAAACCTAGAAATGTTGTGCAAGTAGGGATGTGCTAAAGCAGAGGTCAAAAGTGTAGGATAATAGCAGACAGAACAAATTGACATGGCGCCCACTGGCCTCCAAAACAATATTTTGTAAGCGTAAGATCTGGGAGGACAAGGTTGGTTTTGTAAGATGAGAGAGTATAGGAGGGTTATGATTTTTTTTTGTTTTAATTGATGATTTATAGATAAGAAAATGAACATGGAAGAGTATGCAAGAACCTACCTAGTCAGTTACCATATTTAAAGCAGTATTTTTCATTGAGTCTCACAAGGATTCAATATCAACCATTTGCATGTATCTCTTTGCAAAATATATTATTTTCTCATGTCATCCTCCCACTTTCAATAGGTTTGTAGTAACCAAATAGAAGATATTCAAGATGTACCAATGCTACAGAATCATGTCATTTTTTAAAAATGTCAATAGTACAAAAACTAAAGTTTACAGTTGGCTGTAGGTGGAAGTCTCATTTGTGTGTTTGCAGAGTGTGATCTTTTCTTATAGCAGAGTAGTTTTACCACTTGAAATTTCTTAAGTGAATTCTTTCAGAATAACCATCATACAGTTAAAGATATGTAAAAATAAAAAATAAATGTAATTTTTTTGTCTGTGATTCTTGTGGCTTCCACTTAAATATAGATTTCTCTGAAGTAGGTGCTGAAATCTATGAAATAAGTTTTCAAATTATGTTTGAAAAAAACAGTGCTTTGAAGACATGCACTGAACCAGGAGAACCTATGCTTACCCACCCGCATCCCTCACAGATAATACAAAGAGAAGAATAATTGAAGCATTTTATAGAAATATGTTCCTTGTACTTCATCTTCTTTTTCTTCTCCCCTTTCTTTCAGAAGGACAAGTTAGCTGTTTATTAACACAAATATTTGATCTGAACAGATATCAGATACAATTTTTTTGTGTGCGTACCTATATTTGCTACATTTGGTCCCTATCTGAATTACATGTCACTATGCTAACTAGAGCAAGTGTATTTATTGTCACATCAGAATCTGGATGAGAACAAAAGATGAACGCAGGATGTTTGTCATTTTGTGATAAATGTGCTGCTATTGTATGATTCTGGATTTATTTCTTCATAGAAATAATAGGGCAAGTCAGTCTTTGGATCATTGTCTACGTTGTTTTGTGGATTAAGGACTGAGTTCCTCAAATATGAAAAATCCAACTGGTTGTGTAGGCTGGTTGTGACAACGTTTGAAACTTGGATTCACCTAATACTGTGCAGCTGTCATGTGAATGGATACATCAAAGTAGTTTCTCTGTGGGATCACTCTGCCATGTGACCCTAATACTAACATTTCAGACAGAATCTGCTCCAAGCCCTTTTATTGCAAGAGTAGAAATCAATGATAGTAACAACCTCTGAGATTTTTAAAAACAGGAGCCACAGAAGCAAGGAATGGCTTAATGCTGATGCAAAATATTGGGTTTTGCTCTGGTATTTTCCAGCCCATTGGAGCTTATTCTGAAGCAAATGTATAGAACAGCACCCCTAGATTCTGCAGCTGGAATCACTTCTAAGACAAAAATGCAGGACATGGCATGTGTGAAATATATATTTTGACTAATGTTGTTGATGATGATGATGATGATAATGATGATGATGATGATAATAATAATAATAATAATAATAATAATAATTATTATTATTATTATTATTATTATAGCAGCTACCCACTCCCATAGACTCCAGGTGGTTTACAAATACAAATTCAAAACAATAAAAACCATTAAAAACATGTTTATGCTGGACACACCACATTCTAATACATTTCAGGACCACTTCTATAATAGAACTTACCCTTTAATATAGAGAAATAGTGCTATGAGATAGGGAAAAAAAGTTAATACTAATACACTGTATTGTTTAGGAATTCTGCTATTATGCATATAGCTGTTTGCTATTAGGCTTGCAACCTTCAGTCCTTCCCAGTTTTTCTTACACAGTAACATCCTTTACTCATCCCGCAAAGAGAACTATATAAAATGGTTTCACTGCTACAAGTGACGTGTGTTGTTTTCTGGTGTGTGTACATGTAGGTATTTATAGCCCCATAATTCTGTGTAAAAATACAAAACAAAATATTATGTTCCACTAAAAGAATGGGACCCGCTGTAGATCAATGCACATAGAATTGCTTAGTCTTGAATCACAACCTCTGCCATTCTGTGTAAGGATGAAATTGTGCATGAGATTTTGGGAAGAAAAGACTGCTGAAATATTGAAGTATATTGTTTGACTTAAATGGATCAACTTTCCAGAAATTGTGTCAATGTGGAGGATTCCAGTCAGGAATAATTTTTTCCTCTCTGAACCTAACAACAGAACTGTGATCTCAGTTAATAGTTAGAAGATGCATATTCGATTTCTTTGTGTCATATGAGTTAGGAAAGTGTCAGTAAACTTGAAGTATGGTGGATGGGTCTGGGAATTAGGGAGGTTTCCTGCCTTGGATAAAGTTGTACTTCACCTGAAGTGTGTACTTTATCTGAAGATACATAAGCTGGGCTCTCCCAGAGCCATCAGTGGAGATACCTCCATGGTGAGGAGGGCCTTTTTCAATTCTGTCTCCTTTCCCAAAATAGGAATAGCTTGGCTATGATAATGCACACTTTGATAACCTTAGGATTGGATTCTTATGATAGGCAGCATACGGCTATCTCTGATTTGTCCTCAGAACTGCAGCTAATGCACAGTGCTATGGTTAGGTAGCTGAAGGGAGAAACCCATTTGACAGCTATTCTGAAGGCATTGAATTATCTGCCTGTTTGTTGCTGATTATATTTAAGCTATGGCTTAGGACCTGCTGCTCCATTATGCACCTGCTTGGCAATCAAAATCCAATGGGGAGGCCTCTTGAGGGACCACATCTGCCACCAATTCATTGGGTGGCAATCCAAGAGATGGCATGCTTGACCGAAGTACCCTAAATGGTGCAATTCCCTTCCTACTGAGTTATAGTTGGCAATTAAAATTCCTCAGGCCTTTTGGTTAATTAGGACTGGTAGGTAGAATTGAGCTTTGCCATACCACATTTCACCTATGACCAAATCATAACTCGACTACCATCATGCCACTCTGCCTTTCTCTGAACTTCTAAATGGTGGCATGATCTCTCCCAGTGGAATTTCACCCCTGTTAGATGACTAACGAACACACCAGAGTCTTTGGGGAAAGGAGGGAGATGTTATGTTGCAAATTCCCCTCCTTCCTCTACTCTGCAGATGGGGTGTGTGTGTGTGTGTGTGAGCACAATAGTCACACCATGCATAAATGTGCTTCCAGGAGCACCTAACTTGCACCCAAATGGGAAACTTACTATATTTTTGGAGATTGATCTTTTGAACCAAACGATTCACTCCATCCACACTTTGCCAGAGATGTCATGGGATGTGGGCGTGTAAGTGCATGCATGTGTGTACTGCATCCTACTTTTGACATGCAGTTTTCTATGAGTGTGGCTGGTCATAGGGCTCAAGGATTTTATGGTTTTAGAGATTTAATACAGGCAGTTACTTAAACTAAGAGTTTTCTAATCAGTTACTGGTTCAAATCCCCACTTTGAGATTTTCACCCTCCTCCCAAAATGGATTTAAATATTATACATTAATTTGCCTTTTCACTAACTGTAGAGAAAACCCACTTCCTACTGAAGAATGTCTCTTGATCTAACATAAATAATTGCTAGAAAAATTGAGACTGCAATCTAATATCCAATTCTCCCAGGCTGAAATATTTACAGTTGCAACAGCATAGCTGAATGCTTGATTGCATTTTTACTGCTTATGATGTTTGTGTGAAGACATACAGACACATGCATGTGTGTATGTGACACACATATGAATGTACAGACATATACATACTCTCCTTAAAGTCTGTTAATGTGACATTTTATTTGCTATTCCTCTTTTTAATCATCCAGTTATTTTCTTCCTATTACTTCTTTTTCCTATAAACTTTGCCACCTAGAAGTTCTGTCACCTACCCACAGACTCCTTTCCTATAGTCTGTCTGTATACCTCGTAGAGCCTTTTCAGCACTATTGATTTTGCCTTGTTTTCTAATATACACTCGGCCTCCTTGAAATTTCAATACATTTTATAACATCCTTCATTTGAAAAGATGGTTAGGGATTTCAGAGACTATCCCGTATAAACCCTGTGTATCCCTCAACCATCACAAGAATATAAATGTAAGACCAAAGAACCTGAGTAGTTTCCTGCTGATCCTGGAGGCATCTTCACTCACCTTGAAGGTTCACAATTTGGAGATATTGTATGCTGAGTTATGTTATTTATATTTTTAATTATTGGCTGTGTTTTTATTCTGTTTTAATTGATAGCCACCCAGAATCATGTATGGGCAGCCATATAATTTTATTAAATAAATAAATAATCCTATCCAAGAGACCCTGGTGACCTCCATAGGATAAAATGCCTTTCATCAGCTTCAGTTGATTTAATAACTATGAACTTTCCACAGCAGAGATAGTCTTGCAACAGTTACACTCTGGTAATTTCCTGGTTGGATTATTGCATTGCATTGAATGGAGGCTCCCTTTGAAAGTGGTCCAGAAACTTCAGTTGGTTTAAAACAGACTGCTCACTGGGACTGGCCAATGTTATTATGCCTGTACTTCATTATTTAAGCTGGTTGCTGCTCTGTTTCCAGGCCCTCTTTTAAAGGCTTGGGAGTAGTTACCTGAAGGAGCACCTTCTCCTGTATATACCTACTCAGACCTTAAGATCTCCTAATGAGGCCCTCCTCCAGCTCCCCCCATCAAAGGAGGTGAGGTGAGGTGAGGTGAGTCTCTACAAGGGACAGAACTTTCCTGTGGTGGTACCCCAATGACAGAATTTCTTCCCCAGAGAGACTCAACAAGCACTTTCATTAGCATCATTCCAGTGCCAACTTTTTATGTTCCCAGGCTTTTAAATCTTATTTTAATCATATTTGAATTAGTATTGTTTTAGGTTTTGACAACCACCTTCTTGCTGCCTAACTGGTACGGTGTTTTTTATTTTGTATACATACAAACCAATATAGGAACTCTTAGCTCTGTAAATATGGCCGTACAAAGAATAAGCAAATAATTGAGGCACCACGAAACAATTGCATAAAATAGACATATATACTGGGCTTCCCTAACAACCCAGTCTTCTGGAAGGCCAAGAGGATTGGTGTATTTTATTGTAAATCGCCCAGAGAGCTTTGGCCACTGAGTGGTTTTTAAAAAAATTAAATTAAATAAATAAATTCTAACTTGCTCTTCCTTCCTAAAGAAGTTACAGTTATACATTAAAAGAGTAAAACAGTACTGTACAGATAGCACTAGTGAACAGCAACCCTCATAGATGTAAAAGGTAAAGGGTATAAGAGTATGCTTAAAATATTCACTGGTCCCCCAGAACACAAGCAGTGAAGTAGTCAAACAGATCCCCTAGTGGAGGGAGCGATAGTATAAAAAAGTCCTTCTGAGCACTGAAGAGCATGGTGCTTTAAAAAATCTGGTTTGCTTAGGGATTTATAGATTATATTCAGTATATTGAACTAAGCTTGGAACCAAAGGAGGCAGCCAATGCATTTGGTCCAAAAATGAGTTGATATGAACTTATGTTCTACCTCACTAAGAAGCCCACCTGCAGTGTTCTGAATGAATTGAAGATAACCAAACTTTTTTCAAAGGCATTGTTGTGAGGAGACTTGTGAGATGTGGCTGAAGTATGTAGCCATGTACTCAGTCTGGAAAATTCAAGAAAGTATACCCAGTAGACTTATAACCATGCAAGTGTGGTTCTTGGCTGCCATTAAAACCTGAAAATTCAGAACTAAGTCTCAGCTCAAAAGTATGCACCCCATCTGTGGACCTTACTTTTCAAGATGGAAGGTAGTCTCTTTCAAAACCAGCTGAATATTCAAACGGATATTTTACAAATGATTGGAAGAAACATTGTCTTGCCCAGATGTACTCCAGCCTGCTTTTGACTTTAGAGATTGGACTGAAGACATCTACAGCTTCCTTGGGGTTGTATTTCTCCCAATGTACCTTGGAGGACAAAATAGAATTTTGAGGACCCCATATCACAGAATATGGTATTGAATATCTCCAGAGGAAGGATTGATCCTACAACAGAATCCCTTCAGAGCCCAGGCCAGAAAGACAGGAGCACTGAGAATCCAACAAAACCAACAGGGTGTCCTCCATTTTGTTTGTCCTTTATGAACTGATGCAAGACATTTAGATGAACAGCAATAATTAATTAACAAAATTACATAAATTACTTAGAGTCCTTAGTCAGCTTTTCCTAGTACATACCCCCGCTCAGCAGTTAATTCTTCTTCTAGCCTTTCTCAGTTCTTTAACTTTTAAAGTATTAGGTTCGCTTTCTTCTATTCATTGATTAAATCTGAACCTAATTTTCAATGAAGATCCTCAAGCAATATGGTCAAGATCATTTTAGTTTCAGATTGAAGTAGAAAATAGTTTCATATGAAACCTGGACTTGAGACTTATGCTTCCCCCAAGAGTAGTTGAGACTGGCTAATAATATATCTTGTACCACTTAATACAAAAAGTTGTATTACCCAGTATTTCTTTGAGGACCATTAATACCCGTAATCATATCCATGCTATCAAGTAATAAAAGCTAAAAAGAAAGCATTAGAGCAGAACGAACTTGAGGTTATTATCTGGAAACAATAATATTACAGCTTTTCATTCAAAATGAATGAGATAATTTTATCTGGATTTCACTTATAAATTGGTTATAGTACACTACTGAATAATTCTATCTTCCTGGGGAATTATTTCCAAGGAGACATTTGAAAATTGAAACAGTTCCATTGGACCACATAACATAAATACTATGGTTACGGATAATCCCAGTGCCAACCTCAGTGTCATACAAACAGTTCAAAAATGGGGTTTTGCCTGGGTTCCATCTGACAGGTCCAACTCATGTTAGTTCCCCAAGCTACTTTCTTTCTCTAGGGTTTGGCTAAGGCTTCTACCCTGCCAGGACTTCCCAGATTGTTCTGAAGCTAGGTTTACAAAACAATACACTTGATAGCCAAGCAAAACTGTTCTCATGGCAGTGAATGTCAATCATGGGTTTGACACAGAATGACAGACAATATGTTCTGGAATTTCAGAGGGTGTACACAGAGTCACAGTTATGCGAAAAAGCTTTCCAATAGCGTCTCTGAAATGTTCATAGCTCTTACTTATATTTTCTGTTTAGTTCCAAGTCATTTTTAAAGCCACAATTTATATATTGCACAAATTCTCTCACCCTGTGGATATGCTATTATTTCCACAACAGTGAGATGATTAATAGTATAGGTTTAGGCTCTATGGGCAATTTTGTTATTTTCCAGAGGCAACCTTTTGGAATTAAACTTACTCAAAAAGTGTTGGACATATATGACCATATTGCTGCAGTGTTTTATTTATTATATTTATACAATATGATGTATTTGTCCCTCCTTCTTGGCCCATCAGAGCCTGAGATCTTAAGGCAACTTACTATTAATCATTAAATTTTCCACGTAAGCCAGACCATTTTTTTCCTTTGTTGTGGGAACCAGGTGAATTGTAGGTTGAAATGAAAATGCTCCATTCACTGAAGCCAAATGTCAGTAACCAGATTTAAACCTTGACAATAATCTTTCAGTTATAGGCTTTGATGGCAGGCGAAATAGAACCACAATGGGTACATCTGCATGCCCCAGTAAACCATCCCCCTTCATCTGAGTGACAAACCAACCAGAAAATTGCAGTGGGAAGACAGAAATCTGAAGTGGATCTGGCATGCTGGTGAAGGATGGTCCTCTTTATATTCTTATTTCTTCCTGGCACATAATTGCTTTTGGAGTGATGGGAGCGGGGCATGATTTGAGGTGAATTGGTATGGCTGGGTATGGGTAAGCAGTGGAGTTGTGGAGTAATGGGTTTACTGCATGTTTGGTTGTGCACATGTGCCACTGCTGACCAACCTGTGAGAATGTTCACCTTATCTAATTTACCTTGCTCACCTTATCTGCAAGGTGGCAGAACTGAAGGACCCATCTGCTCTTGTTCTTGGGAAGGAAAGTAATGGCAGCATAAATACTAAGAAAACTGGTAAAAAAAAAAAGGTCCTTTTATTTGGTACATATATTTTCCTACGTAGACACGTCCATGTATTGTTTTTGGTGACAGTATGGAAGTAGTTAGCTGTAGCTGTCTTCTGGGATATTTTATCAATTTTACATTGTGGTTCACTTGGAATTCCATGGTAGTTACCTGCCTAAGTTGTAGGATTGACCCTGCTTAGCTTCCAAGCTCGGGCCAGGAAATTGTATTTAATTTAATATGCAGTCAAATTAAACACAATTTAATGTTTGTTGTAAACTCATCTACCAGGATACAGATCATCAGCCTTTTTTTAAAAAAAGACAAAGTATTTCTCTTTTGGAACATAATACCCTACCCAGTAACCAACTCTTTTTGGCCCCCAAAATGTTGTGCATGTCTGATCTAGCAGAAGCATCATATAAAATGAATGTATAATGTGTGATCCTAAATCATATATTTTAGCATACATTTCATTGAAATTAATTAGAATTTAACAGTATAAGGAGTTTGAGGATATGTTTGAAGGGCTCATTTCTTAAATATTTTTATTGGTGCACTATCTCTGATTCTATTTTTTGCTTTTCACTATTTTGTTAAAAAAATTAAATATTGAAACTTTTGAGTTTCCTGAATTACTTGGATCCAAATGAAAAAATTGGTTGTATTTTATTCATTATTGTTCTTCCTGATATTGAACTTTGAATACTATCTGCCATGCAACATAATGTAGTGTACAGTACATTTATCATAGCATTATTTAATTACGTGGTGCAATTATGTGTATTATGTGTACCTTTAAAAACATTTTTTACACACACAACATCACACATCTTCAAGTGTTGTATTGTTGAAAACTCTTGGATAACCCTGAAAAGGTTATCCTTAAGAGGTGCAGTCCTCTTAAAGTAATTATTTTGGAATCTCTAATGTTTAAACTGTAACTTGGAAGTTTTTCCTTCTTGTCAGTGCACAAAATAATTCCTTAAGAACCTTGCTTTGTACAGTGCTTTTCATAGCTAACTGTTCTTTCTCCCAGCATCTTCTGATGTTGGCTTATTCCCATTTTGTAGCTTGAGTAGTTGAGACAGAATAATTTATCAGGATTTTCTCATGGGAAGAGAGTCATCCCGTTCCCTGTACAACAAATGTTTCGTCTAAAGTTAATGTAAACACAGTTTCTTGTGATTCTGTTAAAGTGAATGATTAAGGGTTATGGGAGTTGTCATCCACCCTGATTTTAGTGATTTTAATAAGTAGACATGCAGACCAGTCTCTATGGAACACATCCTTGCTCTCACCTTTCTATGGATCATGTACGTAGATATTGTCAAAAGATCCCAGAGAAGCTTTCTGTGACTACCATGGGTGAATAGAATTGCTGTGACGGTGAAGAAAATCAGCACAATATCCTTGAACAACTTGGATCAATCCTCCTCTTGAATATAAGGACTGTTCCAGAAAGCAGTTGAGCATGTAGAAAGACAATTATCACAAACGTACTTTGAATATTTGGAACTAATTTTTGCTAAAAGCCATAATTAATTATGACTTATTTTTATTCATAATATGCATTGTCAGAGAGACATTGTAGTGTTTATTTTATTTATGTTTAAAATGTATAGCATACATGGTAGCATTTGTACATAATTGTTGACTGTTCAATTGCAGGAATGGTGGAATTATAATGTTAACAATTGTATTTTACTTCCTTGCACATTTCCTGCTCAGGCCTTCTGATAAGTGAGAGAAAGAATTTAATGCAGTTTGCATTTTGATAGGGACTAGCCAGCTTGGTGCTTTCTAAATCAATACATGAACTAGGTTGCAATTCCTCTTCTATATTCACAATTCTCAGCCAAGTAATAAAAATACATAACAATGTGTATAAGTAGGAAGAAGTATATACAAAATTGTGTCCATCAGGGAAAATGCACACAAAATGGCAGTATTTTGCATAACGTGTTTAAGGCAAAATGTGTATTTTAGAGAAACATAGGTCAAAAATATAAATGTTAAGGGCAAGCATGTGAGCAGAAAATTGCACGTGGATTTTTATGTGGAGATATTTTTTATTGAAAAGTTGCAAGCTAATAAACAGTTCAGTCGGAATGAAGAACATGGGAAAAATAAGGAACTGAGAGAAATTGAAACTGACAAATTCTTCCATCTTAACTTCTTATACCACGCACAGCTAGTTTTAGTTTGCTATTTATGGCTCTGCAAAGGGGAAAAATATTTTCCTTCCCAAGAATTGGAAAAAGCATTGGGTTAAATTAGTGCCCACCTTCTGTCCAAGACACAAATTTTAGTAAATAAAATGATTAAACAAATTTAGAGCAAGCACTTAACCAGTTGTGCAGAGGGATTTGATCAAAAGGAAGGAACCTTATAGAGATGGTTAATTAGGAATAAACCCTATGCATAAAAGTGCCATTTAATTGAATAGGGTTTACTCCCAGGATAGTGCATAGAAGATTGCCTCTTCATTTTCCATTTTCTTTTATTATCTCTCCTCTATTTTAGCAGTGAGAATGCAATAGCTTTCCCCTCAGAGACAGCAACTACATGATACCGATATTCATAAATAGTGTTAGCAACTGTGCATTTTTTCCATCATGTGCCCTTCATTATTATGTTCTTGGAAATCTAGAACCCTAGTAAAATGAACAAGTGTGCACTGGTTATGGGGGGCATGACTGCTGTTAATTTGATTTATATTGATTCATATCTAGGAGATATTATATAAAAAGTCATCTAACTCTTCTCTATCTTAAAGTATTCGGTATAATAAAACAAGTTGTCTTTGTTCTGAGTGAGTCACAGTGCTCAATTTTAAAAATGCAAACACATTTTGGTAGCAGAGTCAACTTAATGCATATTTAAGAAGACACTTTAGTTGATACAATGTGAGTCATTGCAATGAATTGTATGTAATTTTTTTAATACGCTGAATGGAAGAGAAAAAATATTGAGAGAAAAAACAGTCAAATATTTGCTGATATAGTTCTTTGCTTAGCACAAAAGTGTCTTGTGTAGCTTGGAATGTCTTTGGGTCATCTTTTATTCTTGATTTTTCATTCATTCATTCATTAGAATGCTTGGATTCATACAGCTTTAATGAGGAAAAAAGAAACTTAATACTGCAGTTAAAATTAGATTGAAGCTTTATCAGACTACTAATCATCAGGACAACTACAAATCTAATAATAATAATAAAAAAGGTTTTAAAGTTTTTTTCCTGTAAAAACTTCAGTTATGTGCACTGCTATAAATGGATAGGTAACATTATATGTTACAACACAAGTTTTTCATGAAGACATTTCCAGGTTTCATTGGAATTTTTCCACTGAATTTGGTGATTTGAAGGAATTATTTTTATTTCATACCCCAGAGAGGAGCTGCCACAGTAGAAAATACTGCAGTAAATGAATAAGTGATCAGAAGTAAAACAAGATAACATTCTATGCTCTTCGGTATCTTGCTCTCTCCCTGTATACAATTTGAAAAAAATCCAAAGTCTGATAAATTGCTATTGAAATGTTGGCTAAAACAAATTCCAAAGTAAATCTGGCGATTTCTTTCTGTGCAAAAATGTCCCACATCTCAGAAAATTTTCAGTTACAAAAATGTTGAATAAGAGTGACAACATTGAAGGGAATATAAACAGGCAACTGCTTCTGTGGATAATTTAAGACAACTTACCTTTTGTGTGTGTGTGTGTGTGTGTGTGTGCCTTTGAGTCATTCTTGACTCCTGGTGATTGCCTGGAGAAGTTCCTGGAGTTTTCTTAGAAAGATTTCAGAAGTGGTTTTCCATTGCCTCCTTCCTAGGGCTGAAAGAGAGTACCTGGTCCAAGTTGGCTTTGTGCCTAAGGTGGGACTAGAACTCATGGTCTCCTGGTTTCTAGTCTGATGCCTTAACCACTACACCAAACTGGCTCTCTTTACCATTATACTGAGGGCAACAGGGGAGGAGACAGAACCAGTTTTGATCCAAGATAGCATAAGATGGAATAAAAATGGTCAAGACTGATCAACTGTGAGAAATGGCTTTTGTTTTGCTGTTACAATAAAGATTCAATTCTAGCCGTGTTGAGTTTCTGGGAAGGTTCAGCTAAGTTCTAGCTTGCCTAAAGACCCTGATACCACATTTACATTAGTGATACTGAATCATCTGCTTCATTATTTGAAGCCTGTGGAATTGTGTCTTCATCCTCTGATGAATATCGGGAGAGATCATTATACATACACACTCCGTGATTTAGGGTTCTTAAGAAACAATTTAAAAGTCCTCTGCTCTTTCTTTAAATAATCCTAGTATATTTATGTTATAGGTATATCCTTGTCTCTATAGCTTGCATAACAGAGGTGAAGGGTGTGGGTGGAGGGGGGGAGTACTATCCCATTGGATTTGGTCCCATCCTCTAGTATTAATAGGCTATAGGGCCCTCACAGATAACAACTGCAGGAGAAACCCAATGAGTAACCAAGATGTAGGACCAAGGTGCTTCTTAAGAGATCATGGTTTTGGTAAAAAAAAAAAAAAAAATCTGAATTGTGATCTGGTTTTGATAACCAAGAGTCTGGAAATTGCTGTTTCAAATTATTTACTTTCCCATGTAGTTATTTACTTCTAAGCTATAATCTAGTTGCCAAGAAATAATATTTTCTGATTTCTATGCCCCTTGTCCAGGTTCACTCCAACTCCATAGGAATGTTTTTCACAGAAAAAAGTTTTTTCATGTGGGAAGTAGAAAAGCTCTCTAACAAAATTAGCTCATAGGGCTCAAAAGCCAAGGTGTTCTTTAGCCTGACCTAGTTGCTGTTTGTATGAATTGAAACAGATGAAGCAGGCAGGAGAAAGCTTACTGAAGTGCTTTAGGCACCCCCAAGATGTCTGAAGGTGAGATCATTTATTTCTGAAAAGTTGTATTGCAGTTCCTCCTTTGTGACGGTTGTAGCTGCAGAAATGTCTAGTGATGATTAAAGGCTGTTTCAGCTACTCTGTGTGTCACAACTGTCTCACAGTAAGTTTGATGTTTGCAGAGAAAGTCAATCATATTCAGCTTGATATTGGGAAGAAGCCCCACCCAAATGACACTGGTAGAAAGGTTGATGATGATGATGATGATCTTCATCATCATAAAAAAATATATACGTGTGTATGTATGTAAAATTTGGACTATCTACGAGACTACCAAAATAATGTAAGGCTCCTTGAAAAGAGGCTGTGCTCCTACCCTCTACATAAGAGTTCAAAAAGTGTGGGTCATGGGGTGGTTGGAGAAATTAAGCTTTGCAGACACTTATAGCACCTACTTCACCAGTTTAACGTCCCACTACTAGACTTCCTCTGTTTCCACATTTAGTGTATGGCTTCTGACATGCTGAAACAAGTTTGCTGCAGTCCTCAAACCAACAGAAGTTACACCACAAGGCTCCTGGGAAGGCGGGGGCAAGACCAGATCAGGGCCAGGAGGTGAGACATAGGAGCAATTGCTTTGGTCTTAGGGCATATACTGTATCTCATTGGTCCTCTTACCTGCTAGCAATTGCTATGCTTTCTATTTTGGATGGCAGGAAAAGTGGGATGTTTGTGCACTGAGAAGTTTATGCATTGATTGAGATTGGATAGTCTA
Organism: Liasis olivaceus; assembly: GCA_030867105.1. Classification (NCBI taxonomy): domain Eukaryota; kingdom Metazoa; phylum Chordata; class Lepidosauria; order Squamata; family Pythonidae; genus Liasis; species Liasis olivaceus. The sequence continues at coordinate 16,402,120 of CM061353.1, read as the reverse complement.
GAAGTTAAATTTCTTTACCCAAGGCTAAAGACTTTTTAATCTATATTTCTTCATCTAAATGCTTTGTTCTATTTCTGTTTGTCCCTTTGTTGTGATTTTGGTTTTGTTTTTTTCCAGATGTTAATCAAGGGAAACTATAAATACAAAAGTGGAGTGTAAATTAAGTACGAATATAAGAGTTCAAGGCAATTTTACCATTTCTAATCAATGGAATAGACTAATGTACTTAAAATCAGTTTGTCCATAGATCAAGAAATCCATGTGATTGCATAGATGAATGTAGATACAATAAGGCTTTCAATAATGGAGTATCACCTAAAATTCCACATGATTCCAACAAGATAGTCTTAGACTGTTAAAAACAAACTGAAAGGCAACAGATTAGGTAGGACAGACAAATTGGTTTAGGGTTTCTATACACTGGTCCTAAATTTTCAGTTAATTTTTTAAAAGTGCATAAACTCCTGTACAACCTGTTCATGTGCAAACCTGCTTTAGGTGAGCCAGCTAGTTTGTGTAGCTAGCTCAGGACTCGCCAAAGAAAATCTGGCTTTCCATTACATTAAAATAAAAGGTTAATATGGAAAGGTATCCTGCTTATGTGACAGCTCACCTAAAGCATGAATAACAACTTTGGGTATCTTCAGGGCTGTACCAAGATGTGCTAAGCATTCTGGGAGCAACACATTCTAAGTACTGTAGGTCTGCTTGGGATTTTTTTTTTTTTAAAGGTTAAGATAAATGTTTTGCCCTTTAAAGACTCCCATTTTTTTCCTAACCACCCTCCAAACAGGCCAAATATTTTGGCCCTACTTCCTGCAAACAGGGTGTTGTGGATTATTTGTGACTCAAGGTCTATGGGCACACCTTACTAAAAAGTGGCAGTTCCATTGTGAATCAGATTGAGAACAATGATATTTTGATGTTCACTATTGAAGAATCCTGTTTATATTTATCTTGTTATGAATGTTCATAAACATGTTAGCATAGTAAAACTATTACTATCATTAATAATAATGTATTACTGACATTTGGTGGTATATTTCTCATTGGTTAAATTTGGATGCAATCTACATAATTATTTAGTGAAACTTTTTCCAGTGTGATGTTCTCCAGATCTGTTATGATCATGAACAGGAATAATGAGAATTGTAGTCCAAAATATCTGCAGGGTAGCAATTTGTTGAAGGCTGAAAATAAGTAATAAATGGGGATGACATCACAAATGGGTTTAAAAATAATGACTGGATGGCAAATATTTAGTGGGATTCCTTTTTGAAGAGTATATTTCAACGGTCCATAACCTTCAATGGAGAGGTATTCATCTTGCAGTGGACTGATTCAGATGATAATTATCCATCTCTACTGAAAAAACATGTACTATAAGTAGTCCTTGACTTACGACTGCAATTGTGACCAGAACTTCTATCACTAAGTGATGCAGTCATTAAGTGAGTCCCACCCAATTTCACAACCTTTTTTGCCACAGTTATTAAGTGAATCACCATGGTCGTTAAGCAAATCACATGGTTGTTAAGCGAATCCTGCTTCCCCCATTGATTTTGCTTGTTGGAAGCCCCCTGGGAAGGTTGCAAATGGGAATCACGTGACCCCAGGAGAGGGCAACCATCATAAATACATGCCAGTTGCCAAGTGCCCAGTCGTAAGTCACATGGCAATTGGCTACAGCAACCTGGCCCTCTGGTGGCTGGTGCTACCCTGTGCTTTATAGCTCACAAAGACCACAGAGTCCAGTGAAATCTCCTGGACACAACATTTTATCCACTTCTTCTGCCAGTGCATTTCCATCCCATCCTTACAGTTCCCTTTTTGTTTTGGCTGAGGTTGGGTGGCACATACTCTCTTTCTTTCTTTCTTTCTTTCTTTCTTTCTTTCTTTCTTTCTTTCTTTCTTTCTTTCTTTCTTTCTTTCTTTCTTTCTTTCTTTCTTTCTTCCTCATCCTGTGCCTATTGCACAGCACTAGTTCCCTTTCCCCAGTTTTTTTAACTATTAAAACTTTTTAGTTTTTATAGTCAATGTTTCCTTTTATTTATTTTTTAAATTTTTACTTTGCAGTATAAGCATGTTTGAACAAAACTATATACTTTCAACTTACACTACTCCTTTCCTTCTATCAACCTGAACCACCAGTTCTTCATTGCCAGTTTCTATGAACTCAGTGGAATGAAGAAATAATGCATTCCTTTTGCTTTAATGGTTGTAGCATAGAAGCAATATTTGGGAAAGACATGTGAAGGAAAGAAAGGGAAAAGAACAGAAAGAAAATAACCCTCCCACATGGGCCAGCCAGCAAGGCTTGCCTTCCTTGTGTGGATGAGAAGGACAAGAAGTAGGGAATGACCAGTTGGAGCCTGCAGTGGCTGGGGTCCTCTCTGTGTCCAGCCCTGTTGATAAGCCACTGCAATTCAGACCGAATTTTTTAAAATCAGCTTCAAGAGAAGCCAGAAAAAGCATGGGAGAGAAGGAAATTAGGCTGTTGTGTACAATTGGGCCTTCAGACTTGCAAAGAGTTCTGAAAACATTTGTTTATCAATATATTTATACTTTGTCTTTATGGAAGATCAGAACAACTCACATCAATAGCTCTGATACCAGCCAATCTCTAAATCTGAGGAACACTACAGCACTAGATGTTTCCAAATGGTACATTGGGAGCAGTGAACATTCACTTTCATAGAGACATCTTTGAACAGAGACTGAACCTTTTCTGAACTCTGGCATTAAAGTACCCTGGCTATATGCAGTGTCTTACCCATTATGAATGACATCAAATATTGTGGTGTTGATGATAATCCATACTTAGTTCTAAGGTCAGATGTCTATTACATTTCATAGCAGTCCTATTATTCTTGTTTGCATAATGTAATTATTGTCATGTTTTATTCTATGGCAGTGGCACTCAGACTTTCTACTCCTGGGATTCATTAAGCCTGAAGTTTACTGAGTTCAGTCATTCATAAAATGCTGATAGATGTGGGTAGAGTCAGCCCAGAATGTGCATCACTGGAATATTTGAAACAAACATTTATTTAAACAGGAATTGTTTAACTACTAGTGCTGCTGTATCTTCAATCTTTCGATCTCTTTATAATTCCTTCAAAATGGTTTCAGGTCATTTCCTACAGATTTTCTCCTATCATCTGACAGGGGGCAAGCAGCACAGCAGTGAGATACTATCAGGTTAAAAAGCACTAGAATGTAAGCTGCCATCCTATATATGATTATGTGACCAATTTATCTGAGTGTTCTTACTTCTGAATAAATATCACAGGATTGCATGATTAGAATAGAATGATACTACAAGCATTTGCTTTAATTTTGAGGACATGTTGATTGTATTACTCCTTTAAGTATGAGTGCACCTGTGGATGTGCACACATACACATACTTACATCCAAACATACATCCAAAGGAATTATTCTAGCCAAGCCTTTCCAATTTTGCTATTCCTAGATAACAGATTGCAGTTCCATATCATTCCTCATGTGGTAGGGCCAATGGTCAGTGATGGCCCTGGTTGGAAATGGTTATCCCCTAGCTAATGCAACGGAGGACTTTCAGATTTATTACATATTCCTTCCGCTATGTTCATGTTATGATTGTCATTGTCATTTACATCAGGTATTGTTACTTCAAAACTGTGTGGCAGAATTCATAAATGCCTTACTGATTTTAGATCGAATGCAGTGACATGTAGACTAAAAGTCCGAACAGTACTGTGTCAGAAAGAAATGTGACATAAGACCAACATACCAATTTTTATACTCAGCAGCAGTTACTAAAGTCTGGTATTCTGTATAAATCTAGAATAATAGGAGCTGCATTCTGCTCACTAATTTGCCAGCAAGACAATAGTGACTCCAGGGATTTCTTTGAATAGGACTAGAATAAGTGGTTTTCCTAGTCATTAAGTTTACAAGCCTTTGCCAATCAATAGACAAGTCTGTTTGGAAACAAATGACTGTCTTTAAAAAACAAAAAGCAAGGATATCTAGGCAGTGTCTAGGATAACTAGAAAATGATATATCAGCATGTTTATATTCAGATTTCTCTAATATACCTCCCATCACAAATTTATCAGCCCAGAATACTCATTTTGGACTAGCAAAATCATTAGGTTTCCAATTCTCCTTTGAGTGTGTCCCTCTTGGATACATTGATGCAGCTGGAAAACAAGCTCCAATGTTTACCATACAGTCAATATGAGATTTATCAGTTTTTTTGTGGTCAATTCTGTCCAAAATATTGTTTTATGTGGCTGCTTTTATACTAATATTTGTTTAATGTTGCATTATTTGTTTTTAAATAGCAAACATGAACGACTTTGCCCTCCAATTTTTGAGAATATTCTTTACAGCAGCCCAGCAGTCAGTCTTTGGGCTCAGATTGCCCAACAGGAACTGGATAATTTAAATAATGCTGTTAGGTAGGTATCTATAGATGGCGTAAGGCTGGAGGAATACATTTGCTTCACCATTTGTACTGCTGTGATGTTGGTTCAAGTTGAGCTCCTACCTAGGTCTGATCACGCTGATGCTTCATTTTCTGCCAGAATCATTCTGGTTGTCTGCCACTTCATCTCCTGGACCTCTTCAGTAAACCAAGGAATTTCCTTGGATTGTGACCAAGAAGAGGGCACTCAGGAGCAATCCTGCCTGGCACTGCTGCTGCTGACCCTCATTCAAGCCTTTAGCAAAATTGCCCACCAAGACTCCAGGAGATTCCTCACGAGCCCTTTGAAAACCAAACAGATTTATTAGGTGCCTGGGCACACTGGTGGAATAGCTGTCTCCATGGAAACTGTCGAGTGATCTGACAAAACACTGATGGACATATCTCCCATCCTTAGATAACTTCTCAACTGCTCTGAGACAAAACCCAGATTTTATATGTGGTCTGTGAAAAGCCCAATGGTTGTCTTGGTAGCATGAGTTCATGAGTTACTTCCTCCACCTTAGAGAAAGCAAATATAAGTCCCCTGAAGCAGTTGTCTAGGGGACTGCAACCCCAAGGCCATGGCGAGGTCCAGAAGCACAGGGAGAAGTGAAACTGTGTCACACAACTGTAACTCCCTTAATTTGTCCTTCAAGCCTAACTGGTTATCTGCAAAACAGTGCCTCTGGTCATCTGCAGAGTCTCCAGCTGACAATTGCCACTTCCACTCCTCTTCCTTGGGGTTATGGCTGATGCAATGCCTGAAACCCAGTTGAGCATATCTCCCAGGACTGTTCTCTTATCCATGGCCAAATCATGCATGAGGAAAGATTTATTACAGGAGACTGGTGTTCAGAAGCATCAGTTGGAACTCTGGCCAGTTCAAATCACCTCTACCCCATTCTCTAGATTAGTTAGTCCAAGAGTCTAGGAGTAAGGATTGGCCTGAGATTTTCAATCCTTCTTCTCCAAGGGAGCCTGCTCCTGCTTCTCAACTTATCTCCTTCTGCCCAATGTTGCCCTGTCTTTACCCCTTCCACACCGTATGGCTGCTTTGACTCTATCTTCGTTTGCCTGCAATCCCCACCCTAGCCATCCTCAGCCTATCTACTGTATCTATTTACATTGCCCTTCAGCCACTTCTGCTCACCCCCAGACTCTGCTCTCACCTGAGACTGATCGGGATTAGGTTGCCCCCCAAGACTCTTAGTCCTGGGGAGAACGTGCCACTTCTTCTCACCCAGAGGATGCTCTTTCTTTCCCCTCCACTGTCACCCTCCAGTCCTTCTCAGAGGTTGACTCATACCAATAATTCTAGTGTCACCATGAAGGTGATGGAGAAAAAAACAAAGTGTAGATTAATCTGTTCATTCTCTCTAGGATACATAAATATTCTTCATGCAAACCTGAGCTTTTTAGAATAATCATTGGTGGATATACTCTCTGGAAACAAAAATAAAGGGATATGGCTTTTCATGATCTTTTATGACATCCATGGGATATCTAAAGGCCAAAGAAGCTATAAAAAAACATATATGGGACACCAATAAACAAAATAGCCTGATGCTGTGCCATTGGAAACTTTATTAAAATCTCTGCCCTGGCTTCTTACCTTTTCAGTGACTTCCTTCAAAGGCATTTTCACTAGCCTGACTAAATGCTCTACCTTCTGCAATTATGTGAGGTACAGTAGCTTTTTTTCAGGGTCTGTCAAGTCAGAGAGACATATTTTATTTCAAACTGAATCATTTATTACAGTTCTAAGGCCAGAAAACAGCAAGATAAAATCTACAAAATACATTCACACATACAGAAGATGTAAATATAAACATAAAATATATAACAAGGAATAAAAATTTAAAAAATATAAACACAAGAAGAGGAGTGCAGTAATGGTAAAATAAGGTAACATAAAATACAAGTAAATAGATGAAAGTAAAAATATTCAGCTACAAGTAAGGTGAATGGAACATATAGAGGCCCAGAACTGAGCAACCTGCGAGGATATTCTTGAGTCCTTATCAGAGAGGAGGAGCAACAAATGGAAGTTGTGCTCTCTGCCTGGAAATTTCTTCAGATGGGGTAGATGAAGGTCATCTGAGAGCCCTTGTAAAGGGAACAACAAAGGAGCATATGGCTCAGAGACTCTTTTGAGCCATCTCCATGTGGGCGTCAGGTTGGTGCACAAGGGCAGATTGGACAGTGTTCTGGATCCATTGTTTGAGAGTGCTAATGAACAGAGGCTCTTCATTGAGAAATCCAATGGGTGGACTTTGTTAATAGCTTTCTTAAGCCACATTGACTAAAAGTGACCCCCAAGGACCAAAGAGATCAACCATCTAGGGAAGAAAATAAATTTTAACCAAAAACTGATGAGTAGGAACCAAGATCTAGCATCAACAGAAACTAAACTCATCTCCAAACATAAGATGGCATTCTAATACATTTTGGGACTGGCTCTAATAAACTTATTTTCAACAACTTCAAGAGTATTGAACTTTGTGAGAGAGCAGATTTGAGTACCATAAAGAAGCTCAGGGACAGTCTTGGCTAGGAAAACCTTATAGGCTGCAGGGATATAATGAGCTCCCTTTCAATGCAAAAAAATCTCATAATAGTTGTGGAGCTACACTGAGCAATGCTAGCCTGGTTGGAAAGATGTGTGCTGCAAGATAAAGAGGTGTGGAGCAGCACTCCAAGGTATTTATAGGTATGCACCTGCTCAGTTGGAGTCCTGTTAATTTGCCACTTTATAACAGTGTTGAGCAAATACTAGAACTTTGGTTTTCTGATAATTTATTAATAATCTTTCTTCTAAAAGAAAAATGTAGTGCCCTTAGTGCCCTTCTCATTCTCACCTGTGAAATGGAAATGGACATAATAACTATCACCTGCATATAAAAAAAGCTGGAATCACTCAATTTGCTAGAACAGGCGGGTGGTGAGCAGGGACCGTAAGTGCCTGAATTATTGATTTATATAGTGATCAAAAAGTAAGGGGGGTTGTATACTGTACAACCTTGCCTTACCCCTCTATAAGTTGGAACAGCTTCAGAAAGATGGCCCCAGAGAGGTGTCAGAGCAGAGAGACTGGATAAGTAGAAGCAGCCTTTTGTCAACAGTGGATTGCCTTAATCTATCCCACAGTCTCCCCCTCGGAATTAAGTCAAAAGCTGACTAAAAGTCAACAAAGTTTGCAAAAAGGAGACACGTCTTGTATTCTGTTTATAGCAACTCTCATCACCTATGGGAAAAAAACAAAAACAAAACCATACCTATTTTAAGTAACTACCCAGGTAGGTTAGATTAATTTTATGTCACTCTCCTTCTATCTGATTCAAATCCAGACATTTTACTGAATATAAGGTGGTGAAATGTATTTCTGGAACCATGCTTGATAAGAAACAAATAGCATCACAGGCAGTGCAAAGGTTGATTCATGGGGTTAAATCCAATTCTGAATCTGAATTTCAAACTTAACTATTTCCTCTATGCGTTTTGTTGATGTGTTGTTTTTGTAATGTTTTCTTTTTACCACTTTGATCTTGGACAAAAATAAACACATTGATCTACACAGACTCAGGCAGGGGGGAATATATTCCTTCACCTTGACTATCACTTCCTTCGCTCCTCTGAAAGTATCCCTATGCAGACCCCATTAAAAGCTTGGGAGAAAGAAGGGAAAATGTTTCAGTGTAAGCTCTTAAGACCTTCCTGTCTTATTAGTCTCCTGGGTCCTATTATAATCTTGTCTTTCTTTTTCTCTGGAAATGTGTTGGAGTAAGTGGCAGAGAAATTACTGTAAGAAAGAAAAACCTAGCAAGCGTTAAGGCCTGGCACCTCTTTGTTTAGCAACATCTCCTTGCTCATATATGTACTTTCTTCCTGTGGTCCCTTGCATCCTCTGGGCACCACCAGCCATCCAAGCAACATGGGCAGTGTGTGATTGGCACATGCATGGCAACCTGGGCCATAGGCAATGAGTGGATGTTGCCTTCTCTTCCAGTTGAAGCAGACTTAAACCCCTCTGCAGACTATTCTAGGCAGCACCGCTGAAGCTACTTTTAGCCCAGCTCAGTTGAGAAGGAACAGAAGGTGCCAAAGCAGCATTTCTCAACCTTAACAACTTTAAAAGGTGTGGACTTCAACTCCCAGAATTCCTCAGCCAGCAGGAGTTGAAGTTCACACCTCTTAAAGTTGCCATGGTTGAGAAACTGTGGTAGAGGAACCCACTGCCATCTGCCTGGGTGGAGATGGGCAAACTGCAATTGAATACTGACTTTGGTAGCTGCAACCTTTTCCTCTGATTTGCTCAGGACTACCCTGAAGCTCATGGCCCACAGTTTGACAGCCCCTTTGCTGAAGGATTACTTACTTTGCTGCAGTGGCTTCTGCTACTTGCTTTGCTGTTGAGGTATGAGTCAATGAATTATCTTTAAGATAATTCAAAGTTCAGGAGAATAATATATTATGTCTGTATTGTCCAACACTTTGCTCTGAAGTTCTAATCATGTAGACTGGTGTTTCTCAGCCTTGACAACCTTAAGATGTGTGGATTTCAACTCCCAGAATTCCCCAGCCAGCATGCTGAAGTCCACACATCTTAAAGTTGCCAAGGTTGCTGAACACTGATGTAGACTGAGAAGGTTAGGGAGATTTGGAAGTCTTGGTTGTAGGGAGCAATGACTAGTCCTTGTTACCATGTGCACCAGATGAATGGGACCGAGAAGTAACCTCCTATGGGAAATATACGTTGCCAGTGAAGAAATAATTGTTAATGTTTATGTCTAAACAAAAGAATTCCACCTATTAGAGCTACTGTCAAGCTTTGCTGGAGAAAAACAAAAACATTTGGGAAGGCAGTGGGAAGAAGCTGAATAGTTAGGAGCTGGAACTCTATAGGCTTTTTGCTTAGTGTGCCTCTGTATGGAAAGACTAAGGGCTCCTGTCTCTTGGAATATGGTAGGAATAGGCAATCTTCTTGGGATGTTGACAGCATGAAGTGGGCACGCTTACAAAACTGTTATCATTTCTGTGCCAAATTGAAAAATAAACAATTATTGAGTCTGGCACTATATTTTGTATTTATTTTTATTTTATTTTATTTGGTCAGTTTAGCTGCCCATCTCATATCCGTGACTCTGAGTAGCATACAAAGTTAAAAACACAAAAACAATACAATGAAATAACCAAAAACATAACAACAAAAATCAATTAAAAACATTAAAAACAATTAAAAAAAAAACATTACTACCACCACCCTCCCCATAATCCGCAGGAGAGTGCACTCAATATCCTATCAATACAGCCACATTGCAGGCTCCACAGGAACCCCAGGCCAGATGCCAAAGCCAAAGTCTTCAGGTCCATCTGGAAGGCCAGCAAGATCAGGGCCAATCTGATCTTGGGGGAATGATGTTCCGGAGGGCGAGGGCCACAGCAGAAAAGGGTCTCCTCCTGGGTCCTGTCAGATGGCATTCCTTTGTGGACAGGACCCACAACATGCCCTTTCTGCTGGACATGATGGGATGGGTAGATGTGACTGGGGAGAGGAGGGATTGTGAGGGAGGTGGCTGGAGTCCTGGATGAGGGGGTTACCTCAGGCAAGGTTGAAAGTTATTTAGCTATACTTAGAATTGCATTAGGGTTTTTTTGTATTTAAACTGTGTGTTGCATGTGTGTAAACTTATTTTCTTTTGGTACCTTTCATAAAGATTATTTTTTGTTTCAGTGCTGACCTTCTAGCACCCACCTCAGCTTGGCTGAGCAACAACTCGTAAAGTTTTATTCAGTTTCCTTTCTGTGTTTGGCCAGAGCCAGGGTGGGTTGAGGATTTCCCCTTCAATCCCCTCCTGGCTCCCCAGAGGGCTGGTGTGGAAGGGAGAAACCGGTTGAGAATGGAAGAAACTTCATTTTCCAGTCGCTCTTCACCCACAGATGCCTTTACCTCTGAGCCAAAGGGCCTCAGAGGAGGGGCTGGGTCAGCCCTGAGGAGACCTTTTCCCTTAGCATTCTATTATGCATGTATTTGTTTTAAAATCTAGTGGGCAGGAAACATATCTAAGAGTACAGTGGTGCTAGGAGACCTATCCCTGGTTTATGCCATGAATTTTATTTAATGGTGCAAACCTTTTCCATCATACAGATGATATAGCTAGGGACATCACTCTTTAATGGCCTAGTTTTGATCTTAAGGTACAACCTAACCTTTGCACAGGGGCACCAGCACTAAACAGGAACAAACTTACTCTTCCCTTCTGCCAGGATGAAGTACTCTAGATGCTTCCCCCTATTACATTATTAGATTCACTGATCAGTAGAAAGCAAACTGGAAAAGGACAGGATGAGTTGCATAGCAGTAGCTGCTGAGGGACTGTTCCTATTGAAAGTGATAAATCTTTAATCATTGAGGCTATAGTTGTCTGTAGCCACTCTCTTTAGGAGGTTAAGGAGGAGAAACGCAATTTTTTTCTTGTACACATGTGAACGGTATTTGTAATTCTTTTTAAAAAGTAGTTTTAGGAATCCCTATCTATGCATTTATATTCATTATTTACTAAGGTGAAAGTAAACTATACCTTCAATGGGTCTTTTGCCCCACACTCCATCTAGACCAGGGTTCTCCAGAGTGGTCAGTATCAATCTCCAAAGATTGATGGGACTATCCAAGGGGTTGTTATTGTTGTTGTTATTGTTATTCATAGTACTACTAAAGTAGTATTTGTTAGATTATTTTCATATAATAAATGTTTGGGAGTTGATGAACAATCTGAAACTTCATGAAGGGGTTGATGAACTGAAGAATTTGGGGACCCTTGATATAGACTGTGGATCATCCTGGATGGAAATCAGTTCCTTTGCTATCTCTTTTACATTTTCTCTTCATCTCAGTATTCAGTCAGGTATAGCACAGGTAAGTAACTGTGTTACAAGCATTCCATGTGGAGGAAACCTTTTGACATCGTTTCAGACATTCGCTATAGTGTTCTACCAATTTGTACCCCAGAAATATACAGGAGAAATATCATCAATGGAATTTTTTTCATAGAACCTTACTATAACTGATTTTATGTATGGCACTTGTATGCCAAAATGCATACTTTTCATTTTTTTTGTGCAGTTGAAAATGTGTATAAAAATGTGTCTATTAGAGAAAATAACAACAGCAACTACTACAATAATACACCATCCTCACATTATAATTTGAGAAAAGTCCTTTCTAATGAATATGTACACTGGGAAAACACCATACATAGTTTATATATAGTTTGGCAAGAAGGTGATTTTCTAAACCAACATGGAAATTTATGCTCAGAATAATGTATGGTCAGAAAAATAAGAATGTCAAAACTTACAGGTAGAAGCTCTGTCTTGTTAGACAATCATCTCTTTCCTCTTAATGTTGTCTGAAAAGCTGGCTTGTAATGGATCTTGTTTTTCTGCTTGTAATGTTCTCAGCTACAATGGAGGTATTTTTTTGCTTAATGGCGACACCTTACCATTTATTTATTTTACTCTTGCCAAGCAACTATATAGTGGCTTGAAAGCTCTGTAGCAAGGGACTATTATCCACTTATTTTGCAGGAGGAACCTGTAGTAGAGCCACATCTGAAGGAAATATATATTTTTTTCTTTAATGACTATCACTGTGTTTGGGCTGGCTACCAGTTAGCTTCTTTCTAAACACCAAAGTGCTGGTTTTAAATGTTATAAACCTTCATGAGGGTCTAGACCAGGCTTACCTGCCCATTAAATTAATGACAGTGATACCATGAGATGCCTACACTGAACAATCTGCCTGGTTCCCAGTTATCTTCCAGGCAGAATTTAAGGTGCTGGAGTTGACCTTCAATGACTCAAATGGCTTAGGCCCTGCTTATCTATAGAACAGCTTCTCCTGCTATGAACCACCCAGTTACTCAGATCAGTAGGAAAAGCCCCCACCTCCCAAAGATCCCCCATTTAGCTCTCCCCACATATACACCCTCCCTCCCCAAGCATAAAACCACACAATTCATGTATAGATTAACTCACCTAATTTTTGCCATGCAGCTAACTTAACTCCCTACTCCAAACCATCCATCACCTGGGCATAGAGTAACGCAAGTCCTTATATAGATCCAAATTTGTATTACTAATCCTGTGCATTCAGAATTGACATGAAATTCAGCAGCAGGCCTGTTTCCTCAATAGGTATGTTCCATACCTCAATAGGTATGTTTTATAGGCATGATTTTTTCTAATGCGTCTATCTCATATATTGGTTTTACCTTTTGAGTTGCCATACTGACATAAATGAACATTTGCACGATATTCTAATTTTTCGAGTTTCACCTGTATGTACCAACAGTAAAATATATTTGCCTTGGCTAACTAAGCGACAGTGTCTCTAGAGTCAAACCTTTTGTTTTCATTTTTACCACCTTCCTCTCCCTATGGTAAGTTTTCATTTATTGTTGATATTGATCAGTGCAGGCTGAAAACTCTCCCCAGTGGGGATTGGAACAGTAGCATTCTCAGTAAAGTTCTACTCTGGAAATGCATAGTCTTCGTAGAAAGGTCATTAGGGTATGTAGTATTCCCATCTTTACCTGACCTTCATTGGGAACAAAGAGATAAAGGCAACTGGGCCAGGTGGACAGACCTCTAGGGCAGCATTCAGAGCCAGGACCAGGTGAGATGCCAGGGATATAAGGAGATGTTAGATGTCAGCCCTATGAGGTAGGCCAGATCAGGAAGCCAACTCCACAAGAAGACGAGAACTATATTTTATTGAGATAAGCTGTACTAACAGAATCTTGAAAGTCTGCCTGTGTTTCCCCTCCCCTCTCTCTTATACCCCAGGAGACAGTCTAAGTCTTATGTCAGGTCTGCTATGTTCAAATCCCAATGAAGAAAAATCTCTTGAAACTCATAATAAGTTCAAAAAGAAGTTCATTTATTGAGAGGTACATGCAGCTTCAAAGCATTCCTGAAACTAAAAGCCTGCGATTTCCCACTGTACTTTTACCCCCTCGTTACCCGTCCTTCTCCTCAGCCAGTACCGGGTTCTCATGTTGGCGTGACCTTGTACATTCCTGGCTTTAGATAACAGTCCATCTGGGTTTAGGGTCTCACCTTCCTTGCTCTGCCTCCCCACTACTAAACAAATGGCAGAAATGAAGCAAGCAACTAATGAGCTGATAGATTGATTGCTGGAGGTTCTGACATCTTTTTCTAATACTTTCCCACCTCCCTGTGCTTAACGCATGCTTCTACACATTGTGGTCTTAATGGCTTCTGGAAGGTCATCTCCGTGGCTCTTTATAGCAGCCTATGCAGATGAACTGTAGAATGTTGGCAGTCAATAGGATAGAGGATCAGTAAACCCCTCTGGACGATGCAGACAGCATGTTTTATCTAACCATAATATGCAACTGTAACAAAATCAGCAAGAATTGCAGAATTGTACAAATGGGTGTTGACTGTGAATGTTAAAATTCATAACCATTGCAACACTGAAAGCAATTTGTGCCCATCTCCAACACTGTTGTGCCCATGTGCTGGGCATATTTTGCTATTTAAATTGCAGCAATATGGTTTAATGAACGGGTACAGTAGATAAATCTAAGGTTGGGCTAAGTTTTCTTCTAAATACATGTAAATGAAATTAGGTCTTCTTGAGATTCGGTATCTTCAGTTTTAATCAGCTTATGAATAAACCAGAGTAAAATTAATTATCTACATGGTACGCACATATCAAAATTTTCTTTAATGCTCAAGTTGGCTAAAATAAAATGCAAAGAAAATACAGGCTTTTAATTAAAACCCATTGTAGTAAATGGGCAAAAATCTCACCCCAAAAGGTTCAGACATAAACAAGTTAAAGGAAAACCTAAATTTGATTTGTCTAGTTTAATGTGGCATTTTGCTTGTGAATACTGGTTCTGTCCATAGTAAGACATCTGTCATCCCACTATTTAATTGTGGATGAGAGGACTGGTTAGGCATGTATCACCTACAACTGAGTGATGAAATTGGTTGTGTACATATCTGCTTCAGCTTTCTTCATGGAATATGCAGTATAGCACCAACATGGGCTAGACTGGGGAGGTGTTATTTCTGCCATCTATAAGCAATTTATCCTCTTCCCCAGGAAACCTGTCTGTTCGTTAGTGGGTCTGAGTATTTGTACCAGGGATTTGGTCAGAGTGGTAGACTCATGAATCTGCTAGCGTGCTGTCTAAGAAGAGCTTTGGAGTGATGTTTAAAAAAACCCAACCAAACTAGGAACATTTATACTGTGTGGACTTCAGGGTTCATAGTAGGAGAAGTATGTTGGACTTTTGGTCAGCATGACAATCATGAGGTTGCCTCAATACACAGTCAATGTGTATTATTCTGTAAGAAACACTCTGCATCTAGTATTTATGATTGGTTAAAAGATTAGAAAGAACCTTGATGGTTGACCACCAGTCTTGTTACTAGGCTTCTATCTTTTCCTGGTGACTAGATTAGTTTCTTCTCTCAGGGATGGCAGATTCTTTAAGAAGTTCCACCCTCAGAGGCTTATGAAAGAACAGAAACTCTTGAATGCTTTGGGGGATTTTGTGGTTAACATAACTGGAGGTTTATACCATGAAATATGGTATCTTCTGGGAAGGGCGAGGCTGTGGTGATGCAATGGGTTTATTTGGACCTACAGGGTAGGCTTCAGGAGGCAGTATTAGGATTATCAGATCTGGGAGATACTTTGTTGGATGTCTGCAACCTAGATCTACCAACTGGTAGATAACATTAGAGGCTTCTCTTCAACTATGCATTATTTGATGTTTGGGTCTGGAAAAGTTTTATCTTATCTTCCATGTGCTTATAAGGTTGGGTGCATAGCAGTTAAATCCTGATACGCTGGAAACACAATTATATGAAAATCCACATGGTAGGAACTTTTTTTTCCCTCAGAGAGACAATCTAAATAGTATGAAGCATATTCAAATCAATCCACAGCTTCCAAGTTTCAGGAAAGACTTATGTTTGTATTGGAGGAAGGATGATTGTCTCAAGTCTGTTTAGATTTGCAGTTTGCACACATTGACTGTTATTGCTCTGAGTAATGACGGCTATTAAAAAAAATCAACAAGTGAAAACATCTGTTGCAAATGCAAGGCAATAATACAGATCTGTGCTCATATCTTCAGCCAGATTGCAGGCTCTGTCTCCTAACTCTTCCAGAAGCATAATCATTGCTCAATATCTCATTTTGTGTGTGCATAGAAAAAATAACCATAATACTTTATATATTTTTTTTGGTAGATTTAGTTTCTCCCCATGAATTCTGTTGCCAATATAATAACTAATTATCTGGTGTTATACTGGAACAAAAAGTCATAAGAACATAAGAATAAAGTTGCTTTGTTAGAACAAGGTCCATCTTCATCCCAGTTTTTTTATTTCTCACAATATTCAAACATGGGATGCTCTTGAAGAGGAGACAGACATATCCTGTAATTAGGGGTGTCCGCAAAAAAAGACAAATCCTTTCTTTAAAAAAGGGCAGAGTTTTGATTGTTAGGCATATAATTAATACATACAAAACAAGATCTGGAATGAATGTCTGTAACAGTTCAGGCAGTCTTGGACTCGGGAGACTGATAATTAAATCTCCCTTGAGGCCTGAAACTGAGGCTAAACATGATGCAGGATCTATGTGGGTTGTGTCCTTACATTGTTGAGATGTTCTATTTTTACTCTAAAGAGGGTAGGCTTAAGGAGAAGTGAAACAGTAGGACTAGTGCAGATTATGCAATGGCTGGCACTGAAGCCCAAAAAGTCTTATAAAGAAGTCCCTCCTAATCATTCTCGAACAATGGCGTGTCTGAGTTCAGCTTCTGACCTTGCTTTACAACTTGAATGCCTGTTGTTTCACTACAACTCTGCCCATGCGGCCTTCCCTACATTTTCATATCCTGATTCTCACCTGAAATCTGTGTGGGAACCCTTGGCCTGTGCTTTGTTTCCAGCTGCCTGTTGCGTTTGCAGCTTTATAATCCTTAACTTTGTTAGCAGTTGGAATGTCTTGCTGTCTTAATATCCCTGAGAAAAGACAGACACTGATGCATTCTGACCGTCTGTTCCTTTGCTGTCTACAAAGGACTAAAGCATCACCTTTGTCCCCTTTCAGAGATGGAAGCCAGAGGTCTGTGAGATGGAATTATTTTGATTCCTTCTTTGCCTTTGAGTTGGCTCTGCGCCTTGCTTTTTTAGAAGCAGAAAAGTGATGAGGAATGATAAACGGACAATCCAATCTTGCATATAGCTCTTCAGGGCACGTTTCTTATGGAATTCAATTCCACATAAGAAACGATGTTAAAAGACTTTTTAAATGCATAGGCCTCCCTTCCCTATCTGAAGTGGGGAAGGCTGGAAGTTAGAGTTAGATATTAGAAGTTAGTGGCAAAAGTCTTTCAGTAGTTGCCATTTTCAGTCCCCTGATTGTAATGCAACTTGGAGTTCTACCACATGCATATCTCCTTGGTAATTTTATTTTTCAGATTTTCTTTGCTAATATTAAGACACATGCTTATGTGAATTTATTTATAGTTTCATTGTTCCGATCCAGTCATGAAGGGGCAGGTTGAAACAAAGATGATGTGATAATACTTTGATTACAATGTCTGAAGAATATATGACAAAGCTGGTTTGGAAATCTGTCAGCTTCTTTTGGCATGCTATGCAAACAGAAAAATAGTTGTAAAGGAAATTGTCAGGTACTGTTTCCATACTTTTCAGAACTTCTACATGAATGCCATTGGAGTGAACTTTTAGGTGGGCTGTTTTAAGGCAGCTCTGAGTCTGGCTGTGGATTTTTGGGGCCATATGTGTGTGGTGTACATGCTTAACTACGCCTGCATAAGAAATTATGATTAAGCAATGAGAATGAGCTTTAGCAAATTAGAGGACATCGCAGAGGCCCCCAGCTGGACTGGTGAGAGCCTGAATGCATGGGGGTTATAGCCGCGATTACGACCTGGGCAACTTGGTTGTATGACACTCCTGAATATATTTCCACCTGATTCTTTTGGAAGCTGGAGAGACCCTCATAAACCTGGAGATGCAGTTTGCTCTAAGGGCTAGAGTTCTTGAGGGCATGAATGGACTGGAAGCAAGGATGAGCTTTTGTTCTGAGTCTGTCACAGACAGTTTGGTTGATGAGTTGTGCAGCTCTTTCTCCAGAATGTATAGCCTATAAGTGTGTGGGAGTTTAAAACATCTTAATTTCTAGTGGGTGCTGGAAAATTTGCATAGACAAGGTACAGGTGCCAAAAAAGATATGGCAAGTTACACCTTCAGAGATAAAGACGAACTATTCTTCAAATCCATTTCAGCTCTTAGCTAGAAACTAGATAGGCCAGGAACAGAGACCAAGAACCTGAGGCCAAACAGGTCCTTACAATAATGATCGTAGAAGTCAGCCTCTGAGAAATGGCCAGTTCTCAGTACATTGGCACAGGCAGGAAAAAGATTTGAACTAGGGAACAGATCTATACAGTATGAGCTGAGGCTTCTAGTTAGCAGTTGTTTTTTTGCCCTAATTCTGGCTTTTCTGATATCAAAACTAGCAAAGAGCTGTGTCCTTCAATATCTGCCTGAGTGCAAATAATAACAGTCTGGGCAAAACCTGACAATTTTCATTAAATATAAGTTGTGTTTGGCATTGGAGAGCTCCATTGACTTCCCAAGATAATTTGAAGGGTTATGTACAGGGTTGTCTGCAGGGTGTGGTCAAAAAAGTCAAGATGGCAGCCAAAATTTTGCGATTGATGCTTCACCCCCTTTTATGGGCATTGCACACATGACTCACATTAAAAAAATAAGTGGAGCTTTGATGGCACCATCATGGCTACTATAGTGACTTTTTTGACCATACCCTGTGGACATTCCTGGTTATCTATATGTATTTCTTGCAGTACATGGGGATGCTTTACAATAAATGAAATGATTTTTTTTTCATTGAGGGAAGGGAAAGAAGTCTCAAAGTCAAAGAACTTTGCAGATCATCAGCAGATGGCAAAATTCTCCTGTAGTCTTCCAAGAAGTCTGCATTCCAAACGTGCATTTCTTTCTTTATGTTTTTTTCATCAGATGTTTTGCAAGAGTTTGAAAACAGGTTATTTTGAAAAATACAAAGAATTGCTATAGAGAACTGTATAGGATAATGCTCAAAATGCCAAGCTTTTTTAAAAAATTTTTTATCTAAATCCCTTCTGTATGAGGAGTCTGTAAGTTACAGTAATTTCCACTATCTGTGTTGTACATTACTGTCTGCAGCCTTTCTTCTCTGTGAAATACATTTTTCACCCTTTCCCAATCCTTGCCACCCCCTGGGTTCTTGAATATACTTTAATCCTTTCAACATTTTTAAAAATAACAACTTGTTACCATCCTGGTCT
Source organism: Liasis olivaceus (assembly GCA_030867105.1). Taxonomy (NCBI): domain Eukaryota; kingdom Metazoa; phylum Chordata; class Lepidosauria; order Squamata; family Pythonidae; genus Liasis; species Liasis olivaceus. The sequence goes on along the minus strand of CM061353.1, from coordinate 16,383,236 downwards.
GCTTCTCTGTAATGTTTAAACAAATAGAGACCTGCTTTTTACTCAACAGCCACCATGCCAACGGGATGTCCTGTACTGATTTTCAACCAGCTTGACTTTCCTAAAGGGCTAGTTAAAGGGGGCATCAGTTGGGAATCTGCTCATCTAGTTGATGATTGCAGTTTTTAAATGATATACTAAGAATACTTAATTATTCTCTGGAGTCACTGGACTTCTCTCTGCTTAGGATTGCTTTGCATTTCTGTAATGGAGGCTGTAAGGACCTGGATGGGGAGAAACCATCTGCAACTCAACCCTAGCAAGATAGAGTGGTTGTGGGTCTTTGGCCCCCTGGGGTCAGGAGAGTTGACATCTCTGACTCTGGACTGGGTAACACTCCTCTGAACAGATTTGGTGCACATTTGGGGGTTCTTCTGAACTCATGGCTCCTGCTAGAAGAGCAGGTGGCAGCCATGACCACGAAGGCCTTTGCACAAATTCATCTTCTGGGCCAATTGCACTCAGTTGCTGGTCCAGGAGGCCTTGCTCATGGTCACTCATGCCTTAGTCACCTCCCAACTGGATTACTGCAATGCAGTCTATATGGGGCTGCCCGTGAACACCATCTGGAACATGCAGCTGGTCTAGGATGCAGTGGCATGCACAGTTCTGGGTGCCCTGCGGTCCATCTGAGTTACACAACTGTTGTGTGAGCTGCACTGGTTCCTAGTTACTTTCCAGGCACAGTTAAAGGTGTTGATTATCATCTTTAAAGTGCTGCATGTACAGAGCCAGGTTATTTATGGGACCACTTCTCCCAGAGGGTATCTGCCTGTCCCACTAGGTCAGATAGAGTGGGCGTGCTTCTGGTCTCCTCTGTTAAATGTTGTCATCTAATGCGTTCTTGGAGACATGCCATCTCTGTCACTACCCCAACTTTTTGGGTTAGCGTTCCACCTGTAATTTGAGGGATACCTACCTTTTTAGCCTCCCAGAAGGCCATGAAGACCTAGCTAGGCTAGGATGGGAGTTGAGTCAGGAGGCTAATTGGCCTGGTATCTGGTGGGAAGGATGGTTTGTTTTTACTCCTATTTTATCAGTTGTTGTGAGCCACCTAGGATGTTAGGTGAGATAGGTGGCCATATAAGTTCTTTAAATAAACAAATAAATAAATGAAGGGCACCTATACTTAAGTAAGTAAATCCCCATTGGATTAGAAGGCTCCATATTTAATGGAGAAATTTACTGCAGGAAAATCCTGACAAATATATAGAATAATCCAGTGCCATCCCTGGATTTGTGTCTGTATCCCATATTTGCTGTGGTCATGCTGTGGTACAAACTCTATTATTCTTTTAAAGTCTTTTCTCCTTTATGTCACCTGTTTCTCTTATCTGCATTTCCATAGTATGTAATTCTGAAACCTTTGTAAGGTAGCTTATAATAGAAACAAATCCTACTGCAATTTGGGGACAGCTTCCCCCGAATAAAATCGCTCTGTTTGAGTAGTAAATGGCTATTGATGTGGTCCAATTGTTTCTATTACAGAGAGAGACAGTTCCTTCTAAGACAAATTTGGGGATGCATCCTGACCCTTTAATTTATACACATGGGTTTCTTTTACAGTTTTAGTTACATTTATTTATCTTTGTATTTTCATAGGCTAGTTGTGTGTTATTAGGTATTTGTAGATTAGAGGACCATACAGCTTACTGGCCCTTCAAATAGTCTACAAGTAAACTAAATATTATTTTCTCTTTTAAGGCAGGATTTCCACTAGTGACTTACAGCACTGAAAATTATCTACCCAATGTGTGCCTGGACAAGGACATATTTTACATTGCCTCAGTGATGGTTGAGTGATGCTCCACTGGGGAAAGGGCCTATATCTCCCATAAGTATTATTTACACAATTTCTTCTGCGCATCATGATTCTTAGGAATTTATTTTATTTGTTGCTTGAAACATTTGAATCACCTCTGAAAGACATTAAATGGTCACGTCACACAATGATTGGAGAGAACCCTTTTTTCCCCCCAAAAATGTTGGCAATGGTATGAGAGAGACATAATGCCTTGTGATAAATACTTTCCCTCTCTTTCTGCTTCCAATAAATAAATGTTTGATGTTCTGAAGCATTTCAAAAACCATTCATAATTCCCAGAGTCAACAGTGGGACAAAAATAAACGTACATGTCAATTAAAGTTGAGCAATTGAGAGTAACTAATTATAGTTATTGTTTTTCTATGGAAAGATGAAGCCATTTTTGCCATGTTCTGTACTACTTGTTATGAAAACTCAGTGAAACAAATAATTGTTTAAAAGAATGCATATATATCTCTAGACTAGAAGGGTCTTTTATGTGCTGTTTTGGCTCTCTTAATGATTTTGGCTGTCCAATTAATGTGTATGTTTCTTTAATATAGAAAAGAAAGAAAAATGAAGTTCCATTTCTCAGTATGCGCATTCATCTTTCACGGTGTTTTAGAAATGTTTAAGCAAAGCTGGTTGTCTCATTAGGGACCCATTTTGACTGCCAAGAGCAAGTGGTAAAAGGATGATGTAGAAGAACCCAGCCTGGAAGTGCAAAGCATTAGCACAGGCTGCCTACACAGCAATTTTTGTTTTCTAGTTTTAGTTTCATACTGCTGATTTTTAATGTACTAAAGAAACAAAAATTAAGAACATATGCTAGGTTTGGAGACTCTTACACACTCTTACTGGGCAGCTCCAGAACTGCTGCTGAAATGCAAGAAATACCAAACATTAAAAAGTAACCTGGTTGTCACATGAGATCTTATTAACACTGATAGAGCAAGTTGATGGTATAAAATGCTGCTTCACTGAATTTTGTGTGGTAAATGCTATCATTCTTGGCATACATTTTTCTCAAGACATTATTTTAAGTTAAATTGGCTCCTAGGATGGGCATAAACAATCAGCAAAATATAATGTGCTTGTAATATATTTTAGCAAGAATTTTATACTTAAAAAAATAGGTTTAGAAGAGATTTCCATATTCCAAGAGCAAGCGGGAATGGCCTATACTCCCTACCTTCCCTGATTCCGTCCTTATATGATAGAGATATCTCAATAGGGATGCAAGATAGATAAAGAATAGGCTGGTGTTGTAATGAAAAACTGAATATAAAAGAACTGTTGCTTATTTCTGAGAACGAACAGGGGAACAGTGTCCTAGAGGGAAACCTTAAGGCCAGTGAAGAAAGCCTCTGCTTTTTTTTTTTTTTTCCTGAAATATTACTAATTGCTAATTAGTAATTAAATGTCGAGGTCGTAGCTACCACCATGGAAGAACTGCAGTGCTGTGACCAGACATGAAACAACCATCTTAGCCAATTTGGTTTGCACCTCAATATCACGAAGACTGAGTATCTAGAGAGTAGCCCGAGCGCCACCGCCATCCATCAGTGGCAAAGATCTAGTGAAGACAAACTCCTTCCATTATTTAGGATCCCATCTTCACAGTGATGGTGGCATTAATGAGGAAGTGTGCGCAAGGGTGAACACAACATGATTGTGGTGGAAGGAGATCACTGGAGTGCTCTGTGATAGGCACATGCCAATTCACCTAAAATTGAAAGTGTACAGAATGATGGTCCTCCCAGTAGCACTGTATGGTGCAGAGTGCTGGCCAACCACCAAAAGCCTTAAGCACCCTTTACATGCCATGGAGATGTGCATGCTCCATTGGTCATTAGGCGTTTCCCTTCTCGACCATATCAGCAGTGATACAATTCGGCAGCAGATGGGTGTTGCACCAATAACTGAGAAAGTGTAGGAAAAACACCTACCATAGTATGGCCACATTCTGCAAGCAGCACCCCACATCATCGCTTGCACCGCTTACCACTTTAACACAGATGGCAAAAGCCCACGCAAAAGACCAAAGCGAAGGTGGCAGGACACAATTAATGTCGACATGGCATGGGTCCAGGTTACCTGAGGGACTGTCTCACCCCCATCACATCAACCTGTTCCACCCAGTCAGGCAGAAAGGGCACATCGTGGACCCTGTCAGTGAGAGAATGTCAGCTGGCAGGGCCCAGGAGGAGAGCCTTCTCTGCCATTGCCCCCACCCTTTGGAATATTCTCCCCACAGAGGTGTGGCAGGCCCCTACACTTCTGGCTTTCCAGAAAGAACTTAAGACCTGGCTCTGTCAGATTGCATGGGGCAACAAGAGTTGTAATCAATCCTGTGCGTGGCTGGCACCCTGATGACACTCCCTGAGCTGTTCGCCAATTTTATTATTCCTTGGAACTTATTTATTCTTATTTAAGGTTGTTTTATATTGTATTTTAATTGATTTTATTTCTTCTGTAAACCACCCAGAGTTGCTTTTTAATGAGATGGGCAGTGACAAATCTGATATATAAATAAATATATAAAAAATAAAACGTGGACATGAAAATCATCCAGTTGGACATGGTTGCTGCGTTCGATTGCGTGAAATGGCGTTCGTTGATCTGAAAAGTGAACCCTGCACCTGTGAGAAAATGCTAGGATGAAGAAGAAGATTACTAATTGCTAATGTCTGTACTAAGAAAAAAGAATGTTGTCAGTCAACCTGAAGAGAAAGGAGTATGGAGATACAGATTCAGCTGCTTTTGAGGAGGACATACGGAAATTGAATTGAATTGAATTAATTGAATATTAATTGTTAAAATGTGGAAGGAATTGATGTCTCAGATGTGAGCACAACATTCGGTTGCATATAGGATGCATAGACAAAGCACATGGGAGTTCTTGCCAGCTCATTTACAGTATTTGTGATGTTTTTTTTTTTTTTTCATTTGAATAGGCTAGTTATGATTTTATGTAGACCATGGAATTGAAAGAAGTTGCATTAATCCTTGTAAAATTCCAGGACTGATTAAACTTTTGAAATGGAAGTCCTTATTGAATTGCTGAGGAAAATTAAGTTTTAAAGCCAGCAAATGAAGATTTCAGACTGCAGCGTACATCTGAATGAACAAGAGTGATTAGCCACAGGAATTGACAGCTTATGTCATTGTTCATTATCAGTTGCTTTTCCTTTTTCATGACAAGTGACTTCTTCCTTTGACTATATTGTTCTCTTTATTTAGCACCATTCCTTTGAGTGTGTCGATGTGTGCATGCCTTAGGGGAAGCATATGATTACTCTGATATTTTAATGCTGCTTTCCCCAAATTTATGCCCCCCAGAACCCATAATTCCCACCTAACATGTCCTTTGGAAAGTTAAAATCTTCCGTATCTGAAGAACACCTGATTGAGGAATGCTGGTTTAAAGGATTCGCCATGTGATCATTCCTTTAGAAACTCAGATAAGGCACAAGGCACCATTGCTTCCACATGGCTTTCCCTTACGGACACTTTCACCCTATATAGCACTAATGCGCTCAAACTGATTCACATGCTGACACATCTTGGAAATTTACTAGACCGTGTAATCGGGTGCAGAAGTGAAAACCATAAAAGAGCCAGATAAAATTTCCTTTCCTTTCATTAAATTAAATAGTAAGGGATAAATTCCCTCTATAAATTCAAATCATTAGGGCCAAACAGTGCTAAATCTAATACTTTTGGTTAAGTGAAAGTGAGCCAAATACCTTTTCTGCTCAATCTAGCATCTAAGCAGAGGTTTGCTGGTGATCTATTAGAGGTGCCTTCCAAGGGGAACCTCTGTTAGCTGCTTGACTTTCCCAGCATCACTGAAGCACTTTGTGTTAGTCCTCATTTAGATGTCTTCTCCAGTTTGCTGTTCCTCTTCCTATTTTCAGCAAAGCCACTTCATACAGAGGTAGGTATATACTTGGGCTATCTTGCAGTATTTAGGTTATCTATATAGTGATTCTGCAGTTCTGTAGACATCCCAATCAATGAGTTTGTAAAAAGTCAGCAACACAATCTCTGTTTATGACTATAGTTAAACTGCTCCATTTATAATACTTTAATGAAAGCTTATTTCATGTTCTCATTCTTCAGACCTTTTCTCTATATCCAATATTTCTTCATATTGAAGGCCTCATTGTAATCTAGATTCTATAGAAGCTTAGATTTTTCATTTCATTTCATTTCATTTTCTTTTCTTTTTTTACTTTGTGTGTATGTGTGTGTGTACACAAAAGATTGCAATGTGGTCTTCCTGTCCAATTAAAATAATAGCAGACCTCTGGAAAATGCGCAATATGCAATGGGAAGAAGATAGGGAAAGAAATATGAGAAGACTATAAATTTAGTTCCATTGTACAAGAGGTTGCATAATGCTTGTACATGGAGCACTGTCTGTATATGACATGAAAGCCAGCTATAAATTAATATGCTTTACATATTATGCAACTTGTATTGTATTATCTTCCACCTCTGTTAATATAGAGAGTAGTTCATGGGGTTAAAGAAATATACAGTATATATTTTTTTGGATTTCATCAGGCATCTTTGAAATCAGAAACATAGGTTGTTCAAACTATTCTAAAGCGTAATTGATGCTTCTAGCTTTAAAAGAGCTCAAAGGCTGTATCAAATATGTTAAACTTCCAAATTTTATATGTGTTCCAAATGAGCTTTTCTTTTTTTCTTCTAGGCTGACAAGAAGGAACGGGGCAATGCTTTGAATACAGCAATAGATAATATGTGCAAGAAAACAAGAGATCTCCGCAGACAGGTAATCTCCCCAGGGACAAAGCGTGTTCGATTTATGCAGGCAATTAGGATAGAATTAACTCCCTTGATGAGGATATTAAACAACTACACACAATATTGGAAAAGAACAGTGATATTTGGGCAAAAGAGCTAAAAATCCAGATACCATTTCTGCAGACTGACTAAGAACAAAGTGTAATCACCAGGTATTAATTATTATTACTTGGTTTTTTATTCTTAAATATGAATTGGAAAATTGGTCATTATAATATGCTGCACAATAATATTTCATTTGAAAGAATGGAAAATATGTATTATTGTTCTTTAAAATGCTTTGTAACTCTTTTTATATTAGAACCCTTGAAAGCTCTTGAAGAATTAATTTTCTTTAGTCAGCTGAAGTAGATTGGAAAAAGCTGTGGTTCTACATGTAATATGATAATATGATTTATTAGCATCTCATAGTGAGCATCCGTACAGCAAGATCCTATGCATGAGGGGCACCCTTAGCTGCAGCACCCACAGATGATGGAATCAAGCTGGGTGCTCTGCTGATGGACCTGCTTCCATCAGCATGGGAGCATTCTAGCACGGCACCAGGAGATGACTTCCCTTTCCCCTGGTTCTCCCTGTGTCTTCTCCAGGAGGTCAGGGACTTTGTTGTTCAGGCTTGGGGAATTGTGAGGACTAAAAGGGGCAGGAGAGGAAGAGGAAAGTCCTGCCACATGAGGAGGCAAGGACTTGCCACATGTCCTGCCACACGAGGAGGCAAGTTTGTGCAAGATTGGGTTGCATCCAAATGCTGCAGCTAGATTTTAATCATGTGTTAGGTGACCACTTTTAAAGTCCTTTTTAATTTTTTTTTAAATTAGCTTTTAAAGCTTTTAAACAAGAAGATAAAAATTAATATAAACTAATACAAAGTAAGGGAGAAAAAAAAAAGAAATAAATTAAAGAAAAAGTAAGAAGTGCAAGAAAAGAAAAAATGTTAAGGAAAAATAGAAAAGAAAGAAAAAAAATATATAGAAGTGGCTTCCAGTATTCTTCACAGCAGTTATAAGTACAAATATATTTTAATCTCTCTCTCTCTAACATTGCATCATACTCTTCTTTCTATAATCTATCTTGTCAAATCATCAAAACCATGATCACAAGTTCATTTTTTTTTCAAAGAGGCTTCCAGTCATTAATAAATGTAGATGGTGTTTTTTTTTCCCTAATCAAAGAAGTCATTTTATCCATTTCAGCAAAATCTGTCAACTTTACCAACCATTCCTCCATAGTGGATAGCGTCAAATCTTTCCATCTCTGTGCATAGAGTAGTCTTACCACAGTCATCATATATTGAAATAATCTTCCATGGCTTTTTTCTGTTTGTCCATTAATCCTAAAAGGAAAAGTTTTGGCTTCGGCTGAATATTGATCTTTAAAATCCTCTGTATCAAAGTAGGTATTTGAATCCAATTTTTTTTTAAGCTTTTTTACATGTCTACCAAGCATGATAAAATGTCCCTTCATGCTGTTCACATTTCCAACATACATTTGAAGTGCTTTTATACATTCTAGATAATTTCTCTGGCATCATGCACCAATGATACATCATTTTATAAAAAATCTCTTTGAGATCATAACACAGTGTAAATTTCAACACTTTTAACCACACATTTTCCCATTGCTCCATCTGTATATTAGAACAAAAATCCTTAGCCTTCTTTATCATATATTCTTTAACCTGCTCTTCCTCTGTTTCCAATTTCAGCAAAAGTTTGTACATTTTAGCAATTGCACGTTCATCATCAGTACACAACTGTATTTCAAATTCTGACTTACTTTGCTCCATACTGTAAGTCTTTTTATCCATTTTAAATCTTTCAGGTAACTGTAAATGGGAAAACCACTGACAACTATATCCTTCTGCTAGTAATTGTTCTCTAGATTTGATTTTAAATTCCCCTTGATAGTTTTTCAGTAAGTCCCAGTATGCCAACCATTTATCTTTATCTGCCATTTCTCTTCTATAAAATACTTCTTGAGCTGAGATCCATAAAGATGTTTTCGGGCACAATCTGAGTTTGTATCTATTCCATATTCTGCAAATGGCATGTCTTAATAAAATGATTTTTAAAGTCCACATTAATTTTAACTTTATTGTCCCATAAAATATGCCATCCAAACCTCAGGTTGTGGTCTTCTAACTGTAAAAGTCTCTTGTTTCTCAGCAACATCTATTCTTTCATCCAGGGCAATCCACGAGTAGTGAAATACAATTTTAAATCAGGTAACCCCAATCCTCCTCTTTCCTTTGCATCTTGTAACACTTTATATTTAAGTTGTGTTTTTTTCCTTAGCCATATAAATTTAGATATGTCTTTTTGCCATTGTTTAAACGGAGCATCAGTTGTCAAACAGGTATTGTCTGAAACAAAAACATCATTCTTGGCAAAACATATTTTTTCACAGATATTCTCCCCAGCAGTGACAATTTTGATTGCTGCCACTACTTTTAAAGTCCTAAATGTTTAAGACCAAGGTATTTAAATAATGGTCACCTGATCAGTTCATATGGGAAGCTCTGTCACATATACAATCTCTGTCAGATGCTTGATTGGTAGATTGTGGGAGGAGATCTCTTCTGTATTGGCATCTACATTTTCCTCTGATTTAATTCCTATATGAAAGTATCTCAGTACTGGCAGTTTGTTGGACTTACTTTTCATTTTCTATATTAAATCTTTTCTTGGTGCATTACATAACACTTATATAACACTTTTTGGTATATAAATTATACATATAGAAGTTGATTCCCTGCCTTTCCATCACAGATAGCAAATATAATGAATTAATGTGCAGTAAAAACCAGCAGAAAAAAGTCTTATAAGAAACCACGACTCAGAGATCAAGCAGCCGCCCATGTTTACAAAGACTGGGGGAGTCAACAAACAGTGCAATTCTGATCAGTCCAACTCTTTGTATGTGACTATTCTTTGTGGGTGCAATTCTTTCAAGGTGGTAGCACTGCTTCCCCCCCCCCCCGCTCTTGTTTCTATTCCCTATTTTCCCCCTCTATTAATTTAAAAAATAGGATCTTCAAGTTAAGCTTGACTCCTTATGACTTCATGGAGACAGCCATGTAGTTTTCTTGGCAATAACATGGTAGCAGTTTGTGATTATTTCTGCAGCCTGGCCTACAGGCCTATGGTATGTGGTGATCTCCCATCAGGCTTTTAGCCAGGTCTGACTCTGGTTGCCTTGTCAGCTTGGCCAAAGCTGGCTAGGTGTTGCCATCTAACTTGGCCCCACAAAATTAACCTTCTCTCTGTAGAGGTTTTTCTCCAGAAGGAATTTATACTCTATCATTCCTGCATGCAACACTTGATAATAATTCATTATTTATTTTTGGAATGAATTTGCTAACAATTTGCTAGTGCTTTGGGTCTTTTAAAGATGCTAAGATTTGAATTTTTTTCCTCTGACAGAATAACCACTAGAAATTTGCCCTGCAAAGAACAAGACCTTTGTTGCATTCACATGTCTACAAGAAAATCATGGTGACTTTGAGCTGTAAGACTGCAGCTTCCTGCCATTGATCACAAACTATCACAGAACAAGCAAACAAGATGTTTAGAGCAGAAGTCCAAAATTCTGCTCAGCAAATGAGCAAATTTGGTGGGGGGAGAGAAATACAATTGGCTAGCCTTGGAAGTAAATAAATTAGAATATATTAAAGAGGGGAGCAGAATCATTTAGCACAGAGCCTAAGACTGCTTAAGCACCAGCAATATACTCTGTCTGACCATCCTGGCTTCTAGAAAGCATTTACACTCTTGCCAAATATGTGTTTTTGCTACATGCAGGAAATTGAAGATGCATTCTGACTCAGGGAATATCCTTTGGGAGTATCTATTCTCACTGACATCATTTTGAAAGCATTTTTTTGTTGTTGTTGTTGCCTTTTACTGTATTAACATTTTCATATCTGCTGCTAAGAAGCAGGAAATAAATATTTTGTGGTGAATAATTTAACCCAATTGCATTAATAACTTTATTTTAAAGGTTGCTTTTCCTGATGCAACTACCCCCATGGAGACTGCTTGCAACTGTTTCCATAGGTTGGATGCTATAAATTATTACCTTATCATTTACCAAGCAGATCATCACCTCTCAACATAGCAGCATCAAAACATACCATGAGATGATTTGCATGACTCCCATTGCTGCATTGACTTGCTTTCTTTCCAGCAGCTTTCATAGGAAACAATCTCCAAATAGCAAGACCTTCCTGTTGGGGTTGGTTTTCATTCTCAAGAATTAAGTAATCAGGGAATTGTTTGAGTGTGCTGGGATGTGGTTTCAGTCTGGCCTGGCATCAAATAGTGATTTGCCCAATACTGTGTCCATGAGTACATGTGCATAAGTAATGATGGAGAAACTCAACTATCAGATTTGAACAAAATGCTCAGCCAAAACTGCTGATAATTCTGCCTTATCTCTAATAAACAGCATACATTGTTCCCATTTATGAGTGTCTACAGGAGGGCATGGGTAGAATGGGGCACATGCATAAACAGGAATGTGATGGGTTGGCCCTTCTGGCTCCCTCAAGTGAGGTCCCTAAGTCTTTCCTGCCCAGTCTCCTGGCAACCTCCAGGAGGGAGGGAATCTGGAGGGAAGCTATGTCTGATCACTGCCACCATCATTTTTTTACAGAGAAATTTCCTCTGCACCTTTATTTCATAGGAGGCGAGTGGGACTTTCTTCTTGTCCTTCTGTAGGTAACAGAGTGGACAGGATGGGTGGCAGGCTAAATTCCATTTTCAGAATGAGACTATAGATTTCAAAAGAAGATATAAATGCTGTATTATATAGATGAAGGTTTGAGAGCCAATGGATAACTGAAGACAAAGAAAAAAGAAAAGGGAAATGTCATCCTTTAGGATTTCACTCAGTCATCTTCCTGGCATGGATACACATACTGATACAAGCACAATACAAATAGAATAAATTAGTAATAAGGATACAAATTAGTACTAAAAAGATCTGTGTGTGTGTGTGTGTGTGTATCTATCTATTCCTGATTTTCATCTATCTCCACATTTCCCTTGATGGCTATTCCCTTATGGCTTCTCTGATTCTCTTCTCTGGGTTAAGGTGAATTTCTTACCTGATGGCCATACACAGAAGAGATGCTACCTGGCCGAAATGGCAAAACAAAATGGAGATTTTTTTTGTTTTTTTTACGTTCAGGAAAATCAAGTTTTCCTCCAGAAACATTTTGGGAAGAAAAGATTCACATATGACCAAATCTGGACCCTGATTTCTTGTTACACTAACAAACCTGAATCTGTTAACCAACTTCCAACCCGGGCATATCAGAGGAGAGGCTATCAGGAGTCCTAGTTTGGATATCAGACTAATCTTTTCCACCTAATAAATTTCTGATTACTTTAAACTGTTCTTGACTACAGCGATTGAAAAACAGTTAAGCAGCATATACTAATAAGAGGATCGTTTTGTGTGAATGTGCTACAAACTGGATGATAACTGATCAAAAGGAAGAAATATAGTGGACTTCATTTTTCAGATGACTCTCTGGGGGGCATAAAGGAGAGGTCTGACCTAAAACTGTTTGACAATAATTTGCTTCATGGTGTTAAAGATTAGACTACTCATTTGTAGGTTTTAGATTGCACTTAGTTGAAAGGCCAATGCTAAACAACTATGTAAAAATGGTTTTTATTGATGATGGCTTTCTTTTTCCAGCTTCGCAAAGCAATAATTGATCATATCTCAGACTCCTTCATGGACACAACTGTGCCGCTTCTAGTGCTCACTGAAGCTGCAAAAAATGGACGAGAAAAAGAAATAAAAGAATATGCTGCAATATTTACAGAGCATGTACACAGACTTATTGAGGTGAGGCTGGTAGAAATACCCTATAATATATAGTATTCAATGGATTGTATTAGTAATAATATTCTCAGCGACATATATTTGGTTTTTCTTAGCAGCTTTAATTGGTTTAAGTATTTGTTTATGGACTGGTTTCAATTCACCCAGAACTTACTTACTTACTTTCTTTCTTTCTTTCTTTCTAATTTTTTTTAGCATTTTGCTATTTTTGTTGTTGCTGCATATAGTTAAGTTGTCATTATGAGTTTTTTACTATCTAAGGGCTATCTAATAATTTATAGCAGATTCATAAACCCTTTTCCTCAGTGTTAATGGGATTAGCCAGAATTAGACAGCATCCAAAAATGCAGAATCTACATTGTTTTTTTGTTGGAATCCTAATAACTGTCTCAGATACAAAGGAAGTCTACAGAGCAAATATGAGCCACTGTTGATGCCTGACTTTGATCTCCATCAGGGTGGGGAAATCCATGCTAATGTTTGAATGCTGTTGGCCAACTAGATTTAGATACTATTTTAACCTCAGTGCCCCAATGTAGCATTAACTGTGGGCATTGTGGGAAATAAATAAATAGAAGTTACACTTATCGAAGCATAGGAAAGCCCAAACAGAATGGAGGACTCCCATGAGAAGTCATTTTGTCTTAGGCTTCTCAATTCTCGAGTTGGCCTTAAGTTTCCAGTTAACTTATTACATGATCAGCAATGGTCTATTCCATTCAATGCTGGCCAAAAGAAACAAATCGTTGAGCCTCTGGATACACCTCACTAAGAGGTTTCTTTACACTGGTGGCAGAAGCATATCAGGCAATATTCTCGGGCATTGAAAGTACTTCTTCTGAGCAGTTAGGAGACCTGCTTGCCACTGCTTTCTGATGGCTCTTGCCCCATTCCATTCTGAACTTCAAAAACTGATTTGCATCTATGGACTTATTTATGGCTGGGTGGAAAATATATCAAAGTGTATGATTTCATGGGAGGCATTCATCAGATTTTGTTTAGGGAATGCAAATGTCAAATTACACTGGAAAGAACATCTCAGTGCTATTTCACTTTAATATTAATTATTGTATATAGTTTTCTGTCAATTGATAGCATAATCAGTATAGTAGAATTATTTAAGGTTTTGAAGAGTATGATGTCACAAAGAGATGCTGATGCTTGCAGAAAAAGAATTCAGCCAATCTTGATTTTAGTTCAAGAAAATATGTTCCTTCTGCTATAAAGAACATTTAATTGATGAGTGGGTTATACAAGTCATGTTTTGTATTAGGATCTAGTGAGGAATTAGTGAAAGTGCATTTCTTGTAGGCTGGTGTGGATCTTCTGGGCTGTGTGGCCGTGTTCTGAAAGTTCTGTTTCCTAACGTTTCGCCAGCATCTGTGACCGGCATCCTCAGAGTGCAGGACCACAAATCAGCAAAACCTGGCTACCAATCCTGAAAAATACAGCCTGCAAAAGGTCAAAGAACTCAGCTCAACCACCAGGACGTGTGAACAGCTCACACAATGAACATGCTAATCACCCTCAGCAGCCACACGTTAACAACTCAATAGAAGAAAAAACCCTGCCTAACCCTCAGGAAGATACACACATATTCTGATACCAAAACAAGCAGCCACTCATTAACCCACCCACCCCTAACCCCCCCAACCCCCCCCAATTCCACCCCCTTCAGATCTCTATAAATACCCACAAAAGGGTCACACCATCCTGGGCACAGAGAGAACTGCTCCTGTCTGTGCTCCTGCACTCTGAAGATGCCGGTCACAGATGCTGGCAAAACGTTAGGAAACAGAACTTCCAGAACACGGCCACACAGCCCGGAAGATCCACACCAGCCTTCGTATGCCGGCCGTGAAAACCTTTGACAATACATTGCATTTCTTGTCTCTTTCCATGCCCTTTTACTGTACAAACTGCTTTATGTTAGTCATCTTTTTAATGGCAAGATGTAGAAAATTGATCCTATCCAGGTGTCTGCTCAGTTTTGGAATATATAACACTGCATCAAACGTGGAAAGAAAAGGAATTATTCATTTGACTTAAAATAAATGCCATTATTATAGAGATGATTATATATGTAAATGAAGAACTGTGTTTTTGAAACATGGTTCACTTTCTTTAAGTTTAATTACTTTCTGGCTGTGAGGGGTAAAGTTTGGAAATGGTGTGTGTTCAGTAAGCAGAAACCTTTTTGTTTTTCCTCAAACTGGTGCCTCCAGGGACAGTATGTTAGGCTACAATTCTGATCACTTCCTGGCAGCACTGAATTATGGAGGTTGGTCCAAACTATCTGGAGGGTACTAGAATAGTTTATGTCATGGCTTAGATCAGTGTATTTCAAACTTGGCAACTTTAAGATGTGTGGACTTCAACTCCCAGAAGTCTGGGAGATTCTGGGGAATTTTGGGAGTTGAAGTCCATATGTCTTAAATTTGCCAAGTTTGAAAAACGCTGACTTAGATATTTTAATAGGGTTGCACCATTTAGAATTGCCACTAGAAGGCAGGAAATAGGGTTTTTAAAAATGTCTTTGTTGCTATCTCCTGGTTGCCTAGATTTTTGCAGCCCAAATTTTGATTGTGTGCGTTTTATTATGCAATTCTCAGTGACAATCTGCCTGAGTTATGTGGCTGCAGCCGCCGCCAAGCTGCCACTTGAAATGGCACGACTTTTTTTTTTTAAACACATAGATATATTCCCCTTGCCCACATCATATTTAAAATGAGGCTTTTAAAAGTCTGGGAAATTGCTCAAAATTGCTGCACTCCTTCAGACTGTGTATTTGTTAATGTGTGTGTTGGTCTTCAGCCTAGCTTAATTTCTCCAGAAAATGAAAAATCAGGGCCAAATATGGAAATGGTTTACTAAGCTGCAAGCAAAGAGATCTGATCCTAGTAAATATGGATGATAACAAAAGTGGGCCAACTAGACCTAACAAATCAGAGGTTCTGAAACAAACTAAGGTAGACGTCAAGCATCGGATACATTTTCGTTGCTACATAAATTTGGACTGAACAGAGAATGAGATCCTTATGAATATACTTAGACATTTAGGAACTCTGTACATTTGTGTCCTGGTGTTGTGCTGTGGACTTTGAGTAAAGAAAAAGAAAGAAAATCCCTTTCTTGATGAGAATTCCAAATGGAAGAGAAAAATCATGGAAATTTAGCTTGAGTCCCAGTGGTGACATTTATAAATTTATATGGAAAAGAGTTCCTGAAACACCCGAGACAGCTTATGATGAGAAGGCCTGAAATATTTGCCTTTACTGCTTTCAGTTTCAGTAGTATCGTATGCTTTGTACAAAAGTCTTCAACTGAATTTGAGCTCATAAACATGTGTTTTTTTAACTGTGTATGTTTGAAAAGTTGATTTTAAACTATGCATCCTAAATTTTAAAAAACGAACCTTACTGCAAGACCATGTGAATGCAAGTAATATTAGAAACATTGTAAAGTTCAACAAAACATAAACAGCTGTATCCCACGCTTTCTCTGAAAATTCAAAAGTTTGTTCTTCTCTTCCCCTTCTCCCTTTTGATGAAAGTACTTTTGCGTGGGTTTACATTTTTTAATGGTAAGTTATAAATAAGCTAGCCCTTTAGCAAATATTACCACCTCTATATTTTCTTGTACATTTGCATTTTCTGTTTTGTTATAGCGCACATTTGTTAATTTAAATCAATGTATTTGTTACTTGATCATTTATTTCTGTTTTACTGCTTCCACTACAATTAGGAAGACACTAATATTAATACTATTACTGATTTATCTAATGCTGTTTCATACATTATAAAGTTTTAAATAATATTCATTTGTAGCTTTTATTGGACATACAGTAACTAAAATTTCTGTGACACTTACAGTTAGTTTTCTTGTCGAGTACCTTTCTGCACCCTTTCCACAATGAGTGGAATAGTGGCAAATGTACTGTGAGTAAAGTTGTCCTCAGTCATATTTAGTAAACATTATGCAGTATCTAGGGGAAGGAAAAATCCTTAATAAAGGCATTGTGCGGGGAACGTCACCCTTGGCTTAATGTCTTTCCTTAAGTGCTTCTACTACAAGAAAGTAGCTAACTCAGGAATTTGCAACCCGGGGATCTGCTCACCAGATTGGTAGATTAAGTTGAGATAGATTAGAGGCAGCCATAGCAAGTCAGAGCAATGGAAAACTCTCTCAATGAAATTCTGGGAAGAAATAAGTAGGATTTAGTGGGGCTTGCAGACAAGCAGCTAAAAACAATGAGTCCATGGAAACTGGTGCTTGTTCTAACAGAACTTTATATACCTGTTTTTACTGTACTTTGTGAAATCAAACTCTGTCTGCAGAGGGCAAGAGATTATTTTTTTCACTGACAATAAAAAAATAATTCATAATGATCACTAAAAAGGGGAAGAGGAGGAACAGTCAGTGATCCTCTGATAGCCCGAAGGAGAAGAGGCCAGAACCTCCATCTTAATGCACTTAGTTTGCTTCCTATTTTGTTAAATTCACTTCTCAAAAATCATACATACTAAATGGCAGCAATGTGATCTGGGGGAGGAGGGACTGGGCCCATTAAAAAAAAAGGATAATGGAAACAGGTTGCCTGTTTTTGACTTATTGGAAAAGCACAGGGAACAAGGCTTCCTTTAAGACAGATCACAGTATGCCTAAGACACGTTATGTACCACCTTCATCAGTATCCTGTTAGCTTTCTTCTAATCTGCTTGGCAAGGCTGCAAAGACATTCCAAGTGAGGAAAATGCCATAAAGGAAAGCAATTATATTATCTGTTAGGCACTGAATCTCTGCTCAATTTAACGAGGGCCTCCTTATGCAGCAGCCTGGGATCTTCTGGCATATGTCGGTAAGAGAATTGGCATCCCTATTTTATTTTTGCAGCGGGAATTGCAAGGAGTCCTGAGCCAACCATTAAACCAACCACAGATAAATGTTCTTTTGAATACATAGATCTGTAAGTGAAGCATTCTGATTGTCCAAGACATATTCATTTTACTCAGGAATCTTTCATAGGTACTGAGTACTGTGATAGATGGGTTTTCCCTTAAAGATAATTGCTATCTTCATTTTAGTCATATTTTTGACTTTATGAATATATTAAGAAGGTAGCTGAGGACAATTTTAATCCTGCAAACACTGATTCAGAGAAATTCTCATGCTCCTTTAACAATTCTGCTGTTTCATTTTTAGTGGTAATGAGTGATTATAATTTAGGTGACCGATATGTGTTATTGTTATTTTCTTATATAGCTATAAGAATTTTTTATTTAAAAGTTTGCTGATATGGGTTAGTACTTACATGTATTTCTGAGCCACTGTGTGATTAATGATATTGAGGGCACTTTCAGTAAATAGGAGTGCCAGGCTCGCCAGGGAATTAATTATATGGTAGCTATAATGCATCTAACCAGTTAGGAGGAGATCACCTGTAAAATACTCCCAACTAAGCAGTCACACAAGGGGAACTTTGATGTACAAATTATAAAATTTATTGATGTAAAGAAAGAACCCAAATGGTGTCTGGCATAATTAAAAGAAAAATGGAACAGGAGAATACAGATGAATGAAG
This sequence comes from Liasis olivaceus, assembly GCA_030867105.1. NCBI lineage: Eukaryota > Metazoa > Chordata > Lepidosauria > Squamata > Pythonidae > Liasis > Liasis olivaceus. Next base: position 16,365,120 of record CM061353.1, on the reverse strand, counting down.
ATCATTCGTGTGAAGAACCAATTTTAGTTAGGATGACATCTTTCTATAAACACACTGAAAACTATCTATCTATCTATCTATCTATCTATCTATCTATCTATCTATCTATCTATCTATCTATAAGGTTGCCCAACTCCCAAATGACTCTGGGTAGCATATATAGTTAAAAGACTCTGGGTAGCATATATAGTTAGTTACAATTAAAACTAATGGATGCTTTTACTGTAGCTTTTCTGTTAATCAAAATTGGAATATAGTTGGTATGTAAAACCTGCAACAACAACAACAACAACAACAATTCATCCCACCTTTCTATATGTATTGGTCAACTTCATACAGCCAGTTCCAAACTTGTGGCATTGCATGTTGTTACCTTCTCAGTGGGCCCTGAGGCTCATGACTTCATCTGCAGGTCTGTTCTTAGAGGGAATGTGAGCTAGATGATTAAAGGAGTACACAAATGCAAGGTGAGGCCTACTTTCCATCAAAATGCTGAGAACTGCCAAAGTCAGCTCTTTTCCAATTCACATGGTGACAGATAAAGACAATTCACAGCCATCTGTTTGTCAAGCCTTTGAGGTAGGCCAGGTCAAGAAACAGGCATGACAGGAATTTCAAGAATGTTCTTTATTGTTTGTCAGAGGTTCTATCTGCCCTATCTTGTACCAAAAAAACCCAGGTCTACTGGAGTGGGCAGCTATAATGAATTTAAAATAATAGTAATAGTAATAGTAATAATAATAATTTGAATTCCTGTCTCACACTTTCCTCTTTCTCAGAACTAAGTAATCTCTTTTGAAACCATTAATGATTTTCTCATTCCTTCCCCATTCCCAATACTAAGTCTGCATTCCTTGTTTTCTCTCTAGAAAAATGTGGACAAATTTTTATAAAATTAGCATTTTTAAAGCAAAGTTGTGTGAAAAGCCTTTATGTCTGTCTGTCTGTCTGCCTGTTCTCTCTCTATCTCCTGGCATTGTGGAAGCTAAATATGGTTCATACTAGAGAAAATTGTGTAGGAAAAAAAATTAGGCAGTGTTGTCTATAAAAAAAATCTGGAGATATTTGCATCCAAAATGCACCAGATTAAAAGTGATCTGAGTATCTCTCAATTCTCCCCAGCCTTATCTAAATAGTTTCCTCTTAGGCACTTTTCTTTTAGCTGAGAAAGTAGCTGATCCACGTTCCTGTGGTCAAATACCTATATTAAATTCATAATTGATGGAATTAATTATGTTAGTAGCATTTTGTGCTACTATGAAATCTTTGAGGGGAACAAAGTGGAAACATCTGTGAAACTTAAATCTGGTCCTAGTAATTACTGCAAATGCAATAATATCTCTCTTGTGTTGTCTTCTCATTTAGATCAGAGAAAGAAATGATTTTTCATTGCAAGTAAAAATTTGTAATGCTGCTCATGAGAAAACAATTCTGCAGCTATGAATGAATCATGTATATTGGGAAACTATGCAGATGTTTATATGTATTTTTGTGCATGGAATTTTTAATTCTGTCCTCATCTGATTTTGTTTGGTTTTTTAGTATCCCTCAATTCTGATGCTTCTCTCTTCTTTAAAAATATTTGATCAGGTGCCATGTAATTATTATTATTTAAAAATAAACCCTCTGTAAAGATTCGATGTACATTTATTAGGAATCACATCTGTTGGGAGTTTTCCTTGAATGCTTTTATTTTTTTACGACTGATAATTTATGCAAAGGATGAAAAAGCTTCTGCAGCCTTTAAACCATGTGATTATCTCATAAGATTAAAAAACCATTTTTAATGAAATACTGGCTAACTAGGATTTGGAAATGTAGTGTAATAATATAATATAAATATAATAGGTATGAAAAGTAAGAGAAATAAAACTTGAATGTTAAAAATGACTACCATATTGGGCTTTGTGAATTCTCTGATCAGGAATCCAATCATTTCTGTGCAAACTTCATTTGCCACATGCCGCTGATGTAATTATCATATAAATATGAATGCAATACTAAAAGTATCATTTTACTGTTTTTGCATTATACCCAAAGTGGCCTTGGTGGCAAAAATAGAAAGTGATGAATGTGGATATGACGATTATGCAATCAAGATCTTATCTAAAGACAGAATATATTATATACCAAATATCAATATCATATAAATACTGAACAAATTAGAATAAAAATATGTGAGTGTGGTTATCAGTGTTCTGGATGCGGAAGCCTCTGCTTCATTTTTAAAGGAGAAATATATACGCATATTGAGTTAAAAATTCATTCCTTGAAAAATGGACGCATTTAGGTTTGCATTTCAAGGTGCATGCTGTCCATCACCAGCTGCGTGTGGCTGAGGGTGTGTTGCCAGCAAATGTGTTTGCAGTTTAGAAGAGCACCACCATAATTTGTTTCTAGGCAATTTGGAGCTGCCCAGACTGTTAGGAGTTGATTGTAGCATGTTTTCTGGCTGAGGTATTCAAAAGCTGTGTACAGCTCAAGCTATTCCCCACAAAAATCCATGATCCATGGCTGGAGATACCTGTAGACCCACCATGTGAATCCTGATGTGAGTCTTGGCAAGCAGAAGGGGGAGCTGTGTTTGCTTCAAGATGTGACAACTACTCTAATTTGGCCATCCAATGTTGAATTATTCTCTGCAACTAAAAGATACAGTTTTGTTGAATGGTTTGTGTAGCTTATAGCCCAGACACTGCACTGAGCAATGCAGTGCTGATTGCAATTTGGATACTATAGCAGGAAATGTTAACATCTTGATCAATAACATATATTTATTTATTATTTTGTTAGGAGTACATCCTGCTTCTTCTCCAGGAATATAGGGTAGCGTATATAGCACTCCCTCTGACATTATTTTAACTATTGAAAATAAAGTGCGTGCACACACATACACACACACACACAAACAATTCTGCGTCAATTAAAATAATAGCTCACATTGCTAGGTATGGTAAAATCCTGCCCTTGAGAGACAATCAACACAAATTGGGTCCACATATTATACTACAGTGGAATACAGTTGGTTTGGCTTTAGTTTTGTCTGTTGTTTGAATATTGCCATTTTGGTTTGGGCACTACAGTTGATACGGCTTAGCTGATGTATGGGGCCCTTCAAGTATGATAATCAACAAACCTGAGTTGACAGAATCATGGCTTAGCACTTGCATGGTATGTGAATCCAGACCAGAGATTTGAAAATTATAAGCCTTTTACTCGGCCACCTCCTACCTTTAGAAATGTAGGCAATGAAACAGACATAAAGCAGCTGTGCTTTCAGACTGCAATATAGACTAGAAAAACCTGCAGTGGTGAACACCGAAGTAATTGAGCAAGTTTCAGTGAGTGCTAAATTCACACTGCAACCCACTCTAGATCAACAAGAAATGGAATAATTCAGAACTGTATAATCAGTGCAGCCTAGTTTCTTCAGCTGGAATAGGGCCCAGTCCAATTAGTGGCTTCAACTAATTCAAGGGAAATCTAGCCCACACATAAAGCAAAAGCTTTAAAATGATTCTTAGGGAATCAAGCAGATAAATCCCTCATGTCGGGATTCCTCGCTGAAGAAGAGACAAAATAAAGCACAGGAAAAAACTGGAGACCTTTACTGACCATCTGATACAGCATCTTAAAGAAGCGATTGATCAGTGAGTTGAACCTTCAAGAGGCTTTCACAGCCTTGTTGTACTGGCAGAAATACTGCAGCTGTGGTATCCTGAATGAAAACATCATTGGGGGCTGCCTTACTGTAGGCTTTTATAATGATAAACTGTCATAATTACGACTGGATTCTGAATTAAAACTTCAAAGAGCCATTACACAGGCTCATTTAGGTTGATCAAACAGCAGCAAAAGGAAATTAAAAATACTCTCAAACTAAATATATATCTCACTCTCGAGATCTGGATATGGCAAGAGAAAGCACAAGTGAGCCTCACTTATCACAAAGTCAAAGAGTAGTCTCAACAAGATTTACCACAAGGAAATAGACATCACATGGACTATTTCTGAAGGTGTAAGAATCTTCAATAGACATATGCCATGAGACATCTCACAACACAGTAAGATAAAAATGTAAAATGCTGCAAGATGTGAAGAGGTGCTTGCAATTTAAGCTGGAATGGCAGTTGTACAGGAAAATGCTAGGAAGGAAAAAAAATTGATTCCACCCAGCTGACATAATGCATCTGTAGAAGATGATTCTTCCCTTTAGTGGTGTGTAGTTTGCTACAATGAACAAGAATCTTAGCATCAAAATTAGATACTAAGAATAGGCAGGACAGAGCAGTTTCTTTCTATGTCATTTTCCATGTTCAAAACACACTTCCAGCTCAATCTGTAATTTAAATTCAAAACAATCAGTTTGCATTATTTTTGAATACTTTTGACTCAAGATATGTATTTTAGTACTTTTATGGAGTGGAAACAGGATCAGAAAATGTGGAAAATGATGGAGAAATGATCACTGTGTTCTGATCTGAATGTTTGTCCAGCAAATCAGGTCAGTTTGTATAAAAATGCATACTTGAGCCAATACTCTGGGTTAGAATAGGGTTCCAGCAAATTGACTTGGATGAATAGTTTAGCAATCTTCATCACTGCATTTGGGAAGATTGCATTTCCAACATTCCCCCTACCCCCTATTCTCAATTTGTAATATCCAAAATTATAAAACTTACCAGCAAACGCATGGGGTCAGGGTGGGGAATTTAAAAAATCAAGATGGTGGCCACGCCAGTGCAATTGATGCCCCTCCTCTTTTTACATGTGGAGCTTTGATTGTACAGCTGCAACCGCCATCTTGACATTTCGGATCTCCTGCTTACCTTTCCAGTAATCACATTTTCAATTTTAGAATTATAAGAGTGTAGCATAATGAAAATTTCCTACAGGTTGAAAATTGTACAAAACCAGACTTCCTGGTGGAATTAAATGAATTAAAACACCTAGAAAACTGAGTCTGCCTCAACTTACTTAACAAAACTGGTATGCATTCAAAATTATGATGCTGCGCTTTGCCAGACACCTTTAACTGGTCATATTTCATCCATTTTAATTTGGAAAAAGTGTTTTTACTAAGTTGTGATTGATTTTGGCAGACTGTTTCTTGAGAAAACAGAAATAGCTAACATAACAGACTTGTTTACCTTGACATCTTTGTTCTGTGCAAGCAGAGCACAGTTATTGGATACTTCAAATTAAGTGATTTTTAAAATATCTGGGGGCTTACTTCAAATGATGCAAATGTTTGAAAAATATGGCACTTTCAGTCATTTCCTACCTGCTCCTGAGCTCAGAAAACAATGAATTATAATAGTAGAGGTTGTTCTTGAGCCTCTCAGGACTTCAAAGACTCTACAAATCCATTCTCCATGTTCTGTTGGGTATTTTATTTTTCATCTTTCTCCACTAAAGGTGCTTGGGCTGGGAATGAGCCACAATTCTGCATTAAAATGAGTCTGTTGAGCTAGTTTATTATGGGGTTCCCTTCTGCACAAGAATAACTGCACCATAGAGCATTGGAGCGCAAAAAGATTAGAACTGATTAATGCTGATGTCCTGGCAGATCAACAAAGGACAAGCAGACTTTCCCAAGGTGGTGCTTGACTGTTTCCTAAAGCACAGATACTCTATCATTAATCTAGCCAATGGATGAATATCTGTTAATGAAAAGCCTGTGTTTGATGCCCCCGTAGTCAGAATCACTGACAAAATACTTAGAGGTAGAGAAAATGAGTCCTTTTATTGGGCCATGCCACACATGAAAGGCACACCAGACCTTTGGGACAGACTTCCTAGAACTTTGAATGCCATTCATTTTTGGAGAGTGATGGGGCAATTATAACCAGAAGCGCTCTCAAATAGTGGGACCAAATATGGCTTGCAACAAAATATTGCTGTGGGGAATGTGTCCATTCGGGAAACCAGCCAGGTGACCATACCTTCTTCTAGGACACTCCATTTGTTCCTGATTTCCTTTAGTTTCCCATTCTGTTCCTGCCAAACTGCTCTCAGAGTCATCTTCCTTGGTTACCACCCTCCAGGATTTTTTTGATATTTTATAAGTTTGGGTTCCCCAGGACTGCTAACCTCTTGTTTGTTTGTGTGAGAGTATAATAGTGTATTGGCTGCAAAAAACAAGCAGCACTGGGTCAGCTGGGCATTTTGCTATGTCAGAAAATTTGCTGTAAATATTTTGCAGATATGTGAGAGACAGTTTTGATGAACTAAGGTTACAATCTTTTACACACTTTTCATTTCTTTACATACCTCAAAAGCCTTTACTTGTACACCTTAGAGTGAAAAGATCTGGAGTCCCTCCTCCTAGTACTCCATAATTGTAGGCAGAAAGCCCCCAATGCAGACTGTCTGTGGATTCTAGTTCCCTAAGCAGTTGTTCTCAGGAATTGTTATTCAAGATTACCAACCTTGTTCATGCATTCTTCCTGGATGTGACCCATTATCCAATTCAAAAAGCATCCATTTTTGCTACTTTGGTTTGAAATACCTCCAGCTTCTGACATCCAAGTTACTGCTATTCTTTTCCAGCAACCTGCATTTTTGTGAACTCTTTCTGGCACCCTTTTGATGTTTTGATATTCTAGCTGTAACAACAACTGAACTGATTTTCTTTCCTTAATATCCTTTTTTAAACCAGGCCCCCACAATCCCCCTCTTCTGTTCCATCCTTCCTGTTATGCATCAGATACATTATTTTATTTCTGGCTTCTTTAAACTACTATGACCTGCAATTTAATGCAGGTTTAGTAATAAGGATGTGAAGCCAGAATTAATCATGAATTAGAATCCAGGTTTATACATTAACATTAATTGAGTTGATGGGTTAGAACTGCAGCACAGATTCCTCCAATTATGGCCTAATGTAGGAAAAATCCATGTTAGCATGGCTTACCCATCACAACATTTATATGAGAAGCAATACCTAGGCTTTATTTCGTCATGGTGAGCTCACTCAGATGCAGAGGTGAGCAGCCAGTTCCAGAATGGCTGGGATAACCAGCAGGCACAGCTGCCGCCAGTCTCTGAGGTTGAGGAGTCTGATCTGCCACCCCCTCCCAGTGCAAGGGCTCACCATGCGGCCAGGAGAGCAGAGCAAAGGCACTCTGCAAGGCTCCTTGTAAGAAAGGAGACTCGCCCTTCCAAATGAGCAACACTGGGGCTGCTTCTGTTTAAGAAGAGCAGCGAGCTCAAGCCTCTCTGTTGGCAACAACTGTTTGTTTGCCCAGACTCCGTGCACCTGGACTCCCGATTTGAAACCTCATGACTTTGACTCTGGACCTGGACTGGCTGATGAAACTTCTACAATGTTTGGACCCTTGGACTTCACTTGACCACTTGTGTGTCTGCTGTTTTGGATTGGAACTCTTTTAAGGCAAGCTTCCTGAACTTTTGAGGATTTGTTTCTCTGCTGCGTGTGTTTGTGCATTTATACTCACATTTCCATTGTTTATTTACTTCACAAAACTTCTCCCTAAAGCTTGCAACCACCTCTCTGTGCACTTGTGTGTGCTTGGCCTGGGACAGGACGCATTTCTCCGTTACCGTGACTGCTCTTCTCTTTCTTTACACTTCATGTTCTTATCTGGAGGTTTCTCTCTTTTTCTGTCTTATTTCCTTATTTCCCTTTTATTCCATTGCTCTCTTGCGCTTTGGTTTTCTTCTCAAAACCTCAGCCCTTCTGGTTCTACTCCAGAATCAGAAGTTCATCCTTCCTTTCCTTATTTTTCCTATGCGCTGCTGTGCCTTCAGTTTAATTTTCTGAATTTCTTTACACATTAAAGCAGAGGTTATCTTTGCTCTAGATGGTATATATTTAATAATAGTACAAATTGTGAGATTCTGAAGTGGGCAGCCAGTTCACCTTTTCCTGAAACATTTTCATAATAAATACCCTCTGCGTTTGTAACATGTATTTCAGCAAGTGTAATTGACAGAGTTATGTCTCTTCCATAAGCAATCTATAGATATACAATCTTCATTTTCATGACAGATGGGAAACACTGGGATTTCATTGCTATTAGCAAAAATATGTCACATTTATGAACATGTTGTCAATAAAATTCCACAATCTGTGTTTGGTGGGAGATTCAGAATTAATAAAAGGAAGCCCTTCATGTAGCTCATGCTGTGTTTACCTGAAAGACAGACTAATTTTCTCTCCTCCCCACCTTACTTATTTTTAAAATGTGTGTGTAAAAGTTCCTTTATGACCAGTGCAAGGTCTACCTGTAAGTTTAGACAAATGTATGGAGGACAAGAATATCAGTGGCTACCAGTTGCAATGATTATATAGCACATTTGGTTTATTTCTTTTTCTGCTTTGCCAATGAAATTTTTATTTGTGCACATATCCATATCTTTACCATTATGCAATTGCTCACTGGCAAGTATTTTTGAAGAACAGTTGATGCTATACATTTTTCATCTGTACATGTGATATAATTATGACATTGCTATTATCACACAAATTGGATGGCAATATTGATTGATTCAGAAGTGGTATTGCAACTTGGTGTTATCAAATACCATTATTATTCATAATAAATGGAATATTATGAGATAAGTATATATCTCAAATACCATATGCAGGGAATTGGAGTTTATGAAGGCAAAGGTATTACTTTTCATACAGATTTCTTCAGCAGGAAGTAGGCAATAGAAATGGGAAGAAAGACTTCAATATCAAGGATAGCTCTTACATGATTTTTATTTTTGTTTCAACATGCAAGTTCCACTTAAATTCAAACAATGGGGCTTTAGAGAAAGAATGCATTCATCTGAATTTGCTTTAACTGTGAAATGTTAATTGTTTGAAGCCAAATTGCCTTCTCCAAATTGACCTAAATGGGGGAATGATGTAAGGAACATGCACCGTTTTACAGGCTGGTGATTTCCTAATTCAGTTAAGAGATTGAAACACTCACGAGCACTACGCTTATGGATTGAAGTTCAAAAGCCATGCTATTTCATTACCTGAAAAGAGTTTTCATAAGCCTATTTAAATATTAACAGGAACAAATCTTCTCTGAATCTGCATTAGAGATTGTGGAGGAAGAGTGCAGCAAGTAAACTGAAGATAAATTTATTTTAGTTGGACTTTCTCCAACCTTATTCCAAGTCTTGTTAGAGAAAGTGTAAATAGCATATATCATTTTCCACTGCACTTTATTCTAATTATAGCCCTGTAGGGGAAAAAATAGATTGAAAGCTCAGTATGGATTTTCAGCCTTCTATTAGCTGTAAGAAAAATTTTTAAATCTCAGGTTTCAAGTTTAGAGGATTTTGTAGATATGTAAAGAGTTAACTCCATGTTTTATCTCTTCCTAATTTCACATCAAAAAATGGACATGACAGGGAAGGAGACTAAAGGTTATGCAGACTAAATCTACTAAATTTTATTGGGTAAGGTAAATGGGCAGAAATTTGGGAAAGAAAACAAAATATGCCTCTCAATCTATACATCCATGATATCTTCATAGGTTTGATGCAAAAGTAGAGACATTTTCTAAAACCCTTAAATGGAGGCTCCAAAAATCTTTTGGAGTGGGTGGCCACATTAATTCTAATAAATAATAACATATAACATTTTTTAGAGATAAGTAGGTTTTTCTACCTCTTGCAAGTGGCAGAAAGAAGTGTTGTTCAGGCATCGCGACAGCTTCCATCCAATGCCACAATGAAAACAAGGACACACCAGGACATTTCCAGGGATATTGTAACTAAGAACATGGCTGCCCCATGTACAGCTTATAAGGACTACTCACTTTTTAGTATCAACACCACAAATAAATATGAATCCAATTATAATCGCAATGCATGGTGAGACAAATTAATAAAGCTTTGACAAATGAAAGAATCTAGTGATTCTTGCCCTGGAGAATCTCTGTGATGTGAAGATGACCTGGAAATTAGTACAGTAACTGATAAAAGTCTTCTCCTGCTGTTAAGTTGGACTGACTTTTTGACGTTTCAGTAGGTCTATACAAACTATTCTATGAAGTGAAGGACTTTCTGCATGTCCATCTGGAAACTATAAAGCAGCCATAGCTGCTCAGTACTGGCATCCTGCTGAAGTGTCTTCTTGAAAAGGAAAACTAACTTTCAATTAGTTTAACTGCTTTGAGGCTTCCAGGAGTCGGTCCAGAGGAGCTCCTCGTTTTGAAGAAAAGTGCCTTGTTAGATTATTTGCTAAACTTGCATTATATTGAAGTGGTGGCTTTAACTCAGATGGGGAAAGTTGCTATGAATGAATTCATGCAGTACTCCAATTTACAGATGTTTTAAGATAATAACTGGTAAAGAAAGTCTGTGTTCATTATGCATATTCAGTACTACCTAATAGGAGTTTTGTAGATGATTTTGAACTCCTTGAATATATCCTAAATGGTCTTTTAGAACTTTTGGTATGGTAACCTTATTTCTTCAACTTTTGCAGATAAAATTGCCATCAGCTCTAAACTGGCGTCCAGATTGGAAACAGTTTAAATGTAATATATGCTTTTAGCAGAGGTATGGATTACTTCCATGTATGCTGTTAAAATATTTGGAGATATTTGGTATAGTCTCTGTATATATTTAAGATTTACCTGTTTTGATTTTTAACATCTAGCAGGTAAGTGGGGAAGGCTGAATATGTTCTGGAGATAGTTAATTTATTTGATAGTGGGAGTAATTGCAGAAACTTTAAAGGAAGCGCTACAGAAATCACTCACTAAAAGTGCTGGAATTCAATTTCACATGCACCAGCTTTCTGTCCCCTATAAATCTGTTGACCACTAGGGACAGTCACCGTAAAGGTAGTTAATGGGAACTCTGCAATTACATCTCCTTTCCTTCTCTAAAATACTTACTTTGCATGACTCTATGTAACATCTTTCCTATTGGTTAATATGATATTCTCAGGCCTTTTACCACTTCCTTCTTTTCTCAGTACAGTTCTCTATCTCTTCTGGCTCTGATTTGTGAGTTTAAATACCTCCCTGACTCCTTGTCTCTCCATAATGGAGAAGAGCACTCTGTAGTCTATAGAAGGAGTTAAGTGATTTAAGACTTCTTGTAACCAGATTATTTCCTAAAAAGCTCATCTATTTTCTTTCATGCAAGCACCAGCATCAAGAATGCTTTCTTAAATAAGTTATATTCCTAATTTGAGTGTTTATCTTTCCATGCAATTCTTCCCACTGCCTAAAACCATCTGCTAGCCAGGAAAATGTTCTTAATCATTGGTGGTGATGGATTCATCTAAATATTGGCTGTGGCTAATATTAGGAAAAGTACTCCAGAATGTGGCCATCCGGATACTCTGGTGACTCTAATTAAGTTGGCCATTGTTAGATGCATCTAGAAGAGAAGGCCAAAGCATGTCTGAGGCAGCCCAATAGCCAAGAACATCCATATTAGAAGAAATAACTCCTGTTTTAAAGGCCTGAAGCCTGGGCAAGATAATCAGATTTTGCATGGCCCCTTGGTAAAGGCCCTATTTATTCATGCTTGCTTGCCCTTCTTTCCCTGTCTAATATGCATTCAGATTATTGTAGTCATGATGCCAAGAATGCCTCTGGAATTGCACACTTTCCACTGGTCCATCTCACATTATGAAAATAATTAGATCGCAGCTTCCGTTCTCCACATAATTCATTTAGCCAACTCCATTTCTTGGCATTAGTAAACTGAGCTTCAAGCTACATATGCTTATATTCTGATTACTTGGTTTAATTACAGTTTCTGTTACATAAGATGAAAGATGAACAACTATTCCTGTTTCAGAGTGTCTAAGAAAGATATTTCAATAACATGTAGAAATGTCAATCAACCTACAGTTAACAGGCATAGCAGATGGACAGGCATGGCAGATGGTGCACTGTGCAAACAAGAAACTTTAAAAAGTTGTACTGACCTATAAAATACTATATTAACATTATAATATGGCTGACTTTATCAAGGACATAAAAAATACATTAATTATTAGTGAATGCATTTTCCTATAAATATATATATATTAGGACATCTAGATGATTCATGCATGTACCAGAGGATCAATATGCCATATCATATTAGAAAATTTGTCATAATTAAATAGACAACATGTTTCCAGATTGGCTTTTTTTCTTGGAATGTACTCAGTGACTTAGGCTGTGATAATATGTTTGGTTTGGTTTTGGTTTATCATGTGTGATTTTTATGTCTTTTTTTAAAATACAGAAACCCATGGGTTAAAGCAGGGATGTCCTGCTGCCATTGGCCTGAGGTTGCACCAGGCTTTGCACAAGATGCCAGTGGCTGCATCCCTAAAATAGGTGTATCCTAATTTTTGAGTAGTTTTTATGGTGCTGAAAGAGGAAAGTATGTGTAGGTCACATCCTGGCATCCTAGAAAGAAAGGACTTTGTGAGTAAGTTTGCTGGGCAGCATTTGATGATGGAAGAGATGTGTTATTTCGAAGTATATATTATAAAACAGTGGAGAAGAAACTGTTAATGTGATAATTCCTGGAAAAAGGGCACATGGTTTGGAATTCTTTTCTTCTCTACCCTGCAGACTAGAACAGCTAAGTGGTGTGTGTGTTGCAAGCAGGAGGAGTTAAGAACAGGATATTTTGTTAAGGATTGTTAACTTCTTGTGGAAACTGCTGGCAAGTTGTGAGTTGTTTTTCTTCCTTTCTATGGTCTTCTTAGAAGAATGGTGTTTTTGCTGTACTTTTCTTGAACTCCTTAACTTACATGAAGAAGAATCTGAGGAGCTAAGAAAGGGGTGAGAGACACTATGGAAACCAAAGCACAAAGAATTATTTCCTATGTTTCAAAGAGGAAAAGATTTAAGTAATTTTCAGAAGAAATTAATGTGACAATCAGGAATGATAGGAAGAAAGCTTGGGGCAAATAAAAAGGTCATATAGCAACTAAGCACAGATGCTCAATGTCAAACAGGAAAGGATAAGTAAAGGTACAGTGTGTCAACAATAAACATAAACAAGTAGAAGAATATAACAACAAAAAGGAAACAAAAGACAAAATTGTAATGGGTTGTGAGAATAACCTTGAGAGATAGGAAGAAGAGCCACAGCCTAGACAATGGTTTGATAAGAGAAATCTGAGTCCAAAACAGGGAAGGGGGTGGAGAAAGTATCTCAGGATTAACCCACTCTAGTTCTCTGAAATGTAAAGCGGGGGGGGGGGGGGCACTTTCAGACTTGCAACATTCTGTTACTGTAATCTTACAATAAAGGTAGTATTAGTATTCTTGGTTTTGGATTCCTGGTCTGGACTACCTTGAAAGGCTGACATCAATCTTGCAAATCTGAAAGCACTGAAAGCCCCCTCCTCTGTCTGAGGCATGCTCACCAGTATTTGTTCACTGAAAAATAGAATCCTTAACTTTTTTTCTCTTTTGAAAGTAAAATGTGTAACAAAAGCAGCTGGCTGTATAGATATGTGTGTTTTTCAAAAAATCTGACTCAAAAGGTCTTCTTTTAGTATGACATTCTCACCTGTACAGTGATGAACACAGTAACATCCCCACATTGATATCAGGGGTAAGGAATGCAAATCTCTTTAATGTAAATGTAAAGATTTTGTGTGTATGTGTGTGTCAATATGCAACACTTTAAATTTAATTATATTGAATTACATTTGTCATTTGAAGCCCATTCACCAGGAATGTCTGCAAGGTATGGTAAGAAATGTCAAATGGCAGCCACGACAGTATGATCAAAGCTCTACCCATTTTTATATGTGTTGTATGCTTTGATTACATCATCATGGTCTCAATCTTAACTTTTTTTTCTTTTTTTTACATGCTCTGTAGATACCCCTGTCATTTACTCACTTGGAGAGATCCTACTAGACCTCTTCCACATATATATAAAAATTCCCCTCTCACCCCTATGGGTGTCTTCCTCAATCTCGGGTCCTCTACCAGAGGCCTGGGAGTTTGAGGGTTCTGCACAGTATCTTAGCTGTTCCTAGCACTGCACTCTTCTGCACAGAGAGCTCTGATGTTGTTCCTGGGATCTGTTTGACCCATTCTCCCAGCTTAGGAGTCATGGCCCCAAGTGCTCCTACCACCACTGGGACCACTTTGGCCTTTACTTTCCACATCCTCTTGATTTCCTCCTTCAGGCCCTGGTACTTCTCCAGCTTCTCATGCTCCTTCTTCCTGATGTTGCTGTCACTTGGCACTGCTACATCTATCACTACCGCTGTCTTCTGGTCTTTGTCTACTACCACGACGTCTGGTTGATTAGCCAGTACCTACCTGTCCGTCTGGATCTGGAAGTCCCACAGGATCGTAGCCCTGTTATTCTCCACGACCTTCTGTGGAACCTCCCATCTGGAGTTGGGGGGGTCTAGCCCATACGCTGTGCAGATGTTCCTGTACACAATGCCAGCTACTTGGTTGTGCCGTTCAGTGTATGCTGTTCCTGCCTGCATCTTACACCCTGCCACTATGTGTTGGACTGTCTCTGAGGCCTCTTTGCACAATCTGCACCTTGGATCCTGTCTAGTGTGGTAGACCCCTGCTTCTATGGATCTGGTGCTTAGTGCCTGTTCTTGTGCTGCTATGATCAGTGCCTCAGTGCTGTCTTTTAGTCCGGCCCTTTCCAGCCACTGATAGGATTTCCCAATGTCAGCCACCTCAGCTATCTGTCGATGGTACATCCCATGCAGGGGCTTGTCTTCCCATGGCACTTCCTCTGCTTGAACCTCCTGCCTTGTCTGCTGCTGCCTGAGGCATTCTCTCAGCAGCTCATCTTTGGGTGCCATCTTACTGATGTACTCCTGGATACTTCGGGTTTCGTCCAGGACAGTGGCTTTGACACTCATCAGGCCCCGCCCGCCCTCTTTGCACCTGGTGTACAGTCTCTGGGTGTTGGACTTGGGGTGGAAACCTCCATACATTGTGAGGAGCTTCCGGGTCTTCACATCAGCAGCCTCCATGTCTTCCTTTGGCCAGCTCACTATACCGGCAGGGTATCTGATGACTGGCAGGGCATACATGTTGATGGCATGGATCTTGTTCTTCCCATTGAGCTGGCTCTTCAGGACCTGTCTTATCCTTTGGTGGTACTTGGATGTTGCTGTCTTTCTTGCCTCCTCCTCATGGTTCCCATGTGACTGTGGGACACCAAGGTATTTATAGCTGGTCTCTATGTCTGCTATGTGGCCCACTGGTAGTTCCACTCCATCGGTCTTAACTACCTTCCCTCTCTTTACTATCATCCTGCCACACTTCTCCAGTCCGAATGACATCCCAATGTCCTCACTGTAGATCCGTGTCAGGTGGATCAGTGAGTCGATGTCTCGTTCACTCTTAGCATACAGCTTGATGTCATCCATGTAGAGGAGGTGGCTGATGGTGACTCCACTCTTGAACTTGTACCCATATCCAGACCTTGTGATTATCTGGCTGAGGGGGTTTAAGCCTATGCAGAACAGCAGTGGGGACAGTGCATCACCTTGGTATATGCCGCACTTGATGGCCACTTGTGCGAGCTGTCTTGAGTTCACTTCCAGTGTTGTCTTCCACAGTCCCATTGAGTGCTTGAGGAAGGTCCTTAGTGTCCTGTTGACTTTGTATAGTGCCAGGCATTCACAGATCCATGTGTGTGGCATTGAGTCATAGGCTTTCCTGTAGTCAATCCAGCCTGTGCTCAGATTGGTCTGCCTAGACCTTGAGTCTTGAGCGACTGCCCTGTCTATGAGTAACTGGTGTTTTGAGCCTCTGGTGTTGTTCCCAATGCCCTTCTGAGCTGTGCTCATGTACTGGCTCATATGGTCCTGTAGCTTGGCAGCTATGATGCCTGATAGAACTTTCCATGTTGTGGGGAGGCAGGTTATTGGCCGGTAGTTGGATGGTGCTGTTCCCTTGTGAGGGTCTTTCATGATCAGCACTGTCCTTCCTTGTGTTAGCCAGTCTGGGTGGGAGCCTGCTGCTAGTAGTTGGTTCATCTGTGCTGCTAGGCGTTCATGCACTGCTGTTACTTTCTTTAGCCAGTAGGTGTGGATCATGTCCGGGCCAGGTGCTGTCCAGCTTTTCATGTTCTTGACCCGCTGTTGGATGTCTGCTACTGTGATGGTGACTGGTTCCTGTTCTGGGAGATTGCTGTGGTCTGCTTTCAGGTCCTGCAGCCACTTTGCACTGGTGTTATGCGTCTTCTCTTTCTCCCATATGTTCTTCCAGTACTGTTCAGTTTCTGCTGCTGGCGGCTCAGCTGCTACTCTGTGGTTGCACTGCAGTTGGGAGTACACTTTGGATGGTTCTTTGGAGAACAGGGCATTTATCTTCTTGGCCTCTGCTTCTCTAGTGTATCTCCTTAGCCTGGTAGCCAGTGCTGTGAGCCTTTGTTTAGCAGTCTCTAGGGCTTCAGATAGAGTCAGGCCCATGCATTTTTTCAGTAGCCGAGTGTTATCCTTAATCTCCACGCGCTTCTGTAGTTCCACCAGCTGACTGACTTCTCTCCGAGTTGCCTTGATCTTAGCCTCCAATCTCATTTTCCAGGGTGGATATGTACTGCTGTTCTTCTTGATCGTGTAGCCAAGCATTTCCAGGATTACAGCGGCTGTAGCATATACCAATTCATTGGTTTCGGTTATGGTGGTAGTAGGGATTGTCTGGAGGGCTCTGTTGGCATCTTCTAGCATACTATCTGATGATACTTCTCCACTGAGCCTTGGTAATCGGACTCGAGGTTTGACTGTAGCTAGTTTATCCATGATCTTATGCCTCATATCAGCTGCTGTGCTCTGTAATGGAAGGGGTGGCAGTGACATTCCAGCTTCAGGTGTTGGCTGCACATCTGCTTGTTCTTCCAGGTCTGCTTGAGTCCGGGTTGTAATGTGGAGTTGGTCTATCTCAAGTTGTGAGAGCAGCTTCCTCTTCACTATGTTGAAGCGCTGGGTAACTAGTTGTTTCTCAGTTAGTGTGGATGTAGGCCTTCTGTCTATCCATAGTTCCCTCATACGTTTCATATATCCCCTCTGATTAGGTCTGCTGTTGTAGCAGCATTCCATCATTTCCAAGTTCTCTTGTAACGTCCATGTACTCTCTTAGTTCGTGTCACTCTCATATTTTGAGGTAGGCAGGTGAAGCGTTAGGGGGTCTTTGCCCAAGGACCCCTACTGGAAAGGTAGGTACCAGCTGGGATTTGAACCCCGGTCTCCTGCATCAAAGGCGGTGTTCTAACCACTACGCTATCCAGCCGCAAATATATATATCCAGATATATATTTGCTTTCATCAGCTTGGTATCGTGGCTGCTTTCCTGCTCAGCCCTAAGTGTAGATTATTTATATACAAGTTAAAAAACACCAGCTTCAACTTCAGACCCTGGGAGACCCCACTTGGCATATCTCACCAGTGTGACATTCGTTCATTTATTTCTTCTGTCAGTTTCCCTCCAGAGCCTTTGGTGAGGGATTTTGTCAGAAGCATTTTGGAAATTCAAATATACTATAAACAAAACCATATCTTCCATCATTCTATTCTGTCATGCTTTGCCTTTGTTGATGAAAAATAAGTATTTATGTATTAAAAGTATACACCTACATTGGTTAGACCCCACAGTGAGTTTTGTGTACGTTTCTGTTCATCACACTTTAAAAATAATTCAGATAATCTAGACCAAGTTCAGAGAAGGACAACAAAAATCCTGAGTGATTAGGAATTAAGTTTTATGAAAGAGATTGAAACTGAGGGAACTGGAATGTTTAATCAATCAAAATCAAATTAGCTGAATGGATGTCCCACAAAGGAAGGCAAGTACCTGTTTTTTTCTTCAACACACACACACACACACACACACACACATATACATGTCTGTGTTTATATATATTTGTTACTGGAAGAAGATTTTAGCTGAATATTAGGAAAAACTTTGACTATAGCACCAATTAGCCAAAACAATTGTGCATTCCCCTTCACTGAATGAGTAAGTATTGGCTTAGATAGCCATCTATCAAGAATATTTTAATTGTGTACTTGCAGCGAGCAATAGGTTCAATGTGATCACCTATGATTTGATCTAAACTGTAGAATTAAAACAATCTTTTAGGAAGACAAATATTAAGAGAGTTAGTAAATGGGAAAGTCCAAGCTATGAGTACGTATAACACACTGCAGTATAGTTATCTGCATAGTTATCCAATAAGTGATGACTGGAGAGTTTCACATAGGAATTTTCAAAAAGTCAAATGAAAAGATAAAACATTTTTAGCCTCTGCTCTTTCAATGAACATCTTCCATTCCATTGATTTCAGTGAAACTAAACCTAGTCTGGATCCAATCCATTGATTGTAAGCTTTTTTCTCCCTGGGACCTGAAAATTAACTCCATGTAATGATTTACACCCTGCAAAATTACACTTAATAAATGCTATATTCTGCTGGAATTTGAGCTCAGTATCAACTTTGTTTATAACGCGCACACATATTTTTGATATGTTCCTTTATGGTACTGCATTTTAATATCTTTCATAGAACAGTATTTTTACTGTAAAGAACAAGAAATCTTGTAAAAATATGTTATAATTTTAAACTGAATTAAGATCAAATAATGAGTTCTAGGGGCACAAAAGCATGCTTTACGTAAATCCAGTGATACTATTTTAAAGTCAACTCTATGGGACAAATATTTATAAAATGTTAGGAATTAGAACTTTCAGATTCTATTCAGTGTTTCCACGGTAACTGCAGAAACTCGATAACCCTTGTCCTGGATCTCTGCACTCTGTACAGAAAGAGCAACAAGCTGCAAACTCCAGATGCAGCCGCAGGTACCTTCTCGGGGAAGGACAGAATATGCATGCAAAAAATAATTCTATGGTAATAGAATAATCCATAGATGAGTTGCTTATCATAAGGATAAATCTTTTATAACAAAGAATCCACCCTCGGCAGCCAAGCTTGGCTGGCTGTTTTGTAAACGTGGCCATTTTATTTGGAGATTGGCATTACAAATCTCCCAGCTCACCCAGAAGAGAACATTTGTCGATTGATTATAACAGAGCCAATATTGCTATTTATGAATTTTGGAATGGCTCTGTAACCACAGTTACATTACATTTAAAGGGTTTCTATTTTTGTTATATACGAATGCGAATATTATTTTTAACAATATGCATTTACTATGCATATACGCCTATTTATTATTATATCTCCTATTTATTATGAAAGGCTTCTTCTAGTCTGCTTCTAGATGATATAGATGTTTTCCCTATGCCATATAGGAAAGGAAGGTAGGGTCTTCATGTTGGATTCACATATTTCTACCTATGTATGAATGGCTTTACATATATGGAATTTAATTTATGGTGAAGTAACAGTGGAAATTTTAGAAGCCACCATGAAACCTAATGAGACTGGCTCTGTGTGGAGATCAGCATTAGAAGCTTGCGCAGATTCTTGATTTTGTGGCAAGGTGGTTCTGTGAAAAAATTCAATTTTAATCGGAACAATTGATCAGTGTCAATATGTTTGATAATCAACAACAGAAATGAAATGAAATCCTAACTTGTAAGCCAAAAGCTGATTACCCAAGAGCAAGTTGACATAATTAATATGGCAAATCCTGAATAGGAAACTTATGTGCAACAGGGCATATTAGGAATCTTTGGCTGGCTTCACACATCAAGGTTAGCCATATTATGGTTTGCTTTAGCTGTGGCTTAGTATGTTTTGTGAACCCAGTCATAGTGGTTGGTAAACAATCATTTTTGGTTCTTCAGGTTTATTTATTTATTTTTAAAAGGTTTATATGGCTGTCCATCATGTGAAACACGACTGGGCAGCTAACAACAGTAATAAAAAAGCAACAATACAACAAAAACAAGAGAAACCAGGCACCCAGTCCAACAACTACATCCATCCAGCTATACAGTCCCCTGAGCATCAACCTTTCTATACAAGTGCAGGGGGAAAAGCCAGCTCTTCATGGCTTTCTGGAAGGTTGAGAGGATGGGGGCCTGCAGGATCTGAAGGGGAAGGGCAAAGCAGGGGCCACTATGGAAAAGACACATTTCCTGGGTCCACTAGATGGCAACATTTGAGGGAAGGGACTGAAGTGTACCCACTATATCCGATCTATATCTGAGAGATGGTACCACAGATAACCTGGCCTATGCCATGCAAGGCTTTAAAGGTGATAACCAGCACCTTGAACTATACCCAGAAAGAAAGTGGGAGCCAGTGCAGCTCACACAGCAGTAGTATAACTTGGGCAAACTGAGAAGTGCTGGGTTCTGTGCGAGCTGTTGTATTCTGGACCAGTTGTAATTTCTGGGTGGTCTTCATGGGCAACCCCACATAGAGTGCATAGCAATAGTCCAACTAGAAAGTGACCAAGGTGTGAGTGACCATAAGCAAGGCCTTCCAGTCCAGGAATGGGCACAATTGGCACATAATTGGGACTGAACTGATTTTGGTTTATTTAATAAACCATGACAAAGAAAACCATGTGTAAAATTAGTCTACCGTATTTTTCCGTCAATAAGATGCCCCCATGTACAAGATGACCCCCACTTTTCCAACCCAAAATTAAGAAATCAATATTTTAAAGATAGTGCAGAACACATTTTTATTTAGTAATTAGGTAACATTTACCTGATACACTCGGTGGGAGGAGGTCCAAACCGTCTCTCTGCAGCTCTGTTTGCATGCTCTTTTGCATAACTGATTACATTCAATCACGAGTGAAACTGCCGATAGCTTGTCTCTGCAAACAGACTTCCTCCAATTGGTTTGTTCAGCATCAG
The DNA here is from genome assembly GCA_030867105.1 of Liasis olivaceus. NCBI lineage: Eukaryota > Metazoa > Chordata > Lepidosauria > Squamata > Pythonidae > Liasis > Liasis olivaceus. The sequence goes on along the minus strand of CM061353.1, from coordinate 16,344,352 downwards.
CTGACGTCAGTTACATAAGGCTCGTGATTGGAGGAAGTCTGTTTGCAGAGACAGTAGGGGCAGTTTCACTTGTGATTGGAGGCTCGTGATTGGAGGAAGCCTGTTTGCAGAGTCAAGCTATTTCACTCGTGATTGGAGGCTAGAAATAGGAGGAAACCTGTTTGCAGAGACAAAGTATGGGCAGTTTTGCCACTGCGCGGTTCTCTCCTTGGCTGACTTCCTTGAATAAGACACCCTTCAATTTTTAGGGTAAGGATTTTAGAAAAAAGTATCGTCTTATAGTCGGAAAAATACGGTATGTAAATTAAAGCACTGGAGTGATGAAATAACCTTTATCTTTATCTACTCAGTTTTTCTGTTATAGTATAGAAGTATACATTATGCTGGCAGTCAAAACGGGGGTTATATTATCATGAAGGACAAGCAGATCTGCATAACAGAAGAGGAGAAAAGGTAGACCTGGATGTTTTAAGCCTGTAACCACGCATTTTATAAATAAGTACAGTACTTTGAAGTTCCCCTAGATTTTTCTCTTGACAGCTTTACAATCAAAACATGGCATACTTGGCAATGATTTCATATTTGTAAAAGATTATCTAATGCATAAAGGAGAAATCTACTAGTGCTGGTTGAAGAGATACAGCTTGCTTCTACAGCTCTTTAATTTAGGTAGGGACAATTGGCACTTTGAATAATTGTATATGAAAAGCAATCTTCACTGCTGTGTAATAGCTGATCTCCACTTTCCCACGTCTGCCTGAATTCTCTTTTAATGGACAGAAACAGCCCTTTTACATTTCCAAAGAAGAGAAATGAAAGATCTGCCTCTGGCAAATGATTAATACTAAAGTGCAATGGTTGTGTAATCTCTGTCTTTTTAAAATCTCCACTCCGTTTTTTTTTTATAGGCAGTTTTCTATTTTTCTGAGTAATGGATTCATTAGCTCTTATGAAACCTTGCTGAAATATACATGATGTTTGAAATGAAGCTTTTTAAAAAAATTAACATTAGGGTTATACTTGCTGTCCAAAAAGTCTGTGGGGGAGGGGGGGAGAGTAAAAAAGGATCTAGATGTGAATGTCCCTGTTCCACATGACCCTTCACAAAGAGACGTCACATTTGTAAGCACATTTATTACTGATGCTTGAAATGCTTACATTTCAAATCAGAGTTCTGAAATGGTCTTGGGAAAGCCTTCAGCAAGGGTCCAATGCAGCACCATAGAAATCTCCTCTAAATAAAGACCTTGCTCCAAGACCGCAGTCCAGTCACCCCAGAGGTGTTGGTCTTAGAAATTTCTCCAAACCCATCATAGCCAAAAGCATTATGAGTGTCCTTTTGCCAGAGAACAGAGAGTTGAGACGGCTGCAAATGGGTGATCCCTGAATCTGAAGGGATCACTCATTTTCCTTTGTGGCTCCTGGCCTGATCCAGCCCATTTTGGAATGGACAGTAAATCTTTCTTTTGTCAGCTCCTCCCTCACACTAAATTTGGTCCTGTTCTGTTTAGTGTTTGAAGAGTTATCCTGTGGGATGGGCAGAATTCTGAGTCCCTTTATGTATTTTTTTCCAACACCTTTACTGTTTTAGAAAGAATGAGTTTGATTACCTTTCTTGGTGCTATATCCATCTTAAGCACATGCTATTTGGTCCAGATACAGTTGTTTCTGAAGTTCTCCAGTAGTTAGGGGTTCTGGAGTAATTATTTATGTCTCCTAAGCCGGCAATGCTTTTTTATACAAGTTAAAATAAGTTGAGGAAATTGATAATATTTATGTTGCCGTTGTATAATGAGCTTGAATGTTGATTGATTTTGGTAAATTGATGGAGGCTTTCATTAAACAATGTTAAATTAGTTTTGTATGATGTTAAAATAAAGTTAATACAAGATAAAGTTTTGCTTCCTTTTTACTGGAACCTCAGGTAACAAGAGCTGACTATAACCACTTTATAGCTGGAGAAGTAATGCAGGAGTTGGAACATCAACATCAGGCCAGAACCAACCTGAAGTCTACATTCTTCCCCTATCCTATCCTGATACCCATATAAATGTAGAAAAATAAAGGTGGTCTACCTTTACACATAAAATTAACCTAAGGGATTCCTAAAAGGTCAGTCCCCTTTGGAATTGCTCCTCTGAAATATCTCTTGCAGCAGTGAATAAGGAAGCTGATGTAATCCTGGGCAGGTGGCTTCCATTGCATGGTGTCAGCTTGACTTTTTTAACCCCATTCCTGTGGACACCCCTGAATGGTTGCAATGCATCAGACTCAAACCTAATGAAGTTTTTAGCATTGCCTTATAATAATGCAAGCTATAATGTTATGAGGGATGCGGTGGCGCAGCGGCTTAATGACGCTGAAAGTTGCCGGCCAGAAATGGTCAACACTTCAGCAGTTTGAGCCCAGCTCTGCGCAGCAGAGCGAGTTCCTGCTTCCTCCCCAGCTCCTGCCAACCCAGCAGCTTGAAAACATACAGGAGTAGATAAATGGGTACTCTCACCCCGGTGGGAGGAAAATGCTGACGGCGCTTGCACGGGAGTCGGGAGCAGTTGCCAGTAACGCGGAAGCCACGCATGCCCAAAAAAGGAGCAAAGCAACAGAAACCCCGCTTCCTGCAGTCGCCAGCTGGGCTCTGCTCTAGGAAAGAGGCAATGGCAAACCACTTCTGAAACACCTTGCCTTGAAAACTGCAGGGACTCGTCCAGGCAGTCACCACAGAATTGGTCACGATTGAGTGCGGATAAAAAAATAATAATGTTATGAAGGTCTTACAACGTCTACAGCTGAGGCTGGTTAAAAAGGCCTGTGTAAGATGTTTATGAAGATTACTTTCTTTTTGGGTTTGGCAGTCACCACCCTGAAAAAAGGAACAAATGGAAAAAGACAGTACTGTACATTGTTAATTCTTCTAACATTTACTTTAAAATTGCTTCCCAGTGCTATATCTTCTTCTCTATCGTTATTTTCAGGAATTGTGGCTCTATTATTTTACTGTAATCTATTCTGTATGTTTTAACCCACTTTTATGAAGGTTGGGATGTATGCTGCTCAAATCTGGCTTCCATTGGATCAGCCTACATGTTCAGATAAAGCATTTCCAAGCGTGCTATTTCCCTATTGCTTTGAAATGAAAGGAGAAATTGTATTATAGTCTATCTGATTTAGGAATTAAATAATTAATCAAGTTTGCCCATGTTAAGTTCATTTTTCTATTTCACAAATAAGACCCTATTCTCAGTTGTGAGTTGTTCACATTAGAGAATGATGGGTCTATTAGAATAGGCCAGACTCTGAATCTGGTAGAACCCAATGGATTCTTAAGAATGTATTTATTAAATTTCTTGGCTACGTATTGGAGGTATGGATTCAGTGGCATGGGTTTTTCAGTGCCTCCTCACCTACTGACCACAGCAGGGCATAAGGTGTAGATAGAAGTTTAAGGATTTATTCTGTATTCCCTCTTTGTCTATCCCTCTGCCTGCTCTCTCTCTAAGGGATGGCTAATTTGAGTACTTCCTTCTGTTTTCCTTCCCACGCTCTTGGACTGTTCTCCTAGTAAGATATAGTTAGCTAGGTGCTACCCCTATAATGTATTTCCTTTAAATAAACTGCCTTTCTATTAGGGTTATAAAACCTGCTTCACTCAACTTTGTTGAGGTTAGATTCATGCTCTTATGAGATGAATCCCACACACACATATGGAATGCTTCCACTTCCATCACAACGAGATGGATGAGGCTGGCATGTGCATAATACAGAGCATGCTGAAGGAGGACCTAATAGATCATCTGTTGGTTTTTATATATGCAAGTGGTAAAGCTGTGGCTGGGGGTTTTGTTTTGTGGGTTTGTGTGCACGTGCATGTGTGTGTACTTTTACAAAAACTCTTAGAAAATGGTTCTCTACCACACTGTGTGCATGCAATGGGAACAACCTAAGATTTTTTAAAAACCAAGAACAAAGCAAAGATTTGTCTAATTGTAGAATATAACCTTTATTCTTTTTCTGCCCCACTTATTATGAATACATTAGAGGAATTCCACACTGTCAGTTTAAACCAGGAGTAAGGAAACTTTTGGCCCTCCAGATGTTGCTGAATTAAAATTCCCAGAAGCCCTCTCCATTAGCCATTCTGGCTGGGGCTGTTGCGAACTGTACTTCAACAATATTGTGGGAGAGATGCAGCTTCCCTGCCCCTACTCTGAATAAATCATTGAATTGCTGAAACTGTCAGAAAGCCTAAAAGATAAAGATCAATTCAGAATAGCTGGTCAAAGACAAGCAGGCTTCACATTTGTGGTTAGATGTTTAAAAACAAAAGTAGAATGGAAAAGAATTCTTGAATTCAATTTTAACATAATAATACATGGATCCTAACATTTCCAGCAAGCCAGTTTGTAAAGTAGTGGATTTAATTATAATAACCATGGGGCATTCATAATCTTTCATTCTGTTTCACAAATCAGGGGATAAAAATGAGATGAGAACAGGGACCACAACTTCCAGGGAGAAACACTGCATTATGAATATATTTATTCTTCATCTGCCTATACCAGGTTCACACAGCATATACCCAGTGGTTTAAAAGCTATCACAGCAAGTTTATTAAAAAATGGCACAAATGTTATCACTTTGGACTCGGAATGCTCTTGACAACTTGGAAAATGGCCTGTAAATAGCTCAATTAAATTAAAGAAAGTGAAGTTTAAATTGTAAAAAAAGAAAGCCCTTCTACAAATGACAGGCAGTAGTCCAATTTAGAATAAAGCTTGAACATATAGGCTTGTTCAAGGAAGAACATCTACATGGATCTTAGTTATCCACATAAATTATTTCTAGCATAGAATTTGTGTTCAAGGTTTGACAGGCCTGAATGTCCAAGTAAGCTAATGGGATGAAATAATGGAGACATGAATTTTAGCTAATGCAATAATTAAAACTAAATTAATCAGGTTTATTTTAGTTATTGTGATGACTCAAAATGAACAGAAACAAATTGAATTTCATTATACTGTTGCTTCACAGCTGCTTGGTGTCAGATGGAGATACATACCTACAGCACGGAAAGGTGAAAGGAAGATATTGATGGTATTTCTGATAGCCGATGGGTTCTGTAAATACTGGGTGCAGAAATTTCCCCTTCCTTGCCTGCCAAACTATGTTTCCGTTCCAAAACTACTCATTTGTACATGTTATTAATTGCAATATTTTGCCAATAGTAATGCTTCTCTGGAGAGAGAACAGTTAGTTAAAATAGGCTTTTTTTAAAAGAAAAAAGATGCACACAGACAATACAAAAACCTAAATAGGATAAAATCAGGGACAGCAGAAATAATGGCAATAAATATAGTTGAACATCACAGTAAAGTCAAAACTAAATATGAAAGTTCTAAAATGCCAAGAAGCTTCTCAGATGAGTGGCAAAATCGAAGTCTTCTGTGGGTCTACAAATGTAGGTGCCTGTCTCTGAAGTCCTGGTAGGTAAATATGGCAGACAACATTGTTTCAGGTAGCTTGGCCCCTGAATTCTTTTCCCTTTAATTTTACTTCGATATGTAATACAAATTGTTTCCTATTTATTTTCCTTTGTGTGTATTCCTTGTCCCTTCTAGTACCTTCCCTAAAGCTGATATTACATGCATACATTATATTACATAATGCCAAATTTATACGGTTATGTGTTTTGCCCCTTTACAAACCCTAGCTTCTGGCCATGTGCTTGGTATCCCACCCCTCTTTTCTGTGATTCCGCTGTTCCTGTGACCAGACGCTAGTGACTTATCCCACTCACTGTAATTTGGTCTTTCCAAGGTTCATGTTGTTGGAAAGCCAAGCAGTGCCATTATAGCATTATTGCTGTGCTCCGCCCATGGCCTGAGGATTTCTGTTCTCCTGGTCTGCTTTGCCTGTGCTATGATGTCCTATTGTGTCTATGGTGGGGGCAAGGGGGAAAACCTTTCAGTATTAGGGGCCAACGTGATAAGTCTTGGAGGAGCAAAGTCTGCAGAGAGTTTAGAGATTTCATATCCATGGGAGAATCAGGATTTTCTGGTAAAAAAAAAAAAAAAAAAAAGTGTATAAATCTAATACATGCTGTATATTCCCTGTTTTCATTCATTTCCCACTTCAAAATGACAGGAAATCAAGCGGATGGTGTTCCGTGGTTGTGGTCAGATGGCGCTCCGAGGGCCACAAAATGGGGCCCTAAGGGCATCTTGCAATGCTGATGCCTCCGTTTGCCCATCAGTGGTCAGAAGACCAGTCTCATGCCTGCCATTCTTCTGAGGCTTGTCAATGGATCTCTCCAAGAAACTCAGCTATTTCTTGTACAGAATGAGAGTCTATACCTACATGGTCCTATACACACCCAAACCCAAACATCACCCAATGAGAAAGAAATATGTGGGGTAGGGCTGGGTGGGACAATGCTGTAGTGAAAGGAAGAGGTTGCTCATGCTACTGCCTGCTTCTGTGATACAGCGCACATTGATCCTTTCTTTTTCCTGACTAATGCTGTCTGCCCAGAAGTGAGAAACCTCCTGTAGACTTGAAAGAAAGGGATCTGCCATTGTGACTGCATGCTGATATTAGTGGTTTTATTAACAGAGAGAGACTAGCTGTTGTGTCATCACACATATGATTGTCAGGAGATTGATTAACCAAGGTGCTCTTCCCTCATACTCATGTGGAAGAAAATTAATTATGCTAACATTCCCATCATATTTCTGGTCTAACACAGAGAGACCAGGAGAAGTAGGCCAACTACTTTGAAAAGGAAAGTACACTTTATCTCCTAGAGCTTGTTTGTTGTTGTTGTTGTTTTAACTTGATGTATCTCATCATTCTTCTGTCATTTCAGCTGCTAAGTTTTATCTGTCCTCACAATGCTAGGATTAATGTCTCTCAGTGACAAGGTTCATATTTGTGGTAAACCAACCTTTGTTTAACCACTGTTTACTGACCAAGGCACAACTGGCTGGATTTTTCTTTTGCAGTAAATTGTTATGCAGTATAAAACCCCCAACAGATGGGTTCATACAACTAAGACAAAACTGAACAAACTACATGAAGTGTGAACCTGATATGAAATTTTCTAGCACTTCCCACTCCTATTTCTTTGCAGCAAAGGAATCACTGAAGGATTGGCATAGTTTCAGGATAAGAAAAATTTAGATTGTAAACTGGAGGGAGGCTGCAGTTCTGCTTGTGAATGGAAAAATAAGAACAAAAAGTGAATTAAAATAAGCAGGCAAATGTCTGAGGAAAAACAAAAAAACTCAAACTTGACCTGTTACCTCCTACACATTCATTTATCAAATAGCAGCAAAAGTTTGCTTTTCATAAAATTGGTGAACAAGGATGAAAATTGCACTCTTCATTTCAGTTAGAGGTTTGAAACGTTGGGGGTCTCCTGGACTTATTGACAGGACATTCTGCTTCCATTTTTTTCCACTCTGAAGAGAGCAAATGCATCAAAGCAGATGCCTAGGAAGTAGGTCTCCTAAATACTGATTGATTTGTACTCATAGTTCTGGTCAACTGGCAATTCAGCATGCACTTCCTGGGTATTCTTGACATAGTTGCTTACATATCAGTTGTCAATAATCAATAGTTTTGAACACAATTTCCAGGTTAAAGATTCACATCTTGAGGTCTTCTGTCTGATTGAATGCTTTGCTTTCTAGTTCTGGAAATCTAAATGTAGAGTAGTTTCATTGCTGAAAAAGAAAAAGAGAGGTATCTGAGGCAAACAATCTTACTATTGTTAAACATATGACATAATAACTCTGATAAAAACATCCTGGAGGGTTCGTGCTAGAGGTGAGATTCAGTTTGGAGCTCATTCAGAGCTAGTGCACAAAACCAGAAGTATAAACCAGGAGCTGGTGCATAAAACCGCGATCAACAAACCTGCCAACAGTTGAATAACTAAAAGCCTAGGAGAATTAAAAGCTTTTGGATCCTGAAGAAAGAAGCAAAGTAGGAAGAGAGCCTCCATCAGTGGGGAAGCTACTCCCCTGTTTCTACCTATTGTTACTGGCAATAAAGGCACTTGAAGAACATCTTTCATTAGGGTCTTGGTGCTAAGGTAGAGGCAGGCATTCCTTCACTTAGCCTTGCTGATCTCAGATTGCAAACATTTGATCTGTATTATGAATTACGAATTCTTAGTCCTGGTTCAAGACATGTTTTTGTCTAAAGTGGGGTCAGATACCCCTACTTCTGCTTGGTTCAACATCTTGAAAAATCTTGTTGCTCCATTTAGACACCATTTCCTGTCTTCCTTAGTCCCCATGACCTCATTCTATCTGAAAGAAATCCATTCACCAGTAAATTATATAAGATAATCCACATCCAATCCAAAGGCCAATTCATAACTTGCCAGTTGAAAATTATGTATGTATACGTGGTGCATACGGATGGCTTCTAGGTGTTAAGCGTAGCTATGGGACTAGATAGGTGTGTGTTGAGGGGCGGTGGAGGGAACATTTATGATCTGTGGGATCTTTTCTCTTCTGTAAAGGAGAAAAGGAAAGGATATCTTATTTGAGAGCATGAAATGGTCCCCTTCACAATTCTGTGGAGAAGTACTTGGAATTTGCCCCATAACACTTCCTGGGAAATACTTTTAAGCAAACATTTCTAGGATTACACTATAAAGTTTACTTTCCTTAATGGTAATTGAGGAAATGTTTGAAATAGTTTTTATAATGTGAGTGCAAAGAAAAATCTTGTTTTTGAAGGGTATTCTTTGAGTTTGCCTGGCTTTGTCAATGATATATATTACCGTATCTGGTAATGTGAGCATTAATATTTACAGTCAATATACTTTGCAATAAAATGACAAACCAAATGAGATTTTTGTTTACTTTAAGAGCTCTGTATTTATTTGATGCCATCTTTTTTCCTGAACAGCTCTCATGGGCTAGCTGAAAATGGAAAGTACATTCAAAGTACTTTATAAATCCATTAGATCAAAAGGTCTCAGGCATCCTACATTAAAAATTCAGTTCCTTGCCCTTGTAACATTTATTAGGTCTCATACTAAGATGATTATGTTAATTGTAAGCACGTTTGATAAAAATATTATTCTGAAGAAATTAATTTAGGATTTAAATATAGAAGCACATACATGGACACACTGAACATGCATGCGTGTGTGTGTGTGTGTGTGTGTGTGTGTATTCCCAATGTTAAAAAGTTATGCATTTATGAACACATATGCAACCCATACCCAGAGATGCACAATTTTTAAAACAGTAAATAGAACACCAGAGAACTTTGATTTCTTCAAAAGTGACTTATTGTTTAAACATGATCAATTCATTAGTGTTTAATGAAACAGAAATCTGTCTAAAATTAGACTGATACCTTTGATTGTCTTTATGTGTTCAGAAACAGAATATGGTGGTCATTGCGGCTGTTGTAGAACTTTCATAGATGGGTTTTGATAGCATATGAATGTCATGTTTATCCTACAAGTTGAGGCTTATACCAAATTACACATTGTGTGTTTTCAGAATTTGCAATGTAGCTACCTCTATTGCAGTAATTGACTAACTGGATAAATTGTAAATATTGAACTGAAGAATTTTGCAACAGGTTCTTCGGATCGCTCTTAAAGATTTAGGATTTGAGAATGTGGAAAAGTTTACCTACACATTGAATATGTCAACCTGATCATTTGCATTCTGTAATATAAATCACACAGCAAACCTATTGGTGAGTTTAAATGTAATTTTTTGAGCAGAATCTCTGAATCAAACTAAAATTATTTTTGAGCAGCATGGAGTCTGTCACCCACTCAGCATTAATCTCTAAGCTGCATCTGCCTACATCTAGTGATTTTATATACTCATGAAGTTGCTTTTCCAGGAATCAGAAAATGTCAACAGGATTATGATTGGCCTTTTGTTATGTGTTTGGAATATTATTATATGAGGTCTAAAGCACAAATAAAGGCTGAGTTAGAAGAATACATGTGACTTGGAAGCCCCAGCTATGATGTAGGGATTGCATATGAATGTAAAGAAAACACAGAAGCATATAATGATTTGTAGCAAACATTAATCAGATCAATGGAAAAGAGGTATTTTATAAAGGATGGCATTGATGCAACCTGTGAATGCTGTGACTTTTAAGTTAGTTGGCAGGAAATCTGGTTTTGCACTACAGTACAAACTGTACAAGACATCTACATTCAATTATAGACAAATACTTGAGAAATTTTGCAATATTCTTAAGGAAAAAAATCCACTCTGACATGCAAAATTGACATTTAGTCACTTTGAATATAGAATGTGCCAATTAGTTGGATTTTGAAGTTTCCCAGCAAATCTGAATTCTTGGTCATGACACTTAGTGATGGATGGCCAATATTCCCCAAAGAATCTCCACTGTATCCTGCCCTTCAGCACCAAATAAATATGCAAAATATAATATAATATACATCATGAAGTATCTCTGGAAAGAAAAAAAAAAAGGTTCAATTAATGGCCAATCTGTCCTTTTCCATTATGTATTTTTTTATTGAAATAGTCATGTTTCATCTTCAACCTTTAGAGGGATCCCCAAGGTAATTTCAAATTAAAATTTAGTATAGAGTATATATAGCAAAATAATAGAAATATATGCATAAGAAATAGCAAGTGGGGAAAAAGGGCTGTATTTAGCCAATAACTAAATTAACTCAAAGTTTGGCAAAATGAAATCTTAGCAGAGGGCTGAAAAACTATTAGTGAAATGGACAGTTGGGCCTCCTAAGATAAGGAGATCCACACTTAGATCAATGCAACTCCAAAGTCCTTGCATTGTGTCTTTGAAAGCAATAGACAAGGCACTGTGCTTTCAGTTATCCAAATCCCAAACAATGTATAAATAGCACAGGTAATAACAGCATTTGGATTATGTCCAGACACAGACTGATCATCAGTGTGGATTGAATAGCACTAGAATCATCTTTTGGTCACTACATTTACAAGAGATGGTTACCTAACACTTTTCCAAAATATCCTACCTAGGCATAGTGGCAGCAATATAATGGGTAGTAATGCAGTTTAGATGTGACTGAGGCTTGTGTCATGATGGCCAGATCTTTCTTTTTCAGGAAGGAATATAACTACCCTTGATTGCCCTCTAAGTATACAGGTAGGATATAAATGAAAGTGAAAAGAGCAGGTGAGCCATCTTGAGCTGTACTAAGGCTTTTCTGGCCACAGCTGAGACCTGATAATGCAATGTTTGCCAGAATTTAGAGATCTGACATCAGCCCTTAGCAGATGTCAAGAATAGTCCCCAATGGCTGCTCTAAATTGGTTGAGAGGACACTAGAGACCATTTTTTCATCCCTATACCCTTCCCCCCATAAAAAAAAAAGACTGGTGGTGTATCAAATCATAAATGGGTTTTCTTATAGACCAATATCACCATTGCCTTTTCTGGATTGCAGCTCAATTTGTTATCCCACATCCTAATCCATTCCTGTATCAGTTCACGTTTCCTTGTGCTGGGTTCCACTGGAAGTAAGATAAAATACTGCTAAACGGATTATAAACTGGCCTTCCAGTGAAAAGGTTCTTAGTCTTCTCACATTTGTTGTAATTCCCAGCTATGAAGGTACAATTCCCTGCTGATTTCATTGCTGTGACTCGTGCTGGCTTTAATGTTACCAGCAGAGATAAGGGAGAAATGTCTATTGATTTCCTGGCTGTTCACATCTCAAGAACTGTCCTTTTGGTGCTTTAGAAAAAACAAACAAAAACTGTAGCATTCATCAAATAAATGGACATGGAAACAGCTCTGATTAAACTTTTGGAAGGGAAATGGATTTTTTGAACAGAAAGTATGAATGTCAACACAAGTGAAAGATATCCTGAATTTATCAAAATAAAGGTGAGAGCAAGCATAAAATCATTTCCAAAATCCACCTTAGGTTAGGAATGGGCTTAAAATGAACTTATATATACTTTGTCTGACAGAGCCAGAATTTTGCTCATAGTTATGAGATCTTTGAAAAGATAAGATCTTTGAAAAGATAAGAAGACCTCAGACCAAGAGAGGAGGATGCTACTGGGAAGTTCCCTGGAGGACTTGAAAGAAATAGATTTCTCCAAATTTAATTTCCCAGCAACTGGAATTGAATGACATTCTAGTTTTGAACCAGAATTAGCACAATATTAATGAATAAACCTATTAGCCATTGATTTGTTCACTGCCAATTAATTTAGAAGGCACATTTCGTGGCCACTGATTCCTAAATTAATTAGAAGGTATATTATATGAAAACCTACTTTCATTTGTCTATCCTGAATATCCTGTCTACATTTTTTAAAAGCCAGCCTTATTACGGAAGCCAAATGATTTGGTAGTGAAGCCACTCAGTTTCTCTTCTTTGAGTTGGATTACTTCAAGAATACATGTCTATGTATATCTTACATAAATTAATGATACATTCCAGAGCCTAATCTTAATGATAGTAGTAAAACAAACAAACAAATAAAGCCTCAGAGAATAAATATGCTTGATGCTGTCTCTAAGAAAAAAATATTAAGCATATTTATTCTCTGAGGCTTTATTTGTTTGTTTGTTTGCTTGTTTCACTACTATCATTAAGATTAGGCTCTGGAATGTATCATTAATTTATGTAAGATATACATAGACGTGTATTCTTGAAGTGATGCTATGCTCAACACTTGTCAGGTAAGGAGCATTTTGAAGCCTTGGGAGAAATGTGAAAAGCCTGCCATTCATGTTTTAATGCAAGTTTTAGTTTAGTTTTATACCGCAGTGGTAACTGGTCTGTAAAGAAGGAACAATTAACTGTACAGCATTGGTGTGAGCAATTTCCGTGTACTCTTTATTTCTCTAAGCGGCACATTCAACTTTTGTTAGCATTCTTGACAGTTAAAATTCAAGCTAATATTTCAACAGTTATATGATTTTGTGAGACACTTACCTTGCTAATTTGACAGATTCCTCTGGACTAAGCCAAATGGACATGTTTTGTAATTGTACTGAAATCAGTAGCAAATGTAACATTAATAGAATCATATATAGCTAAACTAATACTGACCCAGGAAGGCAAGTTAGTTGAATGACTCTTCCTAGGATCATTTTCTATGAGAAGTGAGGTTTTCAAATATCAAAAAGACGTATGGTCATTAAAATATTTTAGAGTTCTCAGGTTTAAATAATTGAATCAGTTGGGTTTATCTTAAAGAATTAGTCATGCACTATGGGTCACTTTGAATAATAAGTTGAGTCTTTCTAAAATATGGCTTACAATGAGTGTAAAGGATTGAATGGAATTCTCTCCATTCATTTGGTTACACATCAATTTGGCATAAAGAAGCTTGGTTGCAATGAGCTGGAGTTTACATTCAAATCAATAAATGTTGGCTTAACAATAGTTAGCAAATTGGCAAATTAAGACAAGAACACATCATTATTTATTTTTCTAGTGTGATAACTAACTGTAACGAACTGCCACTTGTTGATCTTAAAACCAGTAACTCTCCTTGCAACCAATATTGATTCAAAAGAAAGTTCATTTATTAAGAATAAGTGTACAGATCCAAAGCATTGCTGAGACTGAATAAAAGCGCGCCAAAAACTGCTTTTCTTTCTTTTCCCCCCCTTTCTTCGCCCTTAGTTCTTGTCTTCTGATTCCCTTGCTGGCATGGCCTTGAACATTCCAGGGCTTGTGATAAGAAACCATCTGCATCAAACGGTCTCTCCTTCCTACTCCCCCTCCCCTTTTCCAATGGCAGAACCGCAGCATGTAGAAAAAATCATTTTTTTTTTAAACTAGCCATATAATAATCTACTATAAAATCTTGCGAGGATTCTGACATACTGCCCCTCCACAGAAAAGGATGTCAGTCAGATGATTCCTCTTCTTCACTCTAAAAGGAAAAGCAAAGATACACATAATACAATAACCAATCTAATTGTTAAGGCTTTGTAGGATAAGCATCATAAAATTTTTTAACTAAACGTGGGGCCTTTACATGTTTCTTGTCAACCCATTCAGCCATTGACTTGGGAAAATGTTTCCACTGAATTAAAAATTGAACCCCCCCCCCTGTGCTTTCTGCTGTCCAGTATTTCTTTAACTTCAAAATGTTGTTCTCCTTCAACCATCAATGGTTTAGGAGGTACTGGAGAGGGATGCCACTGAGAAGACTCCTTATATGGTTTAAGCAGGTCGCAGTGGAATACTGGATGGATTTTTTTAAAGGTGGCAGGCATCTGTAATCGTAGTGAAACTGGATTAATTACTTTATCGATGACAAAAGGCCCTATGAATCTTGGAGCGAGCTTTCTGGAAGGTTGTAATGATTTAAGATGTTTAGTAGATAAAAGAACCTTATCTCCTACTTTCCAGTCTTTTTCTGGTGTTCTCTTAGCATCTGCAAATTTCTTGTATGTAGCTCTGGCCTCCTGCAACGAGGCAGCAATCTGAGGCCACACTTGTGTCATCTGCTGAATCCACTCATCAACCGAAGCGACTTGAGTGGTCTGCTTAGGCAGTTCTGGGATGGGTACAAAGTCTTGTCCTGTAGCTATTTTAAAAGGGGTGAGACCAGTGCTTTGGTGCACTGCATTATTATAAGCTACTTCAGCGAATGGTAACAGTTCATCCCAATTGTCTTGTTGGTAGTTAATGAAACATCTCAAATATTGTTCCAATACTGAGTTCAGACGTTCACATGATCCCGCTGTCTGGGGGTGGTAACCCGAACTCAAGCCTTGCGATGCCCCCAGTAGTTTTAGGAACGCTCTCCAGAATTTGGCAGTAAACTGGACCCCGCGATCCGAAATTATCCGTTCTGGGACCCCATGAGCTCGGTAGACATGTTGTATGAATAATTTAGCCAATTTGGGTGCTGATGGAATGGCTTGGCATGCCACAAAATGTGCTTGTTTGGAAAAAAGGTCTGTAACTACCCAAATAACAGTCTTTTTGTTGCTTTCAGGCAGGTCTACAATAAAATCCATGCTTATTTGCTTCCAAGGAGCTACAGGGTTTGCTACTGTCTGTAGAAGCCCCATTGGTTTGCCCCCTCTCTTTTTGGCCATAGCACACGTGGGGCATGTGGCTACATATTCCCCTACATCTTTTCTCATTGTTGGCCACCAAAATTGACGTCTGATCAGATGTAATGTTTTCACAAAACCAAAGTGCCCAGCTGTTTTGCTGTCGTGACTTCTTTGCAAAACCCACTTTCTAGCATCTGCAGGGACATATAGCTTGTCTTGCCACCACCATGCCCCTTGTTTGTTTACTAGCAACTGGCTGTTGCTTTTGAACCACTCATCCTGAGCAATCTGGGCATTTAATTTTACCAATAACTCTCCTTCTGGTTGTCCTTCACCCTTTTTTTTCTGAGCTCTAGTGACCACTCTTAGGGCTGCTTGGGTACATGGAATTACTGGAGCGACTACTTCCTCCCGTTTGCTATTGTGTTGAGGCAACCGAGACAGAGCATCTGCCAGAAAATTTTTTCCCCCAGGAATATACTTCAGGGAGAAGTTAAATCGATGAAAATATTGTGCCCATCTCATTTGCTTTGGTGACAGTTTCCTCGGTGCAGTCAAAGCCTCTAGATTCTTGTGATCAGTCCAAATTTCAAATGGATGGGGTGACCCCTCTAACAAATGCCTCCAACAAACTAATGCCCAGCGTACTGCGAACGCTTCCTTTTCCCACACCAACCAGCGTCTCTCAGTCTCTGAAAATTTCCGGGATATGTATGCACAAGGAAACAGTTCCCCCCCTGCCCCCTTCTGCAACAACACAGCTCCCACTGCTACATCCGAAGCATCTGCCTGTATGACAAATGGCTGTTCTGGATCAGGGTGTTTTAAGATTGGTTCAGCCGTAAACAGACGCTTTAAACTTTGAAACGCCTCCTGGCACTCCTTAGTCCAGGCTAAGGGGGCTCCAGGTTTTGATGCCTTCGCCTTGTCCTTGCCCTTGGTTTTCAACAAATCGGTAAGTGGGAGTGCTACTTGGGCAAAGTTGGGTATAAACTGCCGATAGAAGTTAGCAAAGCCCAGGAAACTTTGAAGCTGACGCCTGGTTTTGGGAGCCTCCCAACCTGTAACGTCCCTCACCTTTGCTGGGTCCATTTCAATTCCCTGATGCGAAATTCTATATCCTAAATAGTCAATTTGCTGTTTATGAAATTCACATTTGGAGAGCTTGGCATACAACTGAGCTTCCAGTAGCTTTTTTAGCACCTTCCTGACTAATTGCACATGTTGCTCCATGGTTTCAGTGTAAATCAGGATATCGTCCAGATAAACCAACACCCCCTGGTATAAATACTCTTGTAACACCTCATTTATAAGTTGCATGAATACCCCCGCCGCTCCTTTTAATCCGAACGGCATTATTTCATAACGGAAGCACCCCAGAGGCGTGTTAAAGGCGGACTTCCATTGGTCTCCTTCACGTATTCGCACCCTGAAGTACGCCTCCCTTAAATCCAGCTTGGTGAAAATTTTCCCTTTGGATAAATGTGCCAACAGGTCTTTCATTAAGGGGAGTGGGTACCTGTTGTCAGCAGAAATGGCATTTAGCCCTCTATAATCCGTGCACAAACGTAGGGAGCCATCCTTCTTTTCCCTAAATAGCACCGGTGCAGCAATTTGAGAATGCGTAGGTACAATAAAGCCCCTCTTTAGATTCTTGTCAATGAACTCCCGCAATGCTTCCAACTCTTTGGGTGTCATTGGATACATTTTCTTCCTTGGAAATTTAGCCCCCGGCTCAATCTCTATGGCACAGTCACTGGCACGATGGGGGGGTAGCTGATCTGACTCCCTTTCGCTAAACACCTCCTGCAGGTCGCGGTATTCCTTGGGAATCTGGATTGCAGCTTCCACTGCCTTTTCCCCACTCACAGCACCCATCTCTTCATCTGACAACGTTTCGGTAATTCCTTCAACTTCCACTCCCCCCTCCTTCGGGAAACGCAAGATCTTCTCCTCCCAGTTCACTTCTGGGTTTTTCCTTTTTAACCAGTTCATGCCCAGAAGCACTGGGTTGCATGCCATGGGAGTCACTAGGAATTTAATAGTCTCTCTATGGTCCCCCATAGTTAGTTCAAGCTCTTCTGTACGATACTCCACCGGCCCTCCCCCCGCTGGCGATCCGTCCAGCTGGGTAAAAACCACAGGGGTTTTGAGTCTCTTTAAGCGCAGTCCCAAACCCCGGGCAAGGGCGGGGTTAATCAGATTTCGGGAGCAGCCAGAGTCTATCAGCGCCCGTATCTCTGCCCTCCGATTAGTCCTCACCACCCTTAGTTCCACCCAAATTTTAATGGGACTCACCCCCATCTCTTCGCTCTCCGAGTCCTCCCGTGAGCTGCTTTCTTTCTCTGGAAGAGCAGCCGCCTGTCGGAGAGAGAGCGGAGCTGACAACTTCCGGGTTTTGCCACCGCCGCGTGCTGCCGCTCTAGCTCCCGTCTCGCTGCCTGCTGCCGCTGATTCCTTCCTGTCGGGCTTTGAAGACTTCGGCCCCTTCCGTTCCGTCTTCTTGCCTTCCTGCTTCGTCTTCGCTTTAGGGCACGCAGCGGCAAAATGCCCCGGCTCCCCGCAGTTGAAACAGACGCGCCGGCCCCCGCTACTCTTCGGAGCGCTGGTCTTCGCTTTGGGCGCCGCCTTCTTTGCACCGGGTAAGGGCGGAAGTCGGGTTCTTGCTTCAATGGTACGCCATTGCTCCTCCACTTCGCCGGCCATAGCGACCCATTCATTAAAGGTTTTCGGGAAACCCCGGCACAGCACACGCTGCAGCAATTCGGGTTGCAAGCCTCTCTGGAAAAACTCAATCAGCAGCTCCTCCGGCACGTGAGGCAGCCTTTGAGCCAAGCCCCGAAATTCATAGGCGTACTCTGATACCGACTTGGACCCCTGCTTCAGCCTTTCCAGGTCGCGTCGTGCTTTGAGCGCCACACACGGGTCTTCAAAGCGCGCGCAGAGAGCCGCCATGAAATCCTCCAATTTTCTTAAAGCCCGGTCCTTCGCCCTATGCAGGCCAACCACCCATTCCGCAGCCATACCTTCAAAAAAACTGGACACATAGGAAACCTTCTCCTCCTCGCTGCGGAACAGACCCCCGTAGCCCTCCATGTAGATCCGGACCTGGGTGATAAAGCAAGCCAGCTGCTCAGCATCTCCCCCGAATTTCATGGAGATGCCCCGCTGCTGCATCGGGCTCTTCTTGGCTCTGCTAGGTGTGATATCCTCCTCCTCCTCGCTGGAAGTCTCATCTTCGGCTGACAGCTCTGCCACCTCCGTGCCTCCTGGTGTGGCGGCCGCTTCTCGTGCGGGAGGTGTAGATCCCCTTCCAAGCAGTTGGTCCATGGCTGCCTTTATAGCTCGCATATCATCGGATATGGACCCCATCTGCCCTTCCAACTTCCCCAAGCGATCTTTCAACGAAGGAGCCCGTCCTTTCGTCCCCGTTGCTTTCATCCCCGTCCGGTCTGGGCGTGATGATTGCACCGGCTCCCCCTGGGTTATCACCTTTACTTCCAATGGAGGAGGGACTTTTCTTTCTTCTTCTTCCTCAATAACATCATCAGCCATCCCGTTGCTCGGTTGGTCCCGGTTAACGTGAGGCTTGTGACTCCCCTCAGGGTAATGTCCCTGGTAGAAGTCTGTACAAGCAGTCTCAGCAAAATGTAACGAACTGCCACTTGTTGATCTTAAAACCAGTAACTCTCCTTGCAACCAATATTGATTCAAAAGAAAGTTCATTTATTAAGAATAAGTGTACAGATCCAAAGCATTGCTGAGACTGAATAAAAGCGCGCCAAAAACTGCTTTTCTTTCTTTTCCCCCCCTTTCTTCGCCCTTAGTTCTTGTCTTCTGATTCCCTTGCTGGCATGGCCTTGAACATTCCAGGGCTTGTGATAAGAAACCATCTGCATCAAACGGTCTCTCCTTCCTACTCCCCCTCCCCTTTTCCAATGGCAGAACCGCAGCATGTAGAAAAAATCATTTTTTTTTTAAACTAGCCATATAATAATCTACTATAAAATCTTGCGAGGATTCTGACACTAACATTATGTCAGAGCCTACTGATTTGGGCACATTGGGGAAATCTTTACAAACGTTACGACAAGGAAATTGGTATTGATATCAGTGGAGATGGGAAAGGTACAACATAAGGTGGTATTAAAGAAATATATCTAATACAGTGGTACCTCGGTTCACAAACTTAATTCTTTCCGCGACTCTGGTCGCGAACTGAATTGGTCATGAACCGAATCAAATTTTCCCATAAGGTTCAATGTAAATACGGTTAATCCGTTCTGACCCCTACGAATTGGGTCGCCAACTGATTTTTGATCGCGTCTCGAATCAAATTTCCCTATAAGGTTCAGTGTAATTACGGTTAATCCGTTCTGAACCATATGTTTTTTTTTTTTTAAAACCGCAAAAATATGACACAGTACAGTATGAAGAGAGAGAAAGCTAACCTTGCTCGATGCAACTTCTGGCGTGGAGGACAGGAAGGCGGGTGGGGAGGCGGTTACTGCTTGGAGGGAGAGTCCCCCTCCCTACAGGAAGCCGCGAACACGTGTCACGGGAGGGAAAATGGCCGCGGAACCTGTTCGTAACCCGATCCGGTGTTCGCGAACTGAGGCAAAATTTTGTGACCGGAGCTGTTCGTGAACCGAATTGTTCGTGAACAGAAGCGTTCGTGAACCGAGGTACCACTGTACTAAGAAAGGGCATTTTGTTTTGGCTTTTTAACCCAATTCTAAAAGTATCAAAAATAAAATTGAGAAGCAACAAAAATATTGTATGGTAGTTATGGCTTTATATTTGTCATGTCTTTAAGGTGAAAATTCAAGGTGGCCTCTGATATCATTTTTCAATCATCAGAAGTCAACCCACTGTAAATATAAACCAGAACTATTATTTACAAGTTCTATCAAATGTTTCATATAACTGTAATGCATCTTTGAATAAGCCTTCCTGCAAACATATACAAAAGTGTATAGAACTAAGCAAAGAATATACTATAAAGAATCTAAGTTAGTACATTCGTCACAAAAAATGGTACAACATTGATTGAGATATGCCTTTGTGTATGATACTGTTGATAGCATTATTATTTTGTAAGCTTTAGAAATCCCTTAGTCTTTTTTCCTATGAGAATTATGAAAATGCAAATTTCTTTAATGTTTAGCCAGCTGGCAAAGCTGGTTAATTTTTTTTTTTGGAAGTCAGTGGCATCTGTGACAAACAGCAGTGACATCAAAATGACAAGTGCATGATAGTGTCATCACAGAAATCCTCCCGTGACGTGCTTGTGTCCTGATGTCTGACACAAAAACATAAATAATGGCATTTGTGTGATAATGTCATCATTTATTGTTGTCATTTGTCCCTGTTGCCTGCCTGTCAGGGGAGTAATTAATTGTTCTACATTTAAAGGATATTAAGAATCAGTATCCCCTTCATGGATCACTGCCTTGTCGTGGCGAAGGGGCTTGTGTAACTCAGTGAAGCCATGAGCTATACCGTGCAGGGCCACCCAAGACGGACAGGTCATGACAGAGAGTTCTGACAAAGTGTGGTCCACTGGAGAAGGAAATGGCAACCCACTCCAGTATCCTTGCCAAGAAAACCCCATGGACAATGTTAAAAGGCTAAAAGATATGACGCCGGAAGATGAGTCCCTCAGGTCAGAAGGTGTCCAATATGCTACTGGGGAAGAGCGGAGGGCAATTCCAAGTAGCTCCAGAAAGAGTGAAGCGGCTGGGCCAAAGCCGAAAGGACGTTCAGCTGTGGATGTATCTGGAAGCAAAAAGAAGGTCCGATGCTGTAAAGAACAATATTGTATAGGTACGTGGAATGTAAGATCCATGAACCAAGGCAAGCTGGATGTGGTCAAACATGAGATGACAAGATTGAACGTCGACATCTTGGGAATCAGCGAATTGAAATGGACGGGAATGGGTGAATTTAATTCAGGTGACCATTATATCTACTACTGTGGGCAAGAAACCCTTAGAAGAAATGGAGTTGCACTCATAGTCAATAAGAGAGTGGGAAAGGCAGTAATGGGGTACAACCTCAAAAATGACAGAATGATCTCAGTGCGTATCCAAGGAAAACCATTCAACATCACAGTAATCCAAGTCTATGCCCCAACCACTGATGCCGAAGAAGCTGAAGTTGACCGGTTCTATGAAGACCTACAACACCTTCTAGAACTAGCACCAAAAAAAGATGTCCTTTTCATCATAGGGGATTGAAATGCTAAAGTAGGAAGTCAAGGAGTAATTGGAATAACAGGCAAGTTTGGCCTTGGAGTACAAAATGAAGCAGGGCAAAGGCTAATAGAGTTCTGTCAAGAGAACAAGCTAGTCATAGCAAACACTCTTTTCCAACAACACAAGAGACGACTCTACACATGGAAACAAGATTGATTACATACTTTGCAGCCAAAGATGGAGAAGCTCTATACAGACGGCAAAAACAAGACCAGGAGCTGACTGTGGCTCAGATCATGAGCTTCTTACTGCAAAATTTAGGCTTAAATTGAAGAATGTAGGGAAAACCACTAGACCACTCAGGTATGACTTAGATCATATTCCATGTGAGTACACAGTGAAGGTGATGAATAGATTTAGAAGATTAGATTTGGTAGACAGAGTGCCTGAAGAACTATGGACGGAGGTCTGTAACATTGTACAAGAGGCAGCAACTAAAACCATCCCAAGGAAAAAGAAATGCAAGAAAGCAAAATGGCTGTCTGATGAGGCTTTACAAATAGGTGTGGAAAGAAGGAATGCGAAAAGCAAGGGTGAAAGGGAAAGATATAAGCAACTGAATGCAGATTTCCAGAGAATAGCAAGGAGAGATAAGAAGGCCTTCTTAAATGAACAATGCAAAGAAATTGAAGAAAACAATAGAATGGGGAAGACTAGAGATCTCTTCAAGAAAATCGGAGATATCAAAGGAACGTTTAGTGCAAAGATGGGCATGATAAAGGACAAAAAAGGCAGGGACCTAACAGAAGCAGAAGAGATTAAGAAGAGGTGGCAAGAATACACAGAAGAACTATACAAGAAAGATCTTAATGTCCCTGATGTCCATGCTGGTGTGGTCACTGACCCTGAGCCAGACATCCTAGAGAGTGAAGTCAAGTGGGCCTTAGGAAGCATTGCTAACAACAAAGCTAGTGGAGATGACAGTATTCCAGCTGAGTTATTTAAAATGCTAAAAGACGATGCCGTTAAAGTGCTGCACTCAATATGCCAGCAAGTTTGGAAAACGCAACAGTGGCCACGGGATTGGAAAAGGTCAGTTTACGTTCCAATTCCAAAGAAGGGCAATGCCAAAGAATGCTCAAACTATCGCACAATTGCACTCATTTCATATGCTAGCAAGGTTATGCTCAAAATCCTACAAGCTAGGCTTCAGCAGTACGTGAACCGAGAACTACCGGATGTACAAGCTGGGTTTCGAAGAGGCAGAGGAACTAGAGATCAAATTGCCAACATTCGCTGGATCATGGAGAAAGCACGAGAGTTCCAGAAAAGCATCTACTTCTGCTTCATTGACTATGCAAAAGCCTTTGATTGTGTGGATCACAACAAACTGTGGCAAATTCTTAAAGAGATGGGGATACCAGACCACCTTACCTGTCTCCTGAGAAATCTGTATGCGGGCCAAGAAGCAACAGTTAGAACCGGTCATGGAACAACCGATTGGTTCAAAATAGGGAAAGGAGTACGACAAGGCTGTATACTGTCACCCTGCTTATTTAACCTACATGCAGAGTACATCATGAGAAATGCCAGGCTGGAAGAATCACAAGCCGGAATTAAGATTGCAGGGAGAAACATCAATAACCTCAGATATGCAGATGATACCACCCTAATGGCAGAAAGTGAAGAAGAACTAAAGAGCCTCTTGATGAGGGTGAAAGAGGAGAGTGCGAAAGCTGGCTTGAAACTCAACATTAAAAAAACGAAGATCATGGCATCTGGACCCATCAATCCCTGGCAAATAGAAGGGGTAGAAATGGATAGCATCACTAGATAGCATCACTGAAGCAATGAGCATGAAATTGAGCAAACTCAGGGAGGCAGTGAAAGATAGGAAGGCCTGGCGCAATATGGTTCATGGGGTCACGAAGAGTCGGACACGACTTAACGACTGAACAACAACAACAAGAATCAGTATGTACTGGTTATATCCTTCCCACAGGAAAATTATTAATTAATTGATCGATTATGTGCCATCAAGTCAGTGTCTTTTCTTAAAAACCACATCGATAGATTTTCTCCAGGATGTTCTGTCCCTAGCCTGGTCCTTCATGACTTCCAAGGGGTGCACCCACCACCACTGTAACTGAGTCCACCCACCTTACTGTTGGTTGTCCTCCGTTTCTTTTCCTTCCACCTTTCCTGACTGTGTAGACTTCTCCAGAGAGCTAACACTTCACGTAATGTGTCCGAAGTAGGATAATTTGAGCCTGGTCATTTGTGCCTTGAGTTTTGTTTGTTTTCTTGGCTATCCATGGTATTCTCAGGAGTCTTCTCTAGCACCAAAGTTCAAAAGGGTCAATACTCTTTCAGTCCTGTTTCTTCAAAGTCCAACTTTTGCTTCCATAGAGTGTCACAGGTAAAACCATTGCCTGCACAATTCTGATCTTTGTATGCATAGACATAGCCCAGCATCTGTATATTTTTTCCAAGGTCTTCATGGCTACTCTACCAAACATTAGTGTGTGGTGTATTTTTTGTGGTTCCTTTACTGTTGATAGCTGATCCTAAAAGGCAGAAGCTATCCACCAATTTAATATCTTAATTGTCAGTTCCAAGGCTGGTTTTTTTTCACTGTGCTCCTTGACTTTTATTACTAGAGATCATTACCTGCAGATTACATGCATATCCTTTGTATTTTCCAAACACATTTGAACCCTGATAAAAGAAATGAGATATGTATTTCTTAAACCAGATTAATTACCTGGACCAGATTAGAGTCACTATTTCTTCAAAGGACTATATATGAACCAATCCACTAAGGTTGATTTAAACTCCAAATAACTCAGTCTTGGCCCTAATATTAGGTAAAATGAGAAAGTAGCCACTCTAAGCATTGAATTGGCTATTATTTTTTAATTGCTAATATCTCAGACCTTGAATGGGAGTCATTTGTCTTCTTTTTAAAATGAGACTTTGAGGAGATAGTAAATTTTCTTGGCATATATATGAATCAAGTTTTCAAATCTCCAAAGCTCTAATTGTTATCTTAACAAAAGCACATTTTACAAATTGTGCACAGTTCATACACAGGACACATTTCTCAAATTTTATATGACATGCAATTTATTTCCCAAGCTGATGAAAGTGAACATAATTAGGCAATTAGTTCTGTTTTCTCTCAGACTGCGCTGCTCCCCATCAACTTTCTAGTTTGTGAATTGGAAATGCAAGTTAAAATCCTTGGACTGAAATTTGTGACAGTTTTTTTTTTTTACATTATCTGTGTAGCTTTCACATACAGAACTGCAATCTCCCACACCAGGCACAGTACAAGATTTTACCATTGTTCTCTTCCTTTTTTAAAAAAATTCCTTTCTACTATATATACCTTTCGCTAATGCCTATCCAAATTGCAGATATGAGGTGCATCTTCACTGTATTAAATTGGCCTTATAGATGCATTCAGGAGCACAACTTGAACTATTATATGATGTTTTCGAACTCAACATATTGTTATTTAAGTTGTTATTATATGAGCCTGCATTCACTGTGCTCCCTGATCCCAGTGTTGGATTTGTACAGCTGCATTGTAATCATTATTACCTCCTCCCATATGAATAAGAGTGTTCCAAAAATGCACAAATTATGAAAAAGGTACCTTCGGGCAGGACTGTAAAATAGATGGGTTGCAGAATTGTAGAATCCAGTTTTATCAATGTAATACAATAAATTATCACAAAGTATCAATCTATAATAAATATTACACAGAGAGGGCATGCTTCAGACCCCCTCAGTAAAAGAACTCCAATTAGTGGGGTCCAGAAGGCGGATCTTCTCTGCGGTGGCCCCTGCTCTTTGGAACTTTCTGCCCCCGGAGGTACGATTGGTCCCCTCACTCCTGACCTTCTGCAGAAGACCTGGTTCTGCCACTTGGCCTGGGGTGGGGAGGGAATACCTCAAGCATGGGGATGGCTAGCCCCATAGAGGCCTCCTGTCTTCAGCCCCAGATTTTTCATTTTCTTGGACTCTCCTTTCCCTTTTTTAGAAATGTTTTTTAAATTTTGATGTTTTATGTATTTATATATATTTATGATTTTAATGTTCTGTGTGAGTCGCCCAGAGTTCCCCCCATTAGGGGAAGATGGGCGGGGGAGAAATTTAAATAAATAAATAAATAAATAAATAACTTTCAGGTCTCTCTCACTCATATATATAATGTATTAAATAATATACAATGAGAAATACTTGTTTATTTACTTGTCTTATTGTAAAATAATAGAAATAAACATTTTCTTTTTTTACAATGTTGGAATGTGGTTTCCTTAATATTGCCAATCGTATTCTGCCTCTGAGAAATGGTAGCCCCATTTTCTCAACTCAGCACTGTTGCTTTTGAAAGCTCTAAATGAAATCCATCTCTCTTTCACTTTGTAGTTTTTTTCTCAATAACTAACTTCAGAAGAAAAAGAAAACTGCTAGTTAGAAGGGATAGCATCTATTATACCTTAAATCATTTTCATCTCAGGAGTAATAATATATGAGTATATTGCTATTTTGCCACACCGTATATGTCTCTAAAACCTCATCACATTTTCTCATTTTTACCCCCTCTAGGAACTTCATCATTTTTTGTATCTATAAAACATTCTTGTTTCCATTAACATAGCAACAAAATAAGATCTTACAGAATCTGTGCAGTAGAAAACAAATTTAATAGAATTGATAATCCTTGCCTAGACATAGCCATTTGAAGTGTTTTTTGTTAAAAGGCACACTTTTCATTTGGAAGGATCAGCTTTAGGAGGTTTTTCACTCTGAACCCAAACATCTTCCAAATCTGAAGTTCTGTAATTGTTCGGGATTGGCTTAACTATGATGCTAAAGATCTGAATCAGAAAAGAAATTCAGAAGTGTCCCAAGTGAAACAAATGGAAATGCCTTTGGGCTGATGATAACCATAGGCTGATTATTTCATTCATCTTCTGGAAGATGGAATCTCCTTTTTCATCACAGGAAAGGGAATGAGGGGAGATGATGAACCACTTTGTTTCCAGGTAATACTGCAAAGAACCCAACATTGGGGGAAAAAATGAACCTTAGAATTTATGACTGTTGTTCCTTCTGAACTGCAGCATAAGAGAAGTAGTACCTTACAGATAGACAGTATTTGTAATCAAAATGGTCACAACCACAATATCAGTGAACCATACAACCCTCTTATTGTGTCAGACTATTACTATAGGGGCTTTTGTTGGGTAGGAACATGAATGGCCTTAGACGTGATGTGTTTTTATTCTGCTATTAATTTGTCTGTTGCTTTTAACAAGAGGTTAGTCATTCAGAGTTGCACTGTACATTGGGCAGCCATATGAATAAAATAGACAGACAGATGATAGATATTGCTATAGCTGTCATAAGATCATCTAGTGAATTCATACTGGCCCATATTTGGGGCTGACTTCCATGCTATTGTCTTTGGGAGTATTTGGACCTGTTTGGGTCACTATTTCTGCTTTGGTACTGGCTTTAATTTTATATTCTCAAAAATTCAAAAATATCTGCTTGCAAGAGTTTCTGCAGGGAAAAGTAAAAAAAGTGCAATGTGCATAAAAAGGGAGCCAGAGTTTTGATCACGTGGTTGCAACCCTTACAATATAAGGGAAGAATGAAAAAAAATGATGTGCTATGGTAAAAAACAGTAAGGGATCTTTGCATGCTAAACTTCTAGCTACATTCCAATTCAGCTATACTCAATCCATCATGGAACTGCAGCAATAACGTGTGCTAACATCCTATTAAGACAGAGATCGTGTAATAACTAAAAGCTAATTTAGATGCTTGGTGATCCACAATGATCTTCTAAAGGAAGTATTGAGCTAAGTAGCTCATGGAGGTTTTCAAGGTAAAAAAACAACCACCACCCACGGGATGTCCATGGAAGGGTGGGGTGTGTGTGTCAAGATAGTGACTGTGGACCATTTATAGTATACTGTACAGTTGTATCAGTTTACTGCCTTGCTTTTTAAAAAGCATAAACAAACAATGAGAGTTGTTTTGTGTGTGTGATTTGTAATGCTGCTTGAGCAAATCCAGGAACAACCAGACATTCTCTCATGGCAAGATTCACAAAAGTCGGTGGTTATATTGTTGAGATTTGATCTCTTTTATCATATCTATTAGCAACTATTAATCTTAGCATCTATATTTTCACCTGACCTCCTTATCAGCTAGGAAAAGAACACCAGCTGTGAAGCACACGCTTCATCGGTATTGTCAAATAAGTACTAGGGTCACCATCATTGTTATAATCCCACTGCAATTTAATGAAATTCTTCTTGTCTTATCTGGCACAGGGCAAACATTTTATACTTGGTAGCACTCCTTTTAGTCTCAAAGGAATTCTGCCTGGGAATAGCTCCAGGTTTTCAAACAAGGGCCCCTAGCTGTTAACTCAGCCTTTCCCAAGATGCTACCCTCTCTCCAAATGAGATGAAATACAACCTTAAGTTACCCATCATTCTTTTTAAAGTACACACTATACACTCAGTCAGTGTGGATAGATGAATTTTGGTTTTTTTTTTGCCTCCTACTTCACACAGTGATGACAAAGGATGATAACAGACACCTTGTACAGGAATGAGCAAGGTTTTGCCCACTCATTTTCCTTCCTGGCAATCCTTCATATAGATTCAGGGATGAAGGTATCAGTAAGACAGGACTCAAAAAAATTGGGTATACTCTTGGATGCCACGTTGGACCTGGATCCAAATTCTGTGTATTGTCCACAAACGTCCTGGCTACAAAACTAGAACCCAATCCCAGCCAGTGTTGAGAACCATGGAGATGGCCTTGAGGCAAAGATCAGAAACTGTGATGGAATGTATCTACAGAGGGGAGGGTGATGTGGGGGATAGCAACAGAGAGCAGGGCTATCAGGAAGGAGGGGGTGCATTCCAGGAAGGGAAAGGAGACAAGAGATAGCACACTCCTCAGGGGATTGTGGGAAGCATAAGAGGTTCAGGATAGCCACTCCCTAGAATCTCCCAGGGTTTGTTTGTTTATTGTATTTATGTAGACTCCCATCCCACACAAAGTGACTTCACTAGTTGCAGTAGTATAGATTTAGTCTGGCAAGATTCTGTCTATATGGTGTAAGCAAATAAAGGAACTTAACTCAACTGGACTGTTTCACCGTTGTTCTTGAGCTGAGCCTGACAGAAACCATTACAAAAACAAAATGTGCCCTGGGAAAAGGGATAGTATTAGGAAGAGACTCAGGCTGGCTCCTCCATGACTCAGGAGGGTACAAGAGGGAGGGGAGGTAAAACACAGTCAGACATCAAGTTTCTGTTAATACATCCTATCTCAATAAACCTTAGTTCTAGTCTTCTTGTGGAGTCTGGATCGTGGTGGACTGGACAATCTCAAAGGGCTGAAACACAGAAATAGCAGGTTGTGAGCAAGCTTCTTCATGGACAGATCAAATGTTTACTTACCATAATCAGGTGATGGGGGGCATTAAGCCTGGGCTGTGGTAATGCTCCCCACTTTGCCCTGTTCCAGGATTGCTGATCCTTCCCACCTGCTTACCTCACCTTGGACCCATCCCAGTGCCCCCAGTGCAAAAATAGGGCACTAAGTTAAGAAGAAGTCCTTTCCAAATCACATACGTGGATAGCCAAGCAGGGATGTTCCATACCAGAAGCATAAAAAGGGACAAGCCAGCTTTGGACTCCCTATAACTACCCTGAGAAAGTTTGGTTGGTGCCACACTTCCAGACCCATCTTTCTCTGACCTCATTTTCTGGGATATGAGAGGGTGGAGTGGATTCTGTACCCTTTGCCTGCTGAGTACTGCCACATCTTTGGGCAAAACTTGACATCTCTCTCACCCTGGCAAATCATGTTAGGATCATTGCTTTTCTTAATTACTATAGGGAGGATCACAATGCAAAGCCAAAACAACCATACTAGGCATGGATGCAGGGTAGATTTTTACATTTTTTCCTGTTTTTGAAAGCCTATTTTAGTATTTATATTAGTGTTTGCATCTATGGCCTAAAGAAGAGCTGGAAAACTGCCTGGCACTCTACATGTTGCTGGCTGGCTATGTAGGCAATATTCAGGGTTTATTATTCATTTTTCCCCCTCTTGGAGTACAGAACAGCACATGACCTTTTTATAGTTTCAGGGTAGGAAAATCTTACATCATGAGAAATGCCAGGCTGGAAGAATCACAAGCCGGAATTAAGATTGCAGGGAGAAACATCAATAACCTCAGATATGCAGATGATACCACCCTAATGGCAGAAAGTGAAGAAGAACTAAAGAGCCTCGTGATGAGGGTAAAAGGGGAGGGTGCAAAAGCTGGCTTGAAACTCAACATTAAAAAAACTAAGATCATGGCATCTGGACCCATCAATCCCTGGCAAATAGAAGGGGTAGAAATGGAAGCAGTAACAGACTTCATTTATTTGGGCTCCAGGATCACTGCAGACGGAGACTGCAGCCATGAAATTAAAAGACACTTGCTCCTTGGGAGGAAAGCTATGGCAAAACTAGATAGCATATTAAAAAGCAGAGACGTCACCTTGCCGACAAAGATCCACATAGTCAAAGCTATGGTTTTTCCAGTAGTAATGTATGTCTGTGAGAGCTGGACCATAAAGAAGGCTGAACGCCGAAGAATTGATGCCTTTGAACTGTGGTGCTGGAGAAGACTCTTAAGAGTCCCCTGGACTGCTTGGAGGTCAAACCAGTCAATCTTAAAGGAAATCAACTCTGATTGCTCATTGGAAGGATTGATAATGAAGCTCAAGCTCAGATACTTTGGTCACCTAATGTGAAGAGAGGACTCTTTGGAAAAGACGCTGATGCTGGGAAAGATGGAAGGCAAAAGGAGAAGAGGATGGCAGAGGATGAGATGGCTAGATAGCATCACTGAAGCAATGAGCATGAAATTGAGCAAACTCAGGGAGGCAGTGAAAGATAGGAAGGCCTGGCGCAATATGGTTCATGGGGTCACGAAGAGTCGGACACGACTTAACGACTGAACAACAACAAAGGGAAATCTACCTAGCGACTTGTAAGAAAAGATCCAATTGCTTTCAAGAATTAGTTTCCAATCCTTGACATGGCAACTATAGTAATTAAATGTTTCCCCTCAGTTGACTGACTGGACAGATACTAGAAAAGTATAGAAAGGCCAAGTAGGTAGAAGACCCCAAGATCTTTATTTCCTTTTTCTCCATCCATAAACAGTTTGTTGTAGGAATTCCACTTATTTTTCAGTTACTAATTAGAGGAGAAATTATTTTGTTAATATAACCTCTTGTGGCCATTCAGTAGTATGTCTCTTCATAATATCCTGACATTTTATGAAACCAAAATTACTAATAAATTAATTGCTGTTTTTCTAATGGTTTTTTAAACTGTTGTTTCAACTTAGTGTTTATGCCAATGTGAGAAGGAAGGTCATCGGCTTTGCTTTGCTCTGGCTGATATGCACTTCTTTGCCAGTAATAGGGAAGAAGGAAATAGACTCATATTGTAATGGGATGACGAGTATTGTGCACCAGCTAAATATGTTGAATTTTATTTTGTAAGATATTTAGAAGCAAGGAACCAATGTTAAATTATAAAGGGCTTGGGATAATGCATGTTTACAGCCCTGTGTGTGTGTGTGTGTGTGTGTGTGTGTGCCATTTATTTGAGGCAGATTTTCCAACCCAAGCTAAAAGATGACAACTTCCATTGATGAACTTCCACTTCATATAACACATATGAAAGTGCCAACCAGTTGGCTGATTTAGGGGAAAAAGAACTGCAGGGGAAGCCATTCTGAGCAGAGAAGCAGTGATGAGATTGAGGACAGCTATTTGTCTCTGAAGTCTGTGTGTTTTCTCCCAGTGCTTTGCCCCCACTATAGTCACTTCTCCCGTTTGTCTTGCAAATTCAGCTACTTAAATATCAGCCAGGTAAGCCAACTATTTTACTTCATTTTGGAGAAATCTGTGAAATATACAACTTGCTTTGGTTGTCTTGATGAAATACAGAAGAATAAAAATCACCTCAGCAATCATGGACCTCAAGAGAATTCACTTGCTTTCAGCAAGATTTAATTTGAGGGACTCTTGGTGTAGCAAGAAATTTGAAGTGTTGAAGAAAGTTGGAGAGAAGAAAATGGTATGAAATGTAAGAGTGTATTATACAGGTGAAACTTGAAAAATTAGAATATCGTGCAAATGTTCATTTATGTCAGTATGGCAACTCAAAAGGTGAAACCAATATATGAGATAGACGCATTACATGCAAAGCGAGATATGTCAAGCCTTACTTTGATATAATTGTGATGATTATGGCGTACAGCTTATGAAAACCCCAAATTCACAATCTCAGAAAATTAGAATAGTGTGAAAAGGTTCAATATTCTAGGCTCAAAGTGTCCCCCTCTAATCAGCTAATGAATCCATAACACCTGCAAAGGGTTCCTGAGCCTTGAAATGGTCTCTCAGGCTGGTTCAGTAGGAATCACAAGCATGGGAAAGACTGCTGACCTGACAGTTGTGCAGAAAACCATCATTGACACCCTCCATAAGGAGGGAAAGCCCCAAAAGGTAATTGCAAAAGAAGTTGGATGTTCCCAAAGTGCTGTATCAAAGCACATCAATAGAAGGTTATGTGGAAGGGAAAAGTGTGGTAGAAAAAGGTGCAGAAGCAGCAGGGGTGACCGCAGCCTGGAGAGGATTGTCAGGAAAAGGCCATTCAAAAGTGTTGGGGACTTTCACAAGGAGTGGACTGAGGCTGGAGTTAGTGCATCAAGAGCCACCACACACAGATGGATCCTGGACATGGGCTTCAAATGTCGTATTCCTCTTGTCAAGCCGCTCCTGAACAACAAACAACGTCAGAAGTGTCTTACCTGGGCCACAGAACAAAAGAACTGGTCTGTTGCCCAGTGGTCCAAATCCTCTTTTCTGATGAGAGCAACTTTTGCATCTCATTTGGGAACCAAGGACCCAGAGTCTGGAGGAAGAATGGAGAGGCACACAATGCACAATGCTTGAAGTCCAGTGTGAAGTTTCCACAGTCTGTGTTGATTTTGGGAGCCATGTCATCTGCTGGTGTTGGTCCACTGTGCTTCATTAAGTCCAGGGTCAACGCAGCCGTGTACCAGGAGATTTTGGAGCACTTCATGCTTCCTTCCACAGATGAGCTTTATGGGGATGCTGACTTCATTTTCCAGCAGGACGTGGCACCTGCCCACACTGCCAAAAGTACCAAAACCTGGTTCAATGATCATTGGATTACTGTGCTTGATTGGCCAGCAAACTCGCCTGACCTGAACCCCATAGAGAATCTATGGGGCATTGCCAAGAGAAAGATGAGGGAATGAGACCGAACAATGCAGCGGAGCTGAAGGCCGCTATTGAAGCATCCTGGTCTTCCATAACACCTCAGCAGTGCCACAGGCTGATAGCATCCATGCCACGCCACATTGCGGCAGTCATTGCTGCAAAAGGGGCCCAAACCAAGTACTGAGTACATATGCATGCTTATACTTTGCAGAGGTCCGATATTGTTCTATTTCCAATCCTTGTGTTATTGATGTCATGTAATATTCTAATTTTCTAAGATTGTGAATTTGGGGTTTTCATAAGCTGTACGCCATAATCATCACAATTATACCAAAGTAAGGCTTGACATATCTCGCTTTGCATGTAATGCGTCTATCTCATATATTGGTTTCACCTTTTGAGTTGCCATACTGACATAAATGAAGATTTGCACGATATTCTAATTTTTCGAGTTTCACCTGTACTAGCCCATTATAGCCTCTGTAACTTCCAATTTGTTTCTGGGTCCAGTTCAAAGTGCTGGCTTGGGGTTATAAAATTCTAGTTAGCTCAGGACCTGATAGAACAGCTCTTCCTGTCTTTATCTACTTGTGTCTTGGATTTGGTACAGAGATACTCTCTGAATGCTTCAATGGGAAGGTTACTATGAGAAAGAGGGTCTTTTAATAGCATGTGTCCTATATGAGCAGGGGTGAACTATCTGTAGCTTCAGGGCTACAAGTGGCCACTGATTCCTGAGCCTGTTCTTGGCCATTGTGGCTGAAAATAAGATTGTATCAGTCAATCAGGAAACACATAACAATTGTAGTGCTCCCAAGTGTGTTAATTATAGATTAGAAATCTGGAGAAACCCTATGTGTCTCCTGAAAACAACCCATGGGTGGTCGGGGGGCAGGGAATCCTGGCCACTCATTTGCATGACATAGTCCTGCCTACTTTGTGTAGCTGCTCCATCTCCTGCAATCTTTCCTTTCAAATGTTAGAATGCCGTTTTCTGTCATAGAATATCTCCTAGTTGGCAGAATATCGTCAGTTTGGTTGCATCCTAATACTTTTTACAATGTTTTTCAGGCTTTGAAGATATTATTAATATGATGCTCTATCATGTCTAAACTACTTTTATGTCAGTTGCAGCTTACTCCAAACAGTGTTAACCCAGCTGGTGATATCTTCCTAAGAGATGCTTCTAGTAGTGCTCCATTTTTGTGCAGAGGGTGGCAGAAAGTGTCACCGTCATGTATAGTACTTATTCTTTGGAACAGCTTCTCTTTAGAAGTTGAACTGGCTCTCTTGCTGTTCATTATTGTTAATTGTTATTAAGGATTTTTTTACTTTATTGTTACTGTTCATTTTGGTTTAATGAGTTGTTCTAGGCTATGATGTTATGGGAGTTGTGGAGTAAATTTTTACTTGTTTATTTTTCCTTATCATGAAAGTTTTATTTACATTTTTTCCTGTTTTTCTTACAGTGGATTATTTAAAGATTTTCTTTTTACTTTTTTTTATTAAATATAATGATTTGCAAACCTATCTATCAACATACTAAATGAAGGAAGAGAACTTGCCCAACCGCGCCTTAGTCAGTTTCACCGCTCGAGCGCTAGCGAAGAAAGAGGAAGTGCGAAACCGCAAACTAATGAATGGGCCACCTGGCACCACCTGACTAAACTGGAAGCGGATGCATTGTGTTAACGCCAGATGGCCATGGGCACTATAGACAAAGGGGAGAGCCGCGGAATTGAGGAAGGGCAATCAGCACATGATTGGAAGCTCCCGGCTTTGCGCGCGACAGAAGCCCCAATGAAGGCAATGACCACGCCATCGGAAAACAACAATCAAAGAAACAAAAGGACTGGGCTGAACCTGCCATTCGAGTAAAAGGGGGGATTACAGTGGGTAATCTGTAATCTGCAATATGTAATATGTAACCTAGCAACGGGGCTAGCGGGGGATTGGAATGACTATAAATTGTGTGGGAAGATGTGCCAAGCCAGTCCTGGCTTTGTTTGTAACTATGCATGTTACTCTCAAGTAAACTTCTTTGTTGCACACATGTGTCGCAACAGTTTCTCTAGACAAACGGGGTAAACCTTACATAAAGCCAGGACTCACCATTCAACGCTACCTGGTGCACACTGAGGAGTGCTCACTTCCTTTCCCTGCAGCCAGGACCAGAGAGGAATCGACTGACAGCATCAGGAGATGGCCAGTGATGGGGAAATTGCTAGCCAGCTGGGCAACCAGGAGCCCGGATCCGAAGGCGCAATGGCAGGACCGGTCCAGTGCAAAGGGCACACGGACGCAGCCGAGAGGGTGCCAGAGGACAGGTGGTTCTTTGGTAGGGTCAGGGGTCCTGACGGGTCGCCAGGATGGGGGGTCACGACAAGTCGTGGCTCGGAACCCAAGACCCGGGAGCTGGAGAAACAACTCACTGGACTGGAAGCCAAGATCAAGCAGTGGATGGGCGCTGTCCAGGTGATGCTGCAGACCATGCTTCGGCAGGGCAAGGCCCCAAAGGCAGAGACGCAGGCAAAGGAGGAATCGGGTGATGCCAGCAGCGGTGAGGGCACGAGCTTGAGGAGCCCAGACCAGAGGTTGCGCAGACGGGGCCAGTCCCGAGCAGGAGGAGAGGACCCACAACCACGGACAGCTCGTGGGATGCCAGGCAGGTGTTCAACGGTGGGATGGAGCTGGAGGGGTCGACGGGATGTGAGGTCACCTGGAGCCACGGTGAGGGGTCCAGGAGCCAGGAGCCAGAGAAGAGACTGGGCCGGCTGGAGGGCAACTTCCAGCAGTGGGTGACAGCCATACCGGGCATGCCGCAGGCATCGCGTGGTGGACCCAGAGCCCCGGCTGGGGCAGCCACAGAGGGCGGCGCAGAACCAGGGACTAGTACGAGGCCCTCGTCCAGGCTGGTGGTGACAGCCAGCCTGACGGGAGGCGCGACTGAGAACCGGCGGCCAGTGGAGGCACCTCGGTTCAGGAGCTCGAGGAGCAATTCCTCGGGAAGTCTCGAGCAACTAATCTGTTGCCTTATGCAGGATAGGTCCCACTTGGAGATCCGGGGGAGAACACCCAGTAGGGACGACCTGGAGACTCTAGCAGAGTGGAGATGGCTGACGGGGACGGCGGACGCTACCTGGGACTGGGTGAAACAATGGACCCGAGCTGAGATACGAACCACGCCCAACCACAACGAGGTGGTCCTGGAGGTGAGGTGCAAGAGCCGATGGTGGAGGTTCGAGAGCAGAGAGGCCCAGCAGACTGCAGGCACTTGCTACTGTTGCAGAGGGAAGGGGCACCAGATGGTGCAGTGCCCCTCAAGGCGAGGCGCCCTGACTCATGGCATAGTGGAAGGGCCCCAGCAACCTCCGGCTACAAGAACCCCCGACCGACCCCAGAAGGAGGCAGCAGCTTGCGGAGCGGCATCCAGCGGAGCTGGCTGGCTCACAGGGAAGTCCAGCTCTGTGAGGAGGGGAGAGCAAGCCAGCAGAAGTTGAAGGTCAGCTACGCTGAGGCGCACCCTGGAACAGCCAACAGGGCTGCAGTATGAGGACCCACTAAAAAGCAGGGACTGCTCACCCATGCGGGTCAGGGTCCACCTCAAGGTGGTGAGATTGGAAGCAGAGGCAAACGTCGAGGCTCTGCTGGACTCGGGATGTACCCGCTGTCTTATCCACCCGGTGCTGGCATCTGCACTGGGGCTCAGAGGGAACCCATCGCATTCAGCCAGTTGGATGGATTGACAGCGGGGGAGGGGGGGCAGCGCAGTATTGCACTGAGCCAGTCAGCATGATGGTTGGGACCAACCGGGAGGAGCTACGCTTGGTAGTTACCCCGGTGGCCGGCCACGCACTAGTGCTGGGACTGGCATGGCTAACGCGCCAGAACCCACACATCGATTGGGCGTCCAAGACGGTGCGGTTCGGCGGCACCACCGGGCAGATGGGGTCGAGCCGTGGAAGAGACGCGAGAGCAGAGGACCCCCCGGAGCTCGAGGAGGTGGCAGCCACAGGAAGGGGAGCCAAGGGTCGGTGTCAGGATTAGCCCAGGAAACTCCAGGAGACAGTACAGATTCAATTCAGCATGGTTTATTGGCTTCAGTCCCGTTACAGAATCTTCTCAGAGTGAAAGCAATTCCCAGAGTCACCCGACAAACATCCTGCATTCTTCAGGGAGGTGCAAGTCTCATTTTCTTATCTCTACCTCTCTGTTCTGGGGATAAGAGAATGCGCTTAACTCTTTCCGCTCTAGCTCTCACATCACCCCTCCCTCCATCTTTATCCTCCCCCTCTGAGTTCTCAGGAGAACTTGGCAAAGGTGGGAGGGACGCCATCTCAGATGATGAAAAGCTGTCCGTGCCTCCTGCCTCCTCCATACCATCTTCCGATGGGTCCTGAAAAACAGCTGCAACATTAATAGAATCAGCCCCCCTCCCTCCTGCCGTCTGCCAGTCTGGAGTAGATGGCCTTGGGCTGCCAGGTGGGCCTTGCTCCCCCCTCCCTCCTGCCAACTGAAACTCTGAAGTGAAATTCTGTGGGCTGCCATACCGATGTTGTTCCTCCCTTACAGCCCCCACCAAACCTTCCTCCAGCACGCTGTCCCCTCCTTCTTCTTCTTGCTGATTAACTGCTGGTGCTCCGGACAGCTCTCGAGGTTTGGGTTTGTTAGGGAAACGGCTATGGAAAGCAACTACCAACTCTGGGGCATGAACGTTCTTCGCATTCTCCCAAGAACGGTCTGCTTCAGGGTAACCCTTCCAGTGAATCAAATATTGAATTCCTTTCCCTCTCCTCCAAGAATCCAGAATTGCCTCCACCTTGTATTCCTCTTCTCCTTCGACCACAACCGGTGGGGGAGGGGATGAGTGGGTTCTCAGAGGACTTGGGGGGGCCTCCTTCACTAATAAGGAACGGTGAAAAACCAGATGCACCTTCATAGATGGAGGTAGCTGTAATCGGAACGCTAAGTTATTCACTTTCTGCAATACTTTGTATGGTCCTACGAACCGGTCATTCAATTTTCTGGATGGTCTGGTGGAAGTTAGAAACTTAGTAGATAACCACACCTTGTCCCCCACCAAAATCAGCGGCCCCGCCTGTCTGCGTGCATCGGCATTCCTCTTGTATGCCTCCTTTGCCTTAGCTAAGTGGTCCCGCAACAGTTGCTGAGCTGCTTGCTGCTCTTTCAGAAAATGCTCTGCCCCTGGAACTTGTGTGTGTGGAATAGCCTGTGGCAAAACCTGGGGGGCCCATCCGTAGAGTGCTTGAAATGGGGACATTCCAATTGAAGAGTGTACTGAGTTGTTGTAGGAGAATTCTGCCAAGGGAATTAACTCCACCCAATTATCCTGGCTGTAGGTAGTATAGCATCTTAAATACTGCTGCAACATCTGATGGGTCTTCTCTGCCTCTCCATTAGTAGCCGGATGGTGCGCTGAAGACATGCAGCTGTTTACCTTTAACAGTCCAAAAAGAGCTCTCCAGAACTTAGAGGAGAACTGACTGCCTCTGTCTGTTATCAAAGTATTAATCATTCCTCTGAATCGGAAGGCATGATCCAAAAATAGTTGTGCTGTGGCTTGAGCCGAAGGTAGACCCTTGCATGGTATGAAATGGGCCATCTTAGTAAATAAGTCCACAACCACCAGCACTGAAGAATAGCCCTTTACTGGAGGCAAGTCAGTAATAAAGTCCATGGAAACTGTATGCCAAGGCTTGGGAGGAGTGTCTAATGGCTGTAAGAGCCCAGCGGGTTTTCCATGAAAAGTCTTAGCTCTTTTGCACACGTGACAAGATGCCACGTAATCTTTAATGTTTGCCGCCGTCTTAGGCCACCAATAGTCTCTTAAGGTTCTGTGTAATGTCTTAAATACTCCTCCATGTCCTGCTGTCAAATTATCATGGCAAAGTTGTAAAACTTCCTCTCACAATGACAGAGGAACATATAACTTCCCTTTGTGATATAGGTATCCTCCTTCCATTGAAAAAGGGGAACTCTCCCTCTGTGTGCCCTGGAGGTCATCTATCCAAGCCCTTGCAAATGCGTCTTGTGCCTGCTGCTCCTTAATTCTGACCAGTAAATCTTCTGCCTGTCTACTGGCTCCCAACTTCTCTTGTGCACATTCCAACCTTTTAAAGTTGCATGGCTGCAAGATGGTAGCGGGTTGTGTCTGTGGCTGCTCTGCGACGTACTCCGGTTTCCGAGAAAGCGCATCAGGCATCAAATTACGTGCCCCCGGAACGTACGTGAAGTAAAAATCAAAACGTGAAAAGAACTGACTCCATCGCACTTGGCGAGGAGTGAGTGAGCGAGAGCTCTGCATTGTTTCTAAGTTCTTATGATCCGTGCACACCTGCACTGGAAACTTCGCCCCCTCTAGCCACTGCCTCCACTCCTGGAAAGCTGCCTTCACTGCCAGTAACTCCTTGTTAAAAATGTCATAATTTCTCTCTGCTGATGAGAGCGTGCGAGAGAAAAATGCACACGGCAGCCACCCCCCTTTGCCTGTCTCATCTGCTTGCAACAAAACCGCTCCTATTGCGACATCTGAGGCATCTGTATGGAGCACAAATTGGCGACAAGGGTCTGGATGCCGAAGGAGGGGTTGGGAGGCGAAAAGCTGTTTTAATTGTTGGAAAGCTGCCTGCTCCCCCTCTGCCCAAGTAAACTTCTTTCCTTTCTTCAATAGTTGTGTGAGGGGTTTGACACGCTCTGCAAAGTTGGGGATAAACTTTCTGTAAAAATTAGCAAATCCCAGAAACCGTTGTACATCCTTTACATTACGGGGTGGGTGCCAAGACAACACTGCTTGCACTTTAGCAGGATCCATCTGTAGTCCCTCTGTTGAGATTCTAAAGCCCAAATAGTCCAATTGTGGTAAATCAAATGCACACTTCTCAGGCTTGGCAAAGAGTCTATTTTCTCTCAGTCTCTGTAACACATTCCTGACATGCATTGTGTGTGTCTGGACGTCGTCAGAGTATATCAGGATGTCGTCCAAATAAATCACCACATAAGAATCAATTATATCAGAGAATATTTGATTTATAAATCTAGAAAATACCGCCCCACAGTTGGAAA
Organism: Liasis olivaceus; assembly: GCA_030867105.1. NCBI lineage: Eukaryota > Metazoa > Chordata > Lepidosauria > Squamata > Pythonidae > Liasis > Liasis olivaceus. The sequence goes on along the minus strand of CM061353.1, from coordinate 16,304,667 downwards.
GCCCGAACAGCATGACTGTGTATTCAAATTTTCCATATCTCGTGTCAAAAGCTGTCAAAAACTCGTGGCCTTGTTTCACACGAATAAGGTTGTAGGCACTTCTCAGGTCTAATTTTGTGAAAATGCGAGCCTTTTGTAGCCTGTCTAAAAGATCTGAAATTAATGGGAGTGGATAATGATCTCTAATGGTTACTTTGTTCAACTCCTTATAATCGTGCACCGTGCGCATTGGAATGGTTTCGCTATTGGTAGTTTCGCACGTCTGTGGGTCTGGCTTTTTTGGTACAAAAAATGTAGGAGCTGACGCTGGAGATTTTGACGGTCTGATAAAGCCTTTCTTCAAATTTACTTCTATATAATCCTTGAGAATAGCTAGCTCTTTTGCAGACATGGGATATTGCCGCCTGGCTGGGATTTTAGCACCTGGCTTCAAATCAATCATGCAGTCACAGTCTCTATGGGGGGGTAAAGCCGTAGCTTCTTCCTCCCCAAAAACATCTGCAAAGTCTGCATACTTGTCCGGCACTCCCCTTCCTACCTCCTGGTTGCCTGTTAGAGGACTGGCAAATATAGCTCCCTGTACTTTGTGGTGTTGACAATCTGGAGCTGAAAATGAGAGGGTCCCCGCTGCCCAGTCAATGTCAGGGTTGTGCAATTTGAGCCAGGAAGTTCCCAACACTACTGGCATATGTAACGACTCTGTGACATACAATGGCAGTAACTCCGTGTGCTCGTTAATGGTTAGTTGCAGAGGGAGTGTGGATTGCTGCACCAGACCTGCCCTCAATGGTTGAGAATCTATAGTCTCTACGTTTATGGGTTTGTCCAAATCCACTGTTGGTAACTGCCATTTCTGTACAGTCTGAACATCTATGAAACTCGTGGTAGCGCCTGAATCTATGAGAGCCTCCAACTTGATTTTGGAGCCGGAAGGCAAAGTCACTGTGATTGGTACTACTATGAATGCCTGATTGCTGTCTCCATTGTGAGCTCTTCTTAATTGCTTGATAGCCCCCCCCCCCGCGAGCTCTGAGTAGGGGGGCCTTGCCAGTTTCCCTGCTGCTGCGCTGGGATGGAAACTGCTTTCTTGATCGGTATCTGTTGTTTTTGTTTGGCTCCCGTTAGCGTATTTCTCGCGGGGCAAACTCTCGCCATATGCCCTGGGGCTCCACAATAAAAACACAAGTTAAGCTCCCTTCTTCTCTGCCTTTCCTCTCCTGATACTGTTCTCCGAGCAGCTCCCAACTGCATCGGTTCCCCTGCTGTGAGGACTGGTGTTAACGTACGAGGGGAAGGCATTGTAGCCAAGGGATGCTGAGGAGCTACTAAGGGAGTTAACGTGTCATACTGCTTCAACTCCATGAGCCTGGCTTCCACTACAATACAAAGCTGATATAGGTCATCCAGAGTATTTGGAATGCCTTGCTTTACCACTTCCGATCGGATTTCAGGATTCAAACCTTCTCTAAACTGGTCTATTAGAGCCACATCATTCCACTCAACATCTCCCGCTAATAACTTGAAATCTGCAATGAATAATCTTACCGATCTGTCGCCTTGTCTGAGCTTGCGGATGTCCCGACAGGCAGTTAATCGTCTCACTGGGTCTCCAAAGTGCCCCCTGAAAGCTGCGACAAAATTCCGGTAGTTGTTGAGTATTGGGTCTCCAGCTTCTATTAAAGGAGTAGCCCACTTGGCAGCAGATCCCTTCAATAGGCTTATCACAAAGGCCACCCTTGTTCGATCTGTAGGAAATTCTCCCGGCCTACCGTCCATGAACAAGTCACATTGTGCTAGGAAGGTTCTCATCTGTTCCACCTCGCCTCCGTACTTCTCAGGCATGCTGCCAGGTGAGTGCAGTAACACGGGTGGTGGAAGAGGTGGTGGCTGGACTACCTGTCCGAGTTGCTGCACCAGTTGCCCCATAGCCGCCTGCAGGTTATTAATCTGTGCATCTACTTGCTGCTGATGCTGTAACAATGCGGCTGCCAATACTTCTGGAGTCAAAGCCGCTCCCTGCGGATCTGTAGCCATGATGAATCTCCTTCTACTGGAAGGTAGTAGGACTCTGAGAAGATTGATGTCAGGATTAGCCCAGGAAACTCCAGGAGACAGTACAGATTCAATTCAGCATGGTTTATTGGCTTCAGTCCCGTTACAGAATCTTCTCAGAGTGAAAGCAATTCCCAGAGTCACCCGACAAACATCCTGCATTCTTCAGGGAGGTGCAAGTCTCATTTTCTTATCTCTACCTCTCTGTTCTGGAGATAAGAGAATGCGCTTAACTCTTTCCGCTCTAGCTCTCACAGTCGGAAAGCTGCAGTGGTGGCAGCAGCAGGGCCTGGGTAACCAACCGCACGTGAGGCGAGAATGAGGATGGCGCTGAGGATGACTGGCAAATGAGAGTGGCCAGCAGCCACAGAGACAGTGGTGGTTCCGGGGATCTCCGAGGTAGCAGTGGCACCAGCGGCAAGAGGCCCCAGCCCAGTGGCCAGGCAGGTGACGGCAGCCACAGAGACGGTGGTGTCTCTGGGGATCTCTGGGGTGGCAGTGGCACTGAACAGAAAAATGAAGTAAAATCTAAAACGGCATCCACCCCAATATACAATTCACCATGGAAAAAGAAATTGATGGCAAACTTCTGTTTCTAGACACATTGGTCATACACAAACCGGACCTCAAATTAGGACACAAAGTTTAGAGAAAACCCACCCACACAGACCAGTACCTACACAAAAACTCCAACCACCACCCATGTCAGAAAAAAGGCTTTATCAAAACCCTGATGGATTGTGCCAATCGGATCTGCAAAACCCAATTCCTAAACACTGAACTTAACCATCTTAATTGGGTCCTACAAGCGAATGGCTACTCCAAGAATGAAATAAAAAGAGCCATCAAACCTAGAAAACAACACGTGACTGAAGAAGAAAAACAGCCCCACACCAACAAAGTATTTCTGCCCTACATCAAAGGGGTCACAGACCGCATGGGAAGACTGATGGAAAAACACAACTTCCAAACAATCTTCAGACCCACCAGAAAAATACAACAAATGCTAAAATCAGCAAAAGACAAAAGGGACCCCCTCACTGCTGCAGGAGTATACCGCATACCATGCAGCTGTGGACAAGTATACATTGGAACCACAAAACGCAGCATCCATGCCAGGATAAAAGAACATGAAAGACACTGCAGACTACAGCAACCAGAAAAATCTGCAGTAGCTGAACATGCTCTCAAGCACACTGGACACAAAATCCTATTTGAAAACACAGAGATACTGGACAACACCAACAGCCACTATACCAGGCTATACTGGGAAGCCATTGAAATTCACAAACACTGGCACAGTTTCAATAAAAAAGAAGAAAGTCTAAAAATCAACAAAACCTGGCTACCAATCCTGAAAAATACAGCCTGCAAAAGGTCAATGAACTCAGCTCAACCACCAGGATGTGTGAACAATTCACACAATGAACATGCTAATCACCCTCAGCAGCCACTCATTAACAACTCAACACAAAAAACCCTGCCTAACCCCCAGGAAGATATACACATACATTGATCACCAAAACAAGCAGCCACTCATTAACCCATGACCCCCCCTTGCAGGCACCCTCACTGATCTCTATAAATACCCACAAAAGGGTCACATCATCTGGGGCACAGACAGAACTGCTCCTGTCCTCTGAAGATGCTGGTGAAATGTTAGGAACCAAAACTTCCAGAACATGGCCACACAGCCTGGAAGACCCACATTAGCCAAAATCTAAACTTGTTAAGAATAGGAGAGGAAGGAGATAAACTTCTAGTCCTGCAACTTTCAATGGAGAGCACACTTGCTCAGGAATGTCTGTTGTAGCTGAGCCCTTAATAACCTCAAGCTGACATGTAATTTTCTTTGCAAGGGCTATATTCCACTCCTTAGCATCTCAAAGATTCTCAAAGAAACTTGAAGGATCTTCCCAACTTTTGACCATAGTCTCTCATGCAGCCAGCAGCAAAGAGGAGAACAATTTTATTTAATGTTTAATATTTCGATTGCAATCATTATACATGTCCAATAAACAAGGTTCAGGCAAAGATATAAGTGTTCTACCATTGTAAAAGTAATGTCATTTTGGATTCCTGCCAAAAGCTAGCAATGAAAGGTCATTTCTACCACTTATGTATACATACGCCAAGGGATCAGCAGCTGTTCCAGCAGGTAGATGGTATATTGTCAATAATATGGACTAATTGCAAGGGAGTTGTATACCACCTAAGCCATATTTTAAAGTAATTTTTCTGGAGCCTTAGTAGAGGAGTGAGCTACTGTCCATCAGGACCAAACAGAGCTCTAGTCCTGATCTGAGAAAAAAAAGAAAATCCCAATTTATCCTCCCAGCATGGTGGTAACCCATTCAGTGGGCTTTTTCCTATCAGTTAAAATTGGATATACAGTATCTTAGGCATAATGCCTTTCCCTGCCAAACCCCAGTGCCTCTAAATAACCCATTGGCTTAGCTGCAGCAGTTTTCATGGCAGATGTTGTAAAAAAAGTTGCTAATGGCACAGACCTACAGTGGACGTTCTACTGTATTTTATTTTGCTGTAAACTGCTGTAAACTGATGGGAATCTGAATAATTCAGCGGCATAATAAATAACTACATCAGCTATATTTTTCAAAAAGCTGGACTATTTTAATCTTTGTGGTATTGATAATGATTTTAGCTCCTATGTGTTCTTTAAAAAAAAATCCTCAGATTTGTGTATTAGTAAGGTAATTATAATTAATAAGTATGATTTTTGAGATGTGTGCTGTGTTAAATTTGTCAGTAGCATGTTTATGCAATTAATTATTTTATACAATATTACTCAGCTTCTACTGTATTGGTTTATATTGATTTAAAATTTTGACACTTATAAATCTGCTTTAATATATGTCTAATCAGTCTATATAAATACTACTGGTGGGAAAAGAAAGGAAATGAAGCTTTAAACTTTTACAAGCTAGCATTCTTTTGTCTAGAACTAGAAATGGGCTTAAGTTCCTTGTTGGGTTAAACCTGTATATTTCTGTAATGTGTCACATAAGGGGTATTTTTGCAAAGATGGACATCCTTAAGATTTACAGGATGGCCCAGCTGCAAATTCTGCCTGAATAGAGCCAGCACTTTAATGATCTCTATGTCAGAGCTCAATTTACATCTATTTTGCACACTAATTTTCTTAAAAGTGTTGCTCATATATAGCCTTAAAATGGAATTCATATCTTTTTAATGGTTGCCAATTTGCTAGCCTATGTGCTTGAGCATACTGTGTACCCTGTTAAAAAGAAATTTCACATTGTTGATGGGTTACTCTGACTTGGTACCTGCAAAACTCCAGACACTGCTAAACTACAGCTTCCAGCAGCCTCATTCAGTTTACTAGCTAATCATAAGGGATATTGGGAATGGTTAATCAGAAACACCTGAAAGGCCAAGCAACTTCACAGTTCTGTAAAAGGAAAAATAAAGCCATCTTGGTTTTCCATTCTGTATTCTCACTCTATCAAATTAAAAAGTAAAGTCTTCTTTGAGTTGAGTTCAGCTTCTGATGACTTCATGGAGATGTCTTGACAACAATATGGAAGTGGTTTGCCACAGCCTTCCTTTTTTCACTTTTCAGACCGAACTATAGCTCTGGTATTCCTGATGGTTTCCCACCCAAATAATAAACAGGTCCAACTCTCTTTGGTTTGCTGAGATCAACCAAGTTTGGTAAGGTGCTCTAATGTGTTCCATGTAGCAGGGCTGCAACTGAAGAGCACCTAGAAATCTTGGCACACATTTTAACAGCCAGACACATTGCTGGAGTTTGCTTTGCTAATCATTTCACTGAAGTTCTGTTTCATCTCCATTGGTTCTGCCTCCTTTCCTTTCCTGCATACTATTCCAGGAACCCAGCAATTATTGACAGTAAGTAATAGTGTAAGATATAACATGTGCCCAGAAAAGTCTGCAGTTCTTTAATCTATTTGTTATAGCAACAATAAGAATGCAACAGTAACAATAGGGATGATTTTATAAGATCTTTTCTGTAATCCACCCTATGTCAATTGTTAGATCTCTCAATGATTCTCCCCATTCTTTTCCCTTGATTCTGTTGTCCCCAGTATTGCTGCATCTACAAAAAATTATTATTTTCAATTATTTTTATATCTGGTGTGTTCTGTTCTTAATGGTGATCAGTTTATATGCAAAAACCTCATAAAATTTTAAAATCATTTTCTTTTCTTTTTTTCATAATATTTTAATTAACGTTTTACATAATTAAAAGATAATACAGAATTAGAAAAGATAAACAAGAAGAAAGAGCAAGAAAAAGAAGAAAGAAAGACACATAAAAAGGGACTCCCTCCTCCCTCACGACAAGTATAAGCATTACAGTAATTTAACAGCTTCTCTGCTATTACAGAAAAGAAACTCTTCTTCCCATTTCTCATCACTGAACAATAATCAAGTTATAGAACAATTTATCAGTCTTACTCAGCAAAAGCATTAAGAGTACCAATCATAATAACTTATATGTTTTGAGCCTGAACAACTAAATCAGTTTTACCTGTTGACTTACAACTTTCTGTAATAAGTAAAACATAAAAAAATTATTCCCATAAACATGAAGAATATCAGTAATAATAACATATATATCTTAAACTAAATCCAATACATCCCTTTTACATACTAACTCCTAATTTTCTCTAAGAAATAGGAAAGAGAAGATTCATCCCTATAAAGAACAATCTTTACATTATCTTGCAGTCCTAGTCAGAAAAAAGATTCCAGTAGTAACAACACAGAATCAAAGCTTATACAATTTAACCCTGGTCAAATAAGTCCATTTTGAATTCCTTTGTCTTCTTTTTAGGAGGCTTGTTCTTCTGTTGTGACTTCAGATAAAGTCCCACATAATAATTTCTTATCATCTCCTTGTCTATTTTCAGAAGCAATTTCAGAGATTTAACTTGTCCCTTCTGTGGATCCAGAATAAAATGACTCACTCTTCTGATTTGTAATCTGGATATCCACTTTAATTGTTAAAGTATCAGCCCACACAGTTTGTGTATCCTTTACAGCTTCTTTCTCCATGTCACTCTTGCAACCAAACATCTTTAAGTCCATATTCAGATCCACAACATCTTTTTCCATATATTCCATCTCTCATAGTTTGGTGTTTCTTTAAAATCCATTTTAAACTCCTTATTCAAATCATCCTCAGCTTCTGTTTTATCCAATGGAATCTTCTCTTCTTCTGTAATCTCTGTTAGACCCAATTTTAAAATAAGTCCTGGACATTGTTCCCAAACTGATTTAAATTATTTTATATTAAGACAATGTTCCTCCATTATGTTAGGACTTGTTTTTGCCTTTAATTGTTCTTTGATTCCCTCTAGTTAATCTTCAAAGCCCAGTCTTATGTTTATTTTCAGAACCAATACTTTTCCACAACAAGTTTTCTTATAATTAACTCCAAAATCACTTGCTGCGTTTTTCTAAAAATTTAAAACAGTCCATAAAAAAGCTATTATTTCAAATCCATGTGGCCTCTTAACTGTCCCCAATCAGCATTCTTAACTCCTTTTTGCTGTTTCCAAAAGTTAAAGTTTTTCCTTTTAATCTTTAAACTTACTTTAATCTTCTTTCTTCCAGGATAGAAGGAAATTCTCCCAGTGTGGAGCAGCTTGCCTTTCAGAAGGTTTTTAATTTACAAGTCATTCACAAATAGGCAGTTTCTGGTATTAATTAAAAGAGGAAGTGAAAATAAATCTAGTGTCCTTCTGAAGGCTCCAAACTGTGGCTTGGGCTCGATGTTTCCCTCGACTCCCAGAGTACTCAACCTGTTGGAGATTGCTAAATTGTGATCTCTTCACAGGGAGCCTCTGTAAGGAGTACCTATGGGTGATCCAGTCATCTCCCTAATCCAGAGATAGTTCTGAAGAGTCGGTCTGATCGCCAGCTCCTCTAATTACTATGGGCATCAGCTCCACAAAAATGGAACCATCTTCAATCTGCCATTACTCCCCCAGAAGTCCAAATTTTAACATTTTCAGTAACTTTCTCAATTTTGTGATCATAGATTTGGGAATCTTGGAAATTATAATTTTTACACAGATGCCAATGATCATAGTGGCTAATCTGTCATGATGCTATTTATAGTCAGTCTGAGCAATTTTGCTGCATCTTCTACTTATGTGGTCCACAGTCTAATTTTTTTTTACAAAGTCTGTTTGCTGCTGTTTGTTGTATACTGAATCCTTGATTCATCACATTTGTTTTTAATGTTTGTTCTTAAGTTGCAAAAATTATCTTTCTGTTTCCTTCTTGATGGTGTCAGCTGGTAACCATTGCTAATTCCTGGTCTTCTCCATATTGTTTTCAGTTTCTTTTATATACTGACCATGTAATGGTTTATTTCTCCAAAGTAATAAACATTTTTCCAACAGCTCACTTTTATAGTCCTATTTTGCTTCATTTTCAGGATGTTCTCTTTGGAAACTTCAACGAGCACTTTCCCTTTGCTTTGCCTGCAGTGAACCGCAGCCTCCCATTTTTTTGTACTAAGTATAATTGATCAACGTCACTTTGTGGATACAAATGCGTAACAATGCATTGCGATCAGTTTTTGAGTTTTCCAGTTTAAATTGCCCAGTAAAGCTGTGTGCAGTCTACTGTACCAACAATGTACTGTATCTGATTATTGGTATCATCCATGTCTCTATGGCTTTTATTGTATTTCCACCATGTAATTTTCTATTTAGATTTTTCATACCCATTGTAAATATTCTGAACTGGTTGTGTTGTGGTCGTTATTGATGATTTCCTCCTCCTTCTCCTCCTCATTAAGGAATAACACAATACAAAAAACAAACAAAAAGAATCACCTCATTGCCTAGTATTCTTTGGAAATTTGAGTTCCACCCAGGAACTTAGGAATTATTCATGTAACTACGTAACATCATCAGATGGTGATTTTGCTATACATATGGATTCTTTTTATACTGGATTGTTGTGTCTTATTTTTGATGCATTATAAGAAATTAATTTCACCTACTTGAATTGCTTTTTCCTATGCTTCATATTTTAAAGCATTCTTTAAGCTGCTCTAAGATTATTCTATAAAGAAATGGAGGTAAACATTTACAATTGCAATTCTAGCATATCTAAAACAGCAGTATAAAAATAATACAATGGTGATGTTCCGGAATGTCTGTGGCAAGTTAAGAGGTATCAAAAGGATATTTCTGCATACATGAGATTTCTAATTTTTTTAGTTATTAAAGCTATAAGGTGCTGACCTTCCAATTTGCACGACAATACATCAAGCTGTCTTACACTGCCATAAGCTCTTCATTTATCCTGTCCATCATTATCTACTCTAGCTGGCAGTGGCTTGTCAAAGGGAGATTTCATGGCAGGCATCAAATCCCCTATCCCTTACAAAATCATAAATACCACACATTTTCAGTTCCCAAAGGCTTTCATCTATACTGTGGGTCAGCTGACTTTCCAGTATATGATGCAGTTCCTTGAATTTTGGGGAAAGAATGGCTTCTTCTTTATCAGTATATTAATATGTAGATTTCTGTTTAGTCTGTTCTTCTCCTTCCCAGGAAATCCCTTTTTTTTGGGGGGGGGGGGGGATGAGATCAATCCTGTATCATCTGCAAAGACGGATCACATTTGGATCACATTTTTCTTTAAGAGAGATAAATATCTGACCAAGACAATTTGCATACCACTACTTTATTCACATCCACTATCTAAGCAATTTGTTGCTACCTTTCCTGCTCCTCAGTGTGATCCAGCTGTTCTCACTGAGTCCTATTCACACCCATATTACCTCCCTGATATGTACTTCTAAAATCTTCTTTGCATGAATTCATTCCATTCATCTGAGGAAGTGGATGGGATAATGAAATTGTATGCGATAATAAAACAGGTCAACCTTTAAGGGGCTGCATAACCTTTCTTTGTTTTGCTTTAAAATTCCGGTAATACTTTGCCTTCACAGGAGAGCGCATGGTCAATCTAAGTCCCAACAATTCTTTTTTCAAGTTTACATCCTTTTGTTATATCAAAATTCTAAGTCAGAGTCATATGAAAAGTACTTGTAACAGTATGAGATGTACACTATATATTCTTAGATGTTAATAATTGATTAGAAGAATCATTCTGAAGTCTATGTGTGCCTTTCAGAGAGTCAGTTTAGGTTTGTAACGATATTAAAAGAAATCTCTTGTATATTTTGCAGTTTTTTAAAAGAAAATCTTCCAGAACAGGAAGTGGTTTATGATATTTCAGGAGCATTCCAAAAGAAAAACAGAACTTTCTGTATTTCCCTGTAATTTTCCATCTCTGAAACAGAGTGGTTTGCACATCCCTATTTATGATACGCCCTTATTTGTTTCTTTTTATCTTTAAAATATATTCAGGTATCTTTGCTTCCCATTTAATAATCTTGATGGCACTTGTATTTGCTTAGTTGTATTCAGTTGATACCATTAAGAGAATGGATTGCTATTTCACAGATGATATTTCAGATATCTTTAGATGAGAATAAAGAACATTGTGGAGTGGTTACATTTTTAAATGAGTCAATGATCTCACAATACTTTTTAGATTTGTATGTTCTAAATGTTGCATATGCAAGTAATTGAGCACTTTGCTTCTTGATTGTATCTCTAATAGGATCATTAGTGACAAAGGGGAATGAGTATGCATGAGATATTGTATCAGATTATAACAATAAGGGAAGATGCTACCAATGTGAACTGTAGATGTCCTGAAGCTATAATTACATTTGGCAGATTCTCTTCACTGTTGCCATTTTTTGCTTTGTCCTTTTCAGCAAATTCTCTTAACAATTTTTAATAAACTGAAAGGATTTTGTTCAACAGAAGTTGACAGTCTTTGTTGAGACAAAGATTTTTCAACTTAAGCAAAGTACAATATTGAAAGAATATAAAATAATTCTTCGCTAGTCTGTGTTTGCATCCAACTCTTCTCACTTTGGCAATACAACAGTTATCCTGTTCAAGTGCAACACTCTACAGTATTTAGACTTGCCAACAAATAAGGAGAATTGGAAGACAACAAAGAGCATAAAAGTTTTCTGAGATCTATTGAACCATCAATCACAGATTTACAGATTGCAAATCCTGTGATATGCTGATCTCACTATGTGTGGAGCTCACTGGAGCTCACTCCAGACTGCGGTGGACTTTTTTTTTCATGATAACAAGTCCTTCTGAGACTATTTGAGTGGACTCTTAATTAAAAAGTGGCTAGTGTTCTTTCTTACAGGAGCTATCTTTTGAAATTCCCTGTAACCTTCCTGATTAACACTGCGATATTTAATTAAGATTCATTCCTCAGAGATCAGATTGTTACCAGTTTTTCAAAGCAGAATTAAAAGAGGAGATGGCAATTCATCTTCTTTCTTTATCGATAGGAAGTTTCATGGATAGCTTTTTTGCAACATCTGTTTGCAGAGCACTAGAGGTTTGTATCTATTTCTGTGTACAAGAGAAATATAGTGGAAAACAAACAAACAAACAAACCTCTTAAAGCAGAAAGAATGAATACTCAATCCACATGAGATTCCATGTATTAGGCGCGCACCCTCCCTCCAACATTTTGAGTGGGATCACACATTGCACTAAACAGTCTTTCTCAACCTTAGCAACTTTAAGATGTCTGGACTTCAACTCCCAGAATTCCCCAGCCAGCATGCTGGTTAGGGAATTCTGAGAGTTGAAGTCCAGACATCTTAAAGTTGCTAAGGTTGAGAAAGACTGTATTAAACCATCATCTGGCTTGTTTGCCTTTGATTTAAGCATGTTGTATGACCCACCATGGTATAATGTGTTGACTCAGGCAACTGTGGTTTAATGAACAAATCAGGTTATGAAAATGATGGCTTAATGTAAAGTGGAAACCTGATCTCTTTGCCCAAAGGCTAATTGCTTGAAGCCTCTATCAGCCTGCAGACGCTCTGCTGGTTAAGGAACTATTAAACTCTATTGAGTCAAATACTAAATAGCCAGTCCTAACCAATAGTGAGCAATTGGTAGCCATGTCATAATTTGGATATTACTCAAGTATTATGTTTAGGTTTTGATGTCCTGAAACTTAGTCAGATTGTTCATCATGCTCAGTCACTTTGTTTCAGATCAAAATATAGCTCACAAATAAGTAAAAGTATTAGTAGATTACAAGAAAGTTCAGACTATATGCAGGTAATCCTTGCTTAACAACCACAATTGGGACCAGCAATTCCTTCATTAAGTGATGCAGTCATTAAGTGAGATATCATGTGACCATGATGGACTTACCACCTCACTTTTCCTTGTGGTTCTTAAGCAAGACATCATGTGACGGCTACTTGCAACTTTACTGCCAGCTTCTCCATTGACTCTGCTTGTCAGAAGCTGGCTGTAAAGCACACAAATGGTGATCACATGACTGAGGGATGCTGCGATGGTTGTAAATACCCACTGGTTGCGAAGTACCCGAATGGCACTCATGACTGTGGGGATGCTGTGACGATTAAAAATTCAAGGAAGGACTAGTTGTAAAGTTACTTTTTCAGTGCTGTCATAACTTCGAACTGCTAAACAAGGCAGTTGTTAATTAATAAAATGCATCTCACCAGATCAGTCTAAGATTGATATCAAGAGCCTTGATTACAATCCATGCAATCAGAGGACAAAAGATCATGTACGTTTTTCTGGGATTATAACGAAAATATAAACAAAAACAAACTTAGCAGTGATAAGTTTTGCTCTGGATTATTATATATTTTCATTAGCTATAGATGACAATAAATATTTCTCCATAAATAAGGCCTGCATCTGGCAGTATAAGAAATAAAAGCTGTCCTCTTCTGTGTCTGACTGCAGGCCCAGAATTTTTGCTGCTGGCTTCTTAGTACTTTATTCTTCTGACTATTGTAATGACCTTGTATGAAATTAGAGGGTAGCGATAGTAAGGGATGGTTAATCATAAAATTAGCATCCCCAAGCAGTATCCTAGATTATGTATGGCTTGTTGAAAAAGAAACTAATACTGTTTTTTCCCCACCCCTGTTCAGGTGGCTAATCTTGCTTGCTCAGTATCAACAAATGAAGAAGGAATTAACATTGTCCAAACAGCAGCCAGTCATTTGGAGACTTTGTGCCCTCAGGTATGATTGTTATATTTACTACCTGTAAATACATATGTACGTACAATGCTTTTTCATTCACACAATAGTTCTTGTGCTACGTAACTAGATGAACAAAACACGAATGAATTATATCTGTAAATATAAAATATTAGATTATAGAGCTTCAGTGTAACTTTTCTCAAAGCCTCTCTAATACAGTCTTGCTGCTTCATCATTCCTGTGCTTTGACATCCCCAGTGCAGTGCCCTCAGGATATGTGGGTACCACCCCAACTCTCAGAATTCACATGCTTCCAAAGGATTGGGAAGGTTCCAGATTGGAGAACTGTAATGGTACGTGGGAATGACCTTGGGAGATGATGGGAAGAGATGCTGCCTAGGGAATGGTCAGATAAGAGAAGGCATAGCTCGTAGCTGCAGAATGGGCCCGGCAAGAGGCTCAGAAGGGACCTCCCTAACTTCTCAGGCTGTAAAGGAGACAGCAGGAGAATTGTACTTTGAGACTTGCAAGATTCTGTTAATGTAGCCTTACAATGAAGTAGAATTAGCTCATCTGATTGTGTTTTCTGTCTGGTCTACCTGGGAAGGTTGACAAGAACTGTGCTGTCTGCCTGCCATGGTGACATCGTAAAACCACTTATTGACTCTAGCTTGTTCAAACTATCTTTCTGCCATGTAAACAATGAGCTTCTGGGGTAAGGGTATCCTTTTTCCATGATGTCATAAGACATTTTTTTTAAGGGGAGGCCAATGGATACAAACTCCAATCTTATCCCCATCACAAATGGGCAATGTTTTTAAATGTTTTGTGGTTCTGTTCAAACAACGGTTCCTATTTTCATCTCTTCTACCTCCTGGGATCATCTGAGGCAGGTCTCTTGTCCTGATATATGGCAAGATCAGTCCTGATCCCACAGGCTATAAAAACCTAATCAGCTCATTCTATCTTATAGCACAGGGATGGAGGACCGGAGCCTCCACTTGTTGAACCATAACTCTCATTATCTCTTACTACTGGCCAAACTCACTAGTATGATGGAAGATTGAGTTGAACAATATCTCCCATCCATGATATCTCACATAAGCACAAGATTAAACTACAGCCATAAATCACTGTTTTCTACAAAGCGCTATCATACGCCTGACAAAATGTGTGTGAGTGTGTGTTTTTAAAGTCAAATTTGTATTTATACTAGTATTCTGCCCAGAGTCATTGAGAGTCAAATGGCATATGGTTTTAATATATTATTATTGGTTGTATAGTCAGCCAGATGGTTAGATGGGAATTGGCATTTTTATACACCTATTGAGTCTTTCCCAAGGACCTAGGATAGGCAGATGTTGTTGTTTAATGGTGTTAAAGGTATAATTCCAGGATGTAAGCTTCCTTTTGCAATTGACTGATGGTGATTTTGTCAATGCTGATGGTCTTCAAGTGGTACTCCAGATGTTTTGGGATTGCACCCAAGGTGCCTATTACTATTGGTACTATCTTTGCTTTCTTTTGCCACAGTTGTTCTATTTCTATTTGCAGGTCTTTGTATCTTGTGATTCTCTCCAGTTCTTTCTCTTCTGTTCTGTTCTCTCCAGGTATTGCAATGTCCACTATCCAGACTTTTTGTCTTTCTTATCAATTGTTAAGTCTGGGGTGTTGTGTGGCAGGTGCTTGTCTGTTTGAATTCTAAAGTCCCAGAGCACTTTAGCTTCTTCATTTTCCATTACCTTGTCTGTTTTGTGGTCCCAGCAGTCCTTGCTTGCAGGCAAATGGTATTTTTTGCAGATATTCCAGGGCACCATTGCTTCTACTTTGTCATGCTGTTGTTTGTAGTCAGTCTGTGCAATCTTCTTGCAGCAGCTAACTCAGTGGCCCACTGTTTCTTCAATGTCTTTGCAGAGGTGGCATCTGTGGTCTGTTGCTGTCTTCTCAATTCTGGCTTTGAATGCATTTGTGTTGCACAGAGTGCAGCAAAAAAAAAAAAAAAAAAAAATCCCATAAATCCTGCTCTCAGGAAAAATACACATCCGCATGAGAGCTTGCAAAATGCAATATCCATAGTTTGCTTTCCAAAGAAAATCCAGTCAGAAAATATAAACTAACTGGTCTTTATTGATAAAAATACAAAACTTTATAAAATACAAGTTGCATACAAAATATAGGCTATAACAAAGACTTCTTCTCACCTTAGCTTCCAAGACTTAACCACAACAAAGTCTCTAGCTAAAAAAAACACTCTCAGAGAAGAGGTACACTACTTGGTTACTAGTTAAGACTACATAACCTATAAAAACCTACATGATTAACTTTTTACAAGACAAACACACACACTGAACTGAGCTGGGCATTTCACCCTCTCGTTATATTGCTAGCATGACACCCCCACTGAATAACTAACATACACATTACAGTAGGTGGCAGTAAAAATCATAACAGAATCACAAGATACTTTGTAATCTCAACACCTGTTTTTGTATAGCTAACGGGATGACCTTCTTCCCATGAGAAAATCCTGATAATTTGTTCTTAAGGCTTGGTCTTGTGCATCCAGAATTAGCCCCCGTCTCTTTCTTCAACTTTCCTGCTCTCAGCCATTGCCAGGTGTTGTTGTTATTTGCTTTGCGTGTGTGTGTGTGTGTGTGTATACTGCCCATGTAATACTTTGCCTTGCCATGTCTCCTTTCTATTCTTCATTTGGTCTTTCTTGTAGGCCAGTTTGGTCTCTTCAGTATTCAGTAAGTCTTCAGTGCACCTTCTTCACTGTCCTTCAGTTATTCTTTCAATGCCTTTTTTTCTTCTTCAACTGTCTGGTGTACTTGCAACATGCCATGCCCACCTATGCTCCTTGGCAAGTGGAGTCTGTCAACTTCGCTGCTTGGATAAATGGCATGATTCATTGTCATTATTTTCTGGTCTTCCTATCCAGGGCTTCTAGTTCAGTTTGAGTCCAGCCCACTATTCCAGCGGTGTATCTAATGACTGCAGTTGCCCAGGCGGTAATTGCCTTAATGGTATTTCCTCCACTAGGTTTGGACATCATCGTCATCATCATCATCATCATCATCGTAGTAGTAGTAGTAGTAGTAACAGCAGCACTTATTAGTATGCCTATATGTGTTTTTATTTTAAATGACAGGAGTGCACCAAGACATGTGGAAAGAAGAAAGACAATTTGGTCCTAGATTCCCGTGCATGCTTGGACTAAGTGGATTTGAAGTGGGGGCAGTTTGAAAATAGGATTCATATATATTCTTGTACACAGTGTGTGTGTGTGTTTTTCCCCCCTTATGTCCATGTTTCTTAAAGGATGCCGTGCTGCTTAAACTGAGAAAGGTTTACTCCATTTTAGATCATCCTTTCAGCCTCCAGGCCCTGTTCATTTGAGCTGCAATCTTTTCTCTATTGATCAGAATATATATTCCCTTAAAGCAAAAATTCTTGACAGTATAATTTATAAGCACTTAAAAAACCTCTCTGTGTTTCCTTTCCCATAGCTTCATTATTCAGGGCTGAAATTGTTCTTTGTAGTCCAAAATGTAGGTGAGGGTCAGGATATCTCGGCCTGGCTCTGCCCTTGAGTTCCATCAAGCTAATCAAGAGCTTATATGCACACAGAGGCACCTTGCCTTCTTTCTATATTATTTATTATTCTGGGTGCAATTCAAGGTTCTTGTTATTATCTTTAAAGCCCTACATAGCATGAGACCAGGTTATCTGCAGGATCACCTCTTCCTGAGGACATCTGCCCATCCCACCACAGCAGAGAGGGTAGGCACACTCCAGATCCCTTCCTTCAAATAGTGCCATCTTGTACGATCTCAGAAGTGTGCCTTTTCCATTGCACCTTCTGTCCTATGGAACACCCTCACCCCTGAGATCTGACAGGCCCCTACCATTTTATCCTTCTGGAGAGCACTTAAAACTGGCTCTTCCCCCAGGCATTGGGATAGGGCGAGGCCAGGGTGGGATGATAATAAGGATGCATTAGAGAAGTGTGACTGCGATGCCAGGTTTTACACTGTTTCATTGGTTGTAAGCCAGCCAGAGTTATTTTAAGATGGGCGGCTATATAAACGTTTTAAATAAATAAATAAATAAATAAATAAATAAATAAATAAATAAATTTATACAAACAGCCAGGCTAACTCCCACTGTACAGCCTAGGTAAGCCATATCTGGGCTGCACAATTCGAATGATCACTAGATGGCACCAAAGTGCTAGAGTTGGATGTATCTTCAGTGCCAACTAGAGGCCATTTGGATTTTTATGTAGATATGATATTAATATTACAATAATTAATATTAGAAAATGCTAGCCACAACAGTCCTATGCATGTATCTATAGCACACAAAGTTTACTCTCCGGTAAAATTTGTATAGGAATGTGGCCTCAGTTCCATTATTGATAAACACATGCAAGATACCATATATAGTTGTGGATAAGCTCATCTGCAGATATAAGCGGACCCTTGAAATTTCAGCCAAAACACCATGAAAAGTGTGTCACCCGTGGATAAGCCAGCCCTTGAATTTTTAACTGCAGGTGGGAAACTGCAATTGTTATGTCATCATTTATAAAACCATGTGATATTAAGGCCACGACAGACTTTAAAAAATCTGAGCTCTGGTTCGCAGATAAGCCACACCCAATTTTTGGAGTGTATTTTGGAACCTAAAATTCTCAGCTTATCTGTGAGTATATCTGGTATCTGTTATCAAACCTCTCTTCTCAGCTTGCATTAATGTATTGATGCAGGATTGTGAAATATATTCTTTCTAGACTCCTGATAGGTGGCAGAATTCAAAGAGCTGGACCAACTTGGAAAGACCATTCAAGCATCCAAATAAATTTGGAAATGTTGTCATCATTCTATGGGAAATTTCTGATTTGTGTGTCATCTCTTTGTGATGGCCCTGGCAGATTAAGTCAAATAATGTTCTCTCCTTAGATTAACTTTGGTGGTGGTTGTCGTTTATAAGATTAAAACTCTGAGACATAAGTTATTGCATTAACATATCGGCATTTTTAAGACACAAGATCTCAACTTCTTTGGGTATTGGGCTGTGAATATTCTCATGTAATGGCTGATGGGAGGGCTGCTCATTCACAAAATGGTTGTTGTGAAGGATATAACTGGTTACAAACCACCATGGAGAGAACAATGAGGAAACATGTGGCTCAAAGACTCCATTGATCTGTCCCCACAAGGACATATATGTTGATGATGGGAAATCATCCCAACAGGAAGGCAGAGGCAGTGCATCCAACCTGGCCAAAATGAAGGCCCTGTGGAATCCCAGGGCTGTGACAGATAAACAGCTGGAGGCTGGCACATATCCATTTGAAAAGACCTCATGTGCTGCAAGGTGAGAGTTGGATCAATTGAAAATCAGTGTCCCAAATATGTTGTTTAAGATTACTGCTGGCTTTGTTTAAATCTAATGGGGAACGGTTCATTATAGGCTGCTTCTGATAGCCTGTTTATGACCCCATTTACCTTCTGTAGCGACTCTCCCTGGTGGTTCCTTTGATTTCAGTGTGTGTCCCTTGTTCCTGAGTTTTGTCCTGCCTTATCTCCCACCCTGATGAGTTCTAGCCGTTTAATCTTTAGCTTATAGGCCCCTGGTTTTGGCCTGTGGTTTTGTTTGAGTGCCTGGGGCAAAAGTAGCTATTTTACAAGAGGGAAAACAACAACAAAACAAAACAAAACAAAACAAAACAAAACAAAACAAAACACAAGAATACTTGAATAAGATCATCTACTTGATCCTGTACCCATTGCTCTCCTTAAATAGCTTCTGGGAAGAGTCACGCTAGAGATTGGTGCAAATTTTGTGCAGCTCATTTTTTCAAAAAGAATTTAACACACTTTGCAAAGCCTTCAAAATTGGGAAGTTAAAGTGCTTCACTTTTCAAAATCTGGGTTCAGTTACTGTGAGTTGCTGCTAAGCTAGGGTTGCTACTCAGTGAAACTTTTCAGCAAGCTGCTATGATCTCTTACACACACACACACACACACACACACACAATTTTTATTTAAACTTTACAAAAAGAAGATTAAAAACTAATACAAATTAATATAAAGTAAGGAAGAAAAAAGCAAAAGCAAAGAGAAAGCAAAAAGTACAAGGAAAGAAAAGTGGAAGAAAAATAGAAAAAGAAAAAAGATACAAAGAAGTGGCTTCTGATATTCTTCACAACAGTTATAAGTACAATTATATTTTAACCTCTTGCTGTAAAGTTACATCATAATCCTCTTCTTTCTATAATCTACCCTGTCTAATCATGAAAACCATGAATCACAAATTCATTTTTTTTCATTTTTACACAAAAAGCCCATAAGAGGTTTCCAGTCATCAATAAATGTAGACAGTGTCTTTAATCAAAGAAGTGAATTTATCCATCTCAGCAAGAATTTCACCAGCCATTCCTCCATAGTGGATAGTGTCAAATCTTTCCATCTCTGTACTTATAGCAGGCTGGTGGGATCTGAGGCTTCCCATGCAAGCTGTAGCAGTAGTGATTGAATTTAAATTTTTTTAAACATTGGAATGTCAACATTTGCAAACAGTTCATAAATCAGTTCAGAAGAATATCATATTGGAGAAAGAGTAATGGATATTTAATTGATTCCTAATTAAAATCACCACTTGGCCACCACCAGTGTCCAAGCAGGCAATTGGTATCTTTGATCTATGACTTTCACATCCACCACAGATTTAAGACATCCAAGTGAATATAGTTTTAAAATACAGGTATTCGTGGAAGTTGCAATTTTTATCCCAGCTTATATCAAGACTGTGTTACAATACGGCAGATTGTTACAACCATCTGTTTTTATCCTTACATCCGCTGTTGCTTTATGGAAGCACAAATATGAGACATATTCATGTATAGTAATATTTTTTTTAATGTCCTCCTGCCTCACGGTTGGTGAGCTCTATATGGTTTAATTATATTTTAACATTATAGTCTAATATTATATGACAATTAAAACATCAACCACAGTACTTTTCAGAAGCATGTTTTGCCTTTTTAGATTATGAAAGCAACTTGGCAAAGATAACCTCTGTATGAATAGAACCATATTTATTGTTTCAAAAAGCCCATTAAAAAGTCATACAGTAGCCAATAAACGTGTAAAATGCTGAGAGGTTGTGTGAGGTAGTTGGAACATTTTCATTGAGCAGATTTACTATAATCCAAGTATAACTTATACTTAGTTAATGCCATTTTAATACCAATATACATGCTAGCCACTCCCTGTTTGGCTTTTGCAAACTGGAAAGTTATCTGGGATTATTTATGATTCTCCTTGTGGATCAAGTTGTGAACAGGACAACCAATTTACTTAGTTATAGAAATTCCTATCTTCTCTGGATATCTACCATATCTTTTAATACTTACCAGGGTATTTGCAGGATAGGGTAAAAAAAATAAAGATGGCAGCTCAATAGTGCATTTGACACACATAAAAATCAGGCAGAGCTTCAATCACACCATCACAGCTAGAATCTTGACTTTTATTTTTAAACCACACCCAGCAGACATATATTGGCTTGAGCTGACTCAATTGGAGCAGAAAATGGGCAACAATAAACCGAAATCACTAGTATTGATCATCCTCTGCACAAAAATATGTCCAAGGAGGGATATATTTGGAAATATACATCCTGAAAAATGTATGCATTTGGAAATTACTGAAAACAAAGAATTGTTTGTACCTGGAAAAATCGTATATTGCATGTTATGTTAGCATTATATTTTTAAAAGCATAAACTGTATAATGGGTTGCTAAAAATACATTAAGAAAAGTTGTATACAAACTACGTATGTTAAGGGAAATACTGTAAATGCAACTTTCCAACTTGCAGTTTATTCACATGATGGAATTATAGAATGGAATAATACATGAAAACCTGTGATGAAAAAATGCATATTGGCATTCTCCCTTTTTTTTTTTTTTTTTTGAGATTAACTCATAAAATGTTCTGCATAGATAATAATTGTTTTGTTGTGTTTGGTTTAATTAAGGCGAAAGCAAAGAGATATATTCTTTAAAAAACTGTCTCCCATGATTAATAAAGCATGAATATTTCATGTTGTGTTAAGTCTTTATTTCCATCTTCACTAGCCTTCTTTCCCAGAGATTAGTTCAGACTGGTGAGTTAAAATCTCCCTCACCGTCCAAAGAAAAATCTGAAAAGCCTGGCCAGACCAGTTTAGTGAAAGCCAACTGGTGTCCTTTGTTTCTAGAGCTAATCTTGAGAACAGAGAAGGAATGGGTCAGCCATGAAGGGGGTATTTCCAGAAAAGATTACAGTCATGAGAAAGAGTGTGAGAAAGAAACTCAGAATAAACCTGCCTTGATTCTGTTTAGCATCAGTTGGGAGAGGTTGGGCAGGCTTTCAAGATTCTGTTATTCTACCTTACTCCAAGAAAGGGTGTTTCTGGAATCTCTGCCACAGCTGTGTCTTGACCCAGCCAACCTTAAAAGGCCAACCATTCTTCCATTCCTCCAATGTCCGATTATCTCTTTAGTTGGCTTCCTGCCTTTGTATATTTTTTCTATTTTTCTTGTTGAGTTGGTTTCATTTCTTTTATTCAGTTTGTGTTCTTGTTAGCCCTACCCTTCTGAAGAAAGTTGTGTTTTCCTCCAATTGCAAAGAAAGCTTCTTGTTGCTAATTATCTCTTGGTGGCATTTTCCCTTACCTGAATTGTACATTCAAGCTGAGTTTCTGTATTTATTTATTTAATTTATTTATACATTGGATTTATTCTCCAGCCATCTCCCCCCAATGGGGAACTCTGGGCGGCTCACAAAGTACAACATATGCAATTAAGCAATTTTAGTTCTGTCTAACAATTTAACGGCTATACTATCCAAATTATACAAATTAATATACTATATATTAATTTGTTATTAACTTACAAGTGGTTTTGAGAAATCTGATTTTCTGAATCTCTCATTCATTTGTTCTTTAGTATGCCCCTAATTTTTCTCTATATTAGGCTGGTAGCTCCTAAAACAGTTCTTCATATTTGGAACCTGATGATCTTCTGAAGCAGTTGTATACAATGAACTGTCCAGTAAATTAAACATCAATGGATGATAAGATTTGGCAGAAAGGATTACATATGAACGTATTTGGAGAATGGACCAAGCAAAATATCCTTATTTTAGGATTATGATTATGATTCCATTATAGTTTGAGCATTTTAACAAATTCTAATCATGTCTAGATGCTTATTGTTTTTCCGATGCATACTCTACCTTATATGAGCTGTACAATTTATATATTGAATCGTTTATTATGTAACCAATGTTCTTAGTCTGCGTTACTTCAGCCATTTTATGAAGATGAAAATCAGTGAGTTTCTTTGGTAGTTACTGGATTTTTTTAAAATACTTGCCACTATCTTTAATTTTATCCCAAGAGTCTTTGGGAGTGGGGAACCAAGTATTGCTTAAGTCTCTTGTTCTGTAAACTTGTTGCTATGAGGAGAGTAAACATGCAAATAATATGTTTATGGTGTTATATAAAATAGCAGGATAGAGGCATGATAAACACAGTTACAGAGATGGTTTATGTGTCTACATGATAGTGTACAGTGGAACCTCGGTTCACGAATTTAATTCGTTCTGCGACTCTGGTCGCGACCCGAAATGGTCGTGACCGGAATCAAATTTTCCCATAAGGTTCAATGTAAATACAGTTAATCCGTTCCGACCCCAAATTTGGTCGCCAACCGATTTCTGGTCACGACCTGAGTCAAATTTCCCCATAAGGTTCAATGTAAATATGGTTAATCCGTTCTGAACCATGTTTTTTTTTAAAAAAACCGCAAAAATATGACACAAAGTACAGTACGAAGAGAGAGAAAGCTAACCTTGCTCGGGAGGGAAAATGGCCGCGGTTCCTGCTTGGAGGGAGAGTCCCCTCCCTACAGGAAGTCGCAACCACATGACACGGGAGGGAAAATGGCCGCAGTTCCTGCTTGAAGGGAGAGTCCCCTCCCTACAGGAAGCTGCGACCACGTGACACGGGAGGGAAAATGGCCGCGGATCCTGTTCGTCACCCGATCCGGCGTTCGCGACTGGAGGTAAATTTTTGCGGCCGGAGCTGGTCGTGACCTGAATTGTTCGTGAACAGCTGCGTTCGTGAACCGAGGTTCCACTGTATTTCTTTAGGTGCTATTGATCAAATAGAACTCGGATGGAGCACTGTGTTTGAAATAGTTATTGCAGATCACCAGTCATGGTCTGTTTGGAAGTTCTTGAAATTCCATGGGCCATGCCAGTCTGTTATTGTTTTGTTTCATTTAGTATTTCTCTGGAATTTAGTGGGGCTTTTTTTTTTTTAGAAACAATTAAAAAACAAACATGTTTACTCATTTCTTATTATAAACTGTCACTGATCCATTAAGTAGAAGTCGTTATTTCACTATTTACAACAAAATCTTGAAGATGCACAAATGTGTCATTTCTATCCCACCTCCAATTATTTTTTTCCAATTTTTTCCTTCCTTTGCTCCTAGCCTTTATTGAACTTTGAATTGTTCAGCCTACTTAGTTCACATATGCATTGATTTATGCCTCCCCAAACTACAATTACGCTTATAAAATTGCAAAAAAATGAACCAACAAAATTATTTCTCCGATATATTGCTTTCTATTACGGAGTTCAAACCCCGCTTTGTACTACTATGGATTGCAGCTGAAAGCACCTCAGTTTTCTGTAGATTTTATTTGCTTTTATTCCACAGATGTCTCATATATATTTGGTTTCCTTCTCTAAATCTTGATCCCCTTAAAGAATCGTAAATATTATTCATCAAAGTAATTGAAGTGTTTACCAGTTTGGTCCATCTTGAATCTATTAACACATACACTGTGTGTTCTGTACAGAGTGCCAGTCCTTTTCCTGCTTAACTATTTTCTACACATACTGAGCATTGAACAAGGGCAGAAAAATTGGGTAAAAGAAGGAGTCAGTGAGCTGCTTGCCATCTGCCTTCAACCTGGCAAAGCAGATGTTGTTTCTCTAACAATGTCAACATTTTCTTAAGTGCCATTTCCAGCCAGCCGATAAGGGTATTAATTAAAGGTGCATATCATTGTCTTGAGATTAGTGCTATTAAAATGATAATGACATTTTGAAAAAGCGGAAAAAAATGCGTTAATGCTATTTTTATTGCTGTTGCTGCAGTCTTATGCCTGTTGAATGGAAGTCAATGTGAATTTCTTCCAGGGAAGTCTATTTAGGACTGAAGTATCTATTTTAGTAAGGCCCATCTTGCTTAGAATTGTTGCTGTTCTGACTAGAAAGATTTATTCCCCCTGTTTAATTCTCAATGTTTAATTTCCTTTCTAACGTTCCGTTAAAATGTACAGCTCCTAGAGCATGATTTCTTCACAAAGCTGTAGGTGGGAAGGAATGCCTGAGATGGCCACTGAATTAATTGGATGTGCTGGAATTGGGGTTCATTTCTTGGTGACTCTTAGAACGAAAGCTTGCTATCTTCTCTTGGATCTAGTAATAACTTATAGCCGTTCCAAGGACATTCCTGGAAACCCTTTGGTCGGGCCCTCGACGTTACCCATCTCTTCCCCTTTTTCTACTTCTCTCAGTCTCGCCATTGGTAATCATTTTTTTTCTAGTACATCATCCATTCATATTATACCTTGTCAGAAAAGAGAAAATGGTAGACTAAAAAGAGACAAAAAGGAGCAGTATAAGATGCAAATATGCAAACCTTAATATGCATGAGAAGATACCAGTTTAGAAATTGCAGTTAAAAACAAAAAAACCCAAGATACATCTCTCCCTAGTGGCAAAGGCTTGCCTTTGCGATCTTCAAGCCTGCTCCATGCGCTGCTGGCAACTTCAGTGCCCATCTCTCTCCTTGTGGTTCTATATCTTTAAATGGACTTTGACCTGACTGCCTTTACAGACATGAGTCTGATGCAAGTCCCTGTTCTTTAGCCTATTGCTTGCCACCTTTTATTGCTGATCTCTGTAGGTATTCAGGACTTACTGCAGAATTCCTTTGATTCTGGTTTAAGCGTAGTGGGGAATCTTTGAGAGATCAAGGGCAGCACTTAAAATTTGGGGGAGAGCTGAAGGTCATGACAGATGAGGGACTGATTCAGTGTAGATAGAACTATATTCATATTTTTCCCTCAAATGGCTACAGGGATGGTGGTGGTGGTCTTTTTTTAAAAAAACCAAAACTGTGTAAAACTACATGTTATATGTTTGTTGCCTCAGAATGATGAGAAACTGACAATAATGGGCAAACAGGGGCAAGGCTATTTTGGCCTTAATATTTCTCTGCTATCAGACCAAGCTAAATTTCCATCCTGAATATGCTATTGCAATTTTTAATATTTAATTTGAAATCTCATTTCAAATTAAATATTAAAAATTATAATAGCATATTATAATGCTATTTGTTTACAGCACCTAACTACTCTATTATAAGTATCCTGGAGCTTACTGCATTAATGGAAAATTCCAATAATGACACATTACAAACATAAAGGCAGCAAATTCACCATTCATTGTGACTTGCAATCATTTCTTTCTTGTGAGCTTTGGACTATTGGTATTGGAAAGTCTGAATGCCTTCTGTGCATGGATGTTTCCTCTTTAATCTTTCCTTTTCTCTGGTTCATCTGCCTTTAACATTTCTTTCACATAATTGGCAAAAGACAGTGCACTCATACCAAGAGCAGCTAAAAACTGAATTGGCATAATGCACCTTTATTGGTAGTGTAGATCATGTGTAGCTTGTTTTAACACAGTAGCTGGTCCTGACTTCCAGCAGCTGATTCCTTAGGGTCCGGTCAGCAGGATCCTGTCAACTTCTTTCCAATCCACTTTGAGGAGACCTCTTGCCAATTCTCCAAAAGAGGGGGGGCAGCTCTAAGGGACATTCCCCCCCATGCATCCAATAAGAAAAAATATAAAACTCTAGTTATGAACAGACAAAAACAGTTTTAGTGTACCACTTGTATTCGGAAACCAACAAGAGCAGAGATACTCAGGCAGTATTACACAGTATAGAGGAACAACCTCTATACCTTTAAACCACAGTGGACATGAATCTCAGTGTCCTGAGATGTCAGATGCATCAATCAAACTCTCCTTCTCTCACTCAACAGCTTAAATCGCCTCCTCAAAGGGACATACAAATCAAATCTCACCCCCACCCCTACCATGGCTGCTTTTCTTAGGTAGCAACTCATCTCACTTTCTTACTGACTTTTGTCTTGGACCAGTTGGTTCTTCTTCTTTCACCCTGGCATCTCTGAATGCTGTCTGCTCATCTTCATCTTGGTGGCGATCCTCCCCAGCCAGCACACACCGGGCACATCTTGCTGATGAAACACGCCAGCCTCCTTTTCATAATGGCAGGTGTGCCAAGCAATTCAAGTTCTTTTGCATCCCCAAGCAGTCCCCTTGAAGCTGAAGTGAAGCATGCTGGAAGGCAGAGTGCATGGGAGAAAAATCTTGTGCTTTTTGCCTTTTAACTCTTATTCACAAGTAGTCCTCCTGTCTTTTCCTTGCTTTAAAGCTTTGTCTCTTATTCTCTTTATCTCCTTAAGCTGCCTTTAGGCAAACAATTTTCTTCTCTTTCTTCTAGCTATTGCCTTTAGGCTTCTGCATCTTTCCCCCCCCGAGTATCTACCTGTCTCTCGGTCAAGTGAAATCCTTTGCATCCACAGTTCTTTATACTCTATCTTTCCCAAACTCTGAGTTTAATTTCTTCCCTCTCTACATTTTAGGACAACCTCCTTTTCCATTCTTGAGGTCTTCTATTCAGTTTTTCTTGCAGGTTCCACATTGTCTTCATATCTATTTCCATAATCTATTTGTTAAATTTCCTTTGATTCCTTTAACAAGTTAATGTCTTTGTTTCTCATGACAACCCCCTACCAGTTTGTACCAGGTTTATCTATTTCCCAACTATTTCCAATCTCCATAACCTTGATTTTACATCAGAATTATCTGTTTTAATCAGACACTACCAGACTGAGAGAAGACTGCTAGGAAATTTCCACCAACTTGGGAGTGTCCATTCTGCATCAGTGTGAAAAAAAAATCCAGCTCTTGTTGATTCTGTGATATCAGTAGTGTTGGAGAGCTGATTTATTTCTACCTCAGCTGTGATATAGCTGAAACTACAGTACTATTTTGAAGCACTACAATTCCATGGAGCTTGTGGGTGGTCTCTTTCCATCTTGAAGGGAACTCCTGTTTCACCCGGCTTCCTAGCTCCTGAGCTTTTCTTGAATGGGGGAATGGTGCCTTGACAGCTTTGCAGTTGAACTGCTAAGACGTTTTTGTGGAACCAAACAAGTAGATGCAACATGGAAGAAAGGCATGATGGTGGTGATGGTGAAGTGATACCAATGTGTTGTATTTTCTTTTTTCTAGTCAATGACCTATAAGAGAAGGGGCATGACAAGGTTATTTGGCACTATTGGGTCCTTGTTCCCAGGACTCTGAACACAGCAGTAGGGAGGATGACTGTGGCTTGAAACTGTTTCTGAGGATCTGGGTATTAAAAACTGAACATAATAGAATAAAATGTAACAAAGCAGCAAAAGCTATTTCAAGATTATATTCTATGTGCATCTGTATAGTTTTCTCTGAAAGTAACAAGAGCAGTTTCTCTCTTATCATGAACTTAAGGCCTTACGCATTTAGCATATTTGGATGACTTCAGAGGTCCAATAAACAAAAAGTCATAATCCCCTGTTCTTTGTGGCTCATTGCAAGAAATTGCTAAATATTCTGAACTCTATGTAAGCTTCCAAATGCTCATTGGCCAAATCAAATGATCATTGGTTAACTTTATCACCGCAGCAGTTATGACTAGGAAACAATTAAATTAAGACACAATCTGATAACATCCTATTTTATTTTTCTTTCCCTTTTCTTTCTCTCCTCCTCTTATATAACCCTAAATTATAATTATAATAAAAACTAAGTAGGTATTGAGTAAGCATCACCAATTATGCTCAAAGTATTCCAGGTAGAACTTTATTATTATAGTATACATTTCTGTGTTCTATCACCACATTTTTAATTATCTTAATGTTTTAATATATTAGCATTAGTATTCTAATACTCTACCAGACAGGCATACAGCAACATGGCTTTGTACTTATTCAACAGTTAAGGATTTCTTGCAAACTTCACTACATACTTTAAATACTGTATGGTCTGGTACTTCAGTTCTTACCTGCTGTTCTTACTTGGTCTCTCTTTTCTCCTCTGTTTTGTTAAATTGCTCATCTATGTTTATCCCCCCATAATATTGTAATTGAATTGTACCTACATCTGGTGATTGACTGTAATAAAGGATTTGATTTTGATTTGATTTGAAACCCAACAGCTGAAAAATTAGTTCTGTTGAGAATAAACAGAAGTCATGTGGCTTTGAGAACATCTCTGTCATATTCCTTGATCAGCTTTATAAGATGGTCAAAGAGGTGCATCATACCAAACAGATCGGATGGATGATGAATCCATTTAAACTTGACGGGAAACTTTTGAGAGACAGTGTCCAATTATAGAACTGGAGAGGAGGTGAATGGTTCTCTCATCCTTCCTGCTTTACATTGTTTTGCAATCTTTGGAGTCAATTTCTGGCATGTCCTGTATTGACTTCAAGTTTCTAGGCTATATCATTGCCAATCACAGGTCATGAAAATGAGCTGCACTCTGGATGTATTTTTACAAGAGATCAACGAACATTTGATAACATTGTTGTGAAGGGGCAGTTCAGATTCCCAGGCTTAGGAGCTGCTGAGAAGCATTTGTAGCCTGATAGCTGCTAACCTTTTCTGTGTTTGAAGAAGTGATTGTCATTAATTTTTGATATCTGGACTTTCATCATTCAAAACTAATGTTCAGTGCTCCTGCAAATTAGGCAAATAGATCACAGTGCAGAAATGTGTACATGTTGGAGACTTTAAGGCAACTTTATGTTTATCCATTTCCTTAGCTGATACTCTTTAATTCCTTTTCATCACTTCTTCCTTCAGTGTTAAAACCAGCTTCCTACATCAGTAGGAGACAATGAACAGTCCTTGTATGTGTGCAACAGATGATTCTCTAGATCATGCTCATTATAAGAACACAAAGCCTGTATCTATTTTTTTTCAAGTACTCATTTACCATATATAAATGTTTATAGCCATTCAGCTATTCACTGTAAGAATTTCTTTCTTGCATTTCATTTATTCAGAGGTTTTGCATTTTCCTCCTTTTTCAATTAATATTAAACAAATGGTTACATACTCCTGAAAGAAAAATGCTCTTGATGCAAACAGGCATACCACAGTTGAACAAATACATGGGCAAATTCCATGATATGGGCAAATATCAGCCACCATTTCCTGGTGAGGTTTATGATAGTTTAGACTTGTAGCTGCTACTTTTCTCTCCATGAGTTTGTACTTATTGAATAGTATAAGTATTTAGACACTTCAGAAACTGTCTAAAAGATATATAAGTGTTAACATATTATGAAAGTAGGTCTCTAGTTTTATTGCTACCTATTAAGACATTTGACAGTCTTCAAGTGCATCAAGATTTTCTTATTAAGGTTCATCTGAAAAATGTCAGTAAGCATGACAATGTTCATTTACTACATTCAGGGAGAAGTTACTGTAGTCAGAAATACAAATTCAGGTTTCCTGTGATCACAGAATATGCAAAATACATGATTAAATAAATATTCATGATAAATTATTAGATTTAAGAACATTGACTCAGTTAAGATATAAGGATGTAAGACTTACGGTTGTCAGACAGATACAAGACTGTGTCTACAAGTTCTCTGAGCTAATTTCTGGGTTGCAAATATTTCAGCACTAAACTAGGTAACATCACCTGTATGGAAGAGGTGGGCAAGTTAAGTGTGTTAGCTGGCAATAGTTATATAGATATCTGTCTGTTATGTCAGTTAGATTGTTGTTTGGGTGGGAGAGTTCAGTGAGTGGCAAGTAATTTGCACGTGAATGTAATTTTTAATTATATATTTTCATAAGACCATAAATAGGATTTAAATCTCTCTCTCTTGATCATGGCTTGGTTGGAATGCCAGTTTTCTAAAAATGCCAATCTGCATTTTTTTTGTTTTGTTTTGATCTGGCTTGTTCTAAAATTTCTACTGTTTCCCGGTTGAAGTTATGTCCTAGATTGTCTGTATAGAGGGAGGTCAGTGATGTAGTTCTATATCTTTCGGTTGCTAACTGGTGCTCCTAAAACATTCTGCTAGTCTTTTGCCTGTTTGTCCTATGCTGTTCAGAATCTAAATTATTTTGTGTGTGATTCCTGACTTATCATATTTTGGCACTGGATTTTTAGATTTGCATAGGATGTTTAGTATGGAGTTTGTTAGCTTGTGTGTTAAAATGATTAAAATAGAGTAGTCTGTCGGTAGACTCTAAGATGCCTTTAATGTAAGGGAGGGCTATCCTTTCAGTAGATTGGATATTTGTGTTATATTTACTAGTGTGAACATGCAGGTTTTGATAAAGCGGTATGTGTTGAAGGATGCCTTGTTGGCCGTTTATTTCCATTTTGCAGTGCCGGTGTGATTCAGTGCATTGTGGCTTCTCTGAATGGGATTTTTATGCAATTCTTTTTGTGTGATGTGGTGTTGTTAGTGCTGTAGTTGAAGATTTTGGTTGTGTGGGTTGCTTTCCTGTGAACTTAGGTTTGTTGTGTGCTATTGTTTTCTCTGCTGAGCATGTCTAAGAAAGGTAGTTTGTGGTTACTCTCTTCTTGTGTGAACTTGATTCTACCAAATGTATGGTTATATGTGCTTTCAAATTGTTCTTTTGTGATTTATGAAAAGGGAGTCATCTATATTGCATGTGCCTATTTTGTGTTGTACTAACGGAAGGACTATAGCTTCAAGTCATTGCATTACTACTTTTCCTCTGAGATAGAGGATCCTACTGGAGTCCCTTTGAACTGTTTATAGATCATTGAATTGAAAGTATATGGTGATGTAAAGCTTACGAGACTGAGAACAACAACAACAACAATCATCAAAACTGATGATTGAACCAAGTGCTCTAGCAGTTCCTCTTTTATTGCAGTCAGATTTGGAAGTTCTTTTTGCATTGTTGGTGTTATCCAAAACAAGCTAAGATTAATCCAAATCCAAAAAGTAAGTAATATTTTAAATTATGATTTGTGGAACAAGAAGTATCTGTTTGGTTTTCAGATAAAACTAAGCAGTAATAATATGAGGTGTCAGGTAGCTTTTGGCAGTTAATCTCACCGGTGCTCCATATAAGATCTGAACTAATGTTTGACTTTAAGATGTTTAAGAGTTGCAGGATTTAACTCTCCACACTTGGAGGAAAAAGTCATGCCTGTTGGCAGCAGAAGATTGTAATGCTGCCTGAGAGGCATAATCATGATGAGCTTTTCATGATACTTTAGTGTCAAAAACCACTCCAAAGTATTTATCAATTTTATCCCACTCTATGATCCAGCTTTTCTGTTCAGTTCTTTTCCCAAATACCATGATTTTAGATTTTTGATAATTGAGCATGAATCTGTTGTGCTTGCTCTAGAGAGCAACATATGTAGATTGAACAAAGAGGGTGCGAAGATGCTGCCCTGGCACACCTCTCTCTGAATGTCTATTCTGTCCAAGAGGAGCCTTTGTGGGGGGCACTTTACTTCTAAGAAGTTGTTTCTTTCTGGCCCAAGGACTGTATTAAAGGTTAGATTTGGATACAAATTATGGAGCAAAAAAAGAAGCCACCTATCACTTGATATGTTATGAAGTTCTATGTATTATGGACTACTAGAGATGGAATCAAATGTATATTTAAGTCCAGGAAAGTTACATACCAGGGACATTTCTGATTTTATATGTGCTTCGGGAGAAGACAACAGAGAACAAGTATGTGATCATGAGCTGCCTAGTCCTTCCTAAAGCTAGCTTTCATCCCTAATAACTTTCTCAGCCTCAATACAAACTTCAAACTGAGGTGCTAATGTTTAGCTGCTTAGCATATAGATCATGCTCAGTTGACTAATTAGTCTGTAATTAATTGGATCTTGTCCACTGCCTTTCTTATAGAGAGATATGATTATTGCTACCCTCCCCCAATCTATGGTATGAAGCCAGTTCTATCGATAGATATAAAAATGGAAACCAGTACTGGTACCCACCAGTTCAGGTTCAGTTTTCTTGCTTCTGGTAGAACTTGGTCAATCCCTAGAGTCTTGTCTATCTTCAGAGATCTTACTAGTTTTACTATTTCTGATATGGGAGCCCTGTTTCAACCTCCATTGGCCCTATTACAAAGTTGTGAAACAAATACTCTGCATATAAAGCTTTATAATATGCCTCCCACACCAATGTGGTTACTTGGTTGACCAGGTTGGAAAGTGTATTAGAAAGGCCTACAGCTGTTAAATGTCAGAAAAGTGAAATGTGGTGATCTCTGACAGATTAAATCACCATCTGCCAGGTTTTCATGATGATTTTAATTGTCTTCCTCTTTATGATTATTTGATGATAAGAAGGGCCACCTGACATATCAATGTAGGCTGCTGTTTATAACCTAGGTATGCATTTTTGATCTATAAACATTCATGGTCAAATAACATAGGCAGTTTATTGCTTTAGCTGACCCACTTGTATCTTTTCTCTGCCCCAAGATTTCATTAGATTCATTAAGCTGTTCAAACATCTCTGTACATCCTAGATGGGATTCAGTGGTGATTAAACTAGTAAGGATTTTCATAGTGGGTAGAGATTTTAGCTATTCAGTGATAGCTGTTGTGTTCTTATCATTCCAATGTATATAATTACAGTTCTGTAATTGAGGAGGGAACAATTCAACTGGTCTGGCTAACTCTTTACTGAATGCTATTGTTAGCATTACTAGGAAGTCATCACTTTCCAAATGTGAGTCTCTTAAAACTGAGGCTGCTGGATGGGCTTCAGTACAGAGGTCTATATAATTATTGATTACCTTCCTGCAGGGGCTTATCTGTGCCTGCATTCTAAGCAGAGGGAGATAGATACTAAAGATAACAATTTCCATCTCTTTGGAGCATGGGAAGGAATTTACTACCAAGAATTCCAAGGGTGGAAAGAATATGCAATTTGCTTCTAATCCCATGCTAATTAAAATTGCTGTTCTATCTTTAGAATGCCCACCTCTCTTGCTTTTGGATACCTGTTAGCAGTTGATGTGATAACCTTCCAATTCTATATTAGATATGGCCCAAGTCTTTTGCAGAAAAAGAATATCAAAATTGGATAGATTCTTGGAAAAATGATGATCTTTAACACAAGAAAACCACCCTGTTATATTCCATGAAATGGATGCAAGTCTGTGTGATTTAAGAGTCAGATGGTAATTCAGTGAGATGAGGTGATTCCTTTAGAATTGATGATGTCCTTCCTGTGAGAAGAGATTATTTCTTGTTTCTTTGTGCCAAGAAGGCCAGGTGCTTGGCTATACTCAAACTTTGTGCTTGGGAGGGCTGTGGGGAATTTATTAATCTTATATGTGGTGCTCAAAATTGAATTATCCCCCAGTCCTGAACCCCACCCCTCTTCTTCCAAAGGCCTTTAGGGATTGTCATGCTTTATATTGGAGAATTAACCAAGCTAGTGTCTATGTCTGCTAAGGACAGCTCTATAGGCGGTGAGTGGAGTGGGTGACAGCACTTTATCCTTATCTCTTTGATGTTAGAAGTGATCAGCATTTCGACTTCTGCCAGCTCCCAAATCTTCCCTAAAGTTAGGGATCGGTTGTTGAGGGGACAGCAGCCTCTCTCTGCATGCCCAGTTGACTTAGAGTGTGAATTATATGGTCCAGTTTTGCAGCCTTCCTACTTAACTCATACAGTATATGGGGGAAATGCTTGAGTACTTGAAGCACTAAGATTGAGTGAGGCTTCTCTACAAGATCAGTTGCTCTCCAATGGGATGCATATGTCTCCTTATTTATTCTGCCTTGGAAGAGAAGCTGTAAAAGTTGATCTCGAAAACTCTTATGGGAATAATAAAGAAGTTGGCCCAAAAAACTTTTATACACAGCAGCATTGTTGGGATAAATTGTTGCCTATAGGAAGGAGAATCCTTTTCTGAAGCAGGAGGCTAGGAAGCTAAACTATTGTTCTCAGATCAATAGCCTGTTGATTACATCCTAACAGGCCACCTAAGGACTTCAATATTCTTCTTCTGTCCAACCAGCAATCTTTATTGATGGAGTTAAATTCAATTTGCAAACAGACCTGATTAGGTTGGAGCATTCTAGTATGGGGGAGGGGGGAGCAACCTCCAGTTACTGGCCACCATATTTGATCTGGTAGAGGAAGATTGATACTTCTCTAGCTTCTTTTCATCAGTCTGATTTATTTTCTCCCCTTAGCTAGGAGTATCTTTTATGTTATGATTATTAAATGTTCCAAGCAACACCTTTATAAGATTCTCTGTTCTATGATTATGAGTCTTTCAAAATAGCTATTAGTGTAAGCAAACATTGCCCGAGAATAGGATCCTCATCAAGGGCTGAGCACTGTTTTATATTGGCATAGGATCCCAGGACCTATTTCCAAGCTCATTTCTCCAGTGATAAGATTGCTGGTGCCTACCTCAGAAAGTGACTGAATGTTCTTAGAGGAGGGAAATGCACACTCCTAGGCTATGATTGCCTTAGGTCTGCTGGTTACATCACAGTGGAGCTGGTGGTGAATAGTTTCTGGTGGCTATACGCTGGTCAGTTTTCAGCTCTTTAGCACATTTTCCAGCTACTTCCTGAAATGAGAGCAATGGCATTTCTTCTTGTGTGTGCCATCAGTCCTCTCATTTCAATGGTAAGTGTTGAAAGACTCTTGTTTATCTCTTATTTTCTCAGTTCCAATGACAACTAGAACTTTAGGCTGATGTTCAGGTCAGGTAAGGGATTGGCAATCTAGCATCCAAATGTTCTGCAAATTGTCCAGAGCTCGTTAAAAGGATTGCTATTTTAGTACCATCCTGTACTAAATAAAGTCTGCACATAATTGATCCATTTCTGAGTCATGGAAAAATCTCACTCTATAGTAAACTGTACTTGGCTCTGTTTCTTCTTCCCCTTTGCTCAGGAAGACTCTGAGAACAAAAGCCTCCAGCAAACTCCTTCCGTGCTACTTAAGCTCAAGGAAGGTTTTCACCTTACAACAAGTAAGGGTGACCTTTGGATCCTATTGGATCAGTGCTCCACTATGGGCTGAAGCATCCAATAGGAACCTTTAGACTTATACTTTGCCTGTTATACTGCTCTGCGTTATATGTGTTATATATATGATTATATTGTATCTATATATGTATTATACATTATCTACATTACATGTTACTTATTGCTTGGAGTCATCAGGATAAGAGCCTCTGGGGACCATGCACAATTAACAGAATAAGCCAAACATCCAGGCATATCAAAACTGAAGTATTTTATTCATTCATTCATTCATTCATTTAATTTATATGCTGCCCATCTCCCCCAGAGGGTGACTCTGGGTGGCTCACAATTAAAAAGTTTAGTTATGAATATGAATACGTAATCCACAGAAATAAGCTAAGACTGGCCAAGATGTAAGACAGCAGACAAATCAAGTGGAATCAAAGCTGAGCACTGTTACAGGGGATAATTTATCTCAAAGGATAATGGAGCACATCCAACTGGGCTTTTAATTAAAGGTCCTATGGTGAGGGTTATTCAGCTAGAAATCACAAAGTTATCTAAATTAGCAGTAAAAACAGTATTTCATTAGTATTTTTCAGGTTTTCTATACTATTTAGCTGGAACACAAAAATTTATGGAATCTTTTATTGTCTACAATACCTGCATATCTTTTTGTAAATTCTTCTTCTTCTCACAAAACTTAGCACAGTAATAATTGAGATTTTAATTATAGCAATTCCCACATTGGGATATACTTGTCATTTTGATATACTTGTTATTTGGATTCTCTTATCCAGTTACTGCCGTACCTAATATCTGAGTTCCCTTGGCCCCTTGAGAATATTTTAAGTTCTTAAATAAAGTATCATGTATGTTTATTTGAAATATCTTATCATGCACCTCTTTGAATGTAGTGGCCATATGGCAGTAAGTGGCCAATACTGTTTAGGCAGTTGTCAATAATGCTTTTATGATGTCTCATTCTGTGCTTTTCAAAGCACTGAATATTGACTGGGACTGAAGCAACATCATGAATGAAAGGGCTTTTGCTTGCAAATGGGGTGGGATGGGAGAGGAAGACCGGCATGTTTTCTTTTCAATTGTAGTTCTGCACGGATCATTGAATTCTGGTCCTGTGCTTGCTTTGACATTCAGGAACAGTTTTTTGTGTTGGGGAGGGGGCTGCAGAGGGAAAGGAGAAATGAAACT
Organism: Liasis olivaceus; assembly: GCA_030867105.1. Taxonomy (NCBI): domain Eukaryota; kingdom Metazoa; phylum Chordata; class Lepidosauria; order Squamata; family Pythonidae; genus Liasis; species Liasis olivaceus. Next base: position 16,268,039 of record CM061353.1, on the reverse strand, counting down.
AGCACTGCTGATGCAAAACCCCGGGCCCAGTCTGGATATGTTTATGTTAAAAGCCAGGCCACTTTAATCCATGGAAAGGAAAAGGATTTGCATAGCACTGTAACATTTTCTGGATCATTCTTGCTTTTTCCTTTTCATAAATTTAAGCATTTTTGGTCACTGCTTTCAATGTGGTTTTTGGCAATAATAACACATTTCCTCTGAATGTTATGGCTGAAAAGGAATGCATGGATAATTGTGTAGCATAACTAGCGGAGTCCTCTTAAACTCCTTTTAGTGCAGATCAAGTGCCCCTCTGGAATTGTTCCTCAAAATTTTGAAGCTCCACGGTTGCTCGGGATCAGTGCTGCTGCTTCATGGCCTCCTTAGGACTTGGGAGTACAGACCTCTGCATGGGCAAAACTGACTTCCTCTGGGGCAGCTGGCTCTGTGATCAAGGGCTGTGAAGAATCAGATCCAATGGGGTGCATTCTTAGGAGAGAAGCATCACTGAATGCTATCATCTCTCTCTCTCACACACACACATGCACACATCTAAATATCCTGGTAAGGATTACTCCCAGTTACTCAATTAAGTTAGAAGTCAACATGTATACTGTACATATACTTTTTCTTCTTAGAGCTGATCATAAGGGACAAAATGCTAGTCCAAAAGAGCCAGTGGTTGTGAAATAACAAGGGAACTTCTACTCACTTGCCAATTCCCTTTTGTCATAGGCGGCACTTGACTGCTTCTTGGAGTCTACTCTTCCCTGCTTCTCTGGGTCCAAACTTTTGGAACATTGCTATGTGTATTTTCCAATTTGGTTTGCATCCAGCAGACTCCTGGTTAGTCCCTATATCCTGATCAAGGCAAGCATGTACATCAATCTCCATTCAGCTAGCAAAAATATAGTTTGATGCTTATTTATTAAACAACAGCAAAAATCAAGAGCAGTTAACTGGCAAAATAGGACACAAGGCAGGCAAAAACAGGGAGAAACAGAAATGAACGATAGCAAGAGATAGAAGGGCAGAAGAGTTAATATCAGCAGTCTACATGATCTATATCAATTAATCAATTAAAAGGCACAGAGTCTGAAAGCAATCATGTGGGTAATTAGCATCGATAGATCCAAGGGAAGCAGCCTTTGGATGTTCCAGACTTAAGCCTTCTATGCACGTAGCAGTATCAAAATAGGGAAGGAAAGTAGGACACCAGGTGATCCCTCCTCTACTGTGCACCATTAAAGAAGCAATTTGGTGGATGGGGATGATGCATCCAATACAAGCCAGGGCATCACTAAAGGGTATGTTTGCAAGTGAGTGAGAGCTGTCCAGCCATAGCAGGACTTTGAGAGGTCTGTCAAGGTCTGGTCCTTGAAATCACCTTGAGACTTGTCAACCATGAACTTTGTTCATGGGTATCTGTGTGGACTGGACTAAATGTTCCATAATCCTAATTATTAGCTACTTATCACCCTCTATCCTATAATGTACAGAAGTATTTACGAGAGCTCATGGCTTACAGAATTTGGAGAATACATTTAGAATCGGAATATTTCCAATGAAACTAATTTCCCATCCTTTGTTTAGAGTATCTGCCTGCATCTGAAAGTTGGTCTTTCCTGTTTGTAGCCATGGGGCTCTGCATTTCTTTTCCTGCTAATAACTGGAGACAGATTCCTTACCTGAAGCTAAGTTCTATATTTAGCTCAAACAGTCAATCGTATCACTTACATTATGATCAAATTATGCCTCTGAAACTTGCTTATTCAAAGTGATGCATATCATTAGGGTGCATCTTTTGTGTCATGAATTTTTAATTTGTTTTGCAATCATATAATAGTCAAGCATAAACAAAGGAGAAGCAGCAAAAACAGAAAGAGAATAAAACAGTGCAATTAATTCCGCAATTTCATGTTTTGGAAAGATCTCCCAGAAGCTGATGGATACTTCAGTTCTGTCCCTCTGAGAGCAGGAAGAGGTCTCCAAATTGTTTCCAGCTATTGGAGAAATCTCTGTGAAATGATCTTCTTGCTGGAAGAAGCTGTTGGAATGTACTCCAGAAGAATGGAAATCTAAGCTGAGCAAAGACTACTGAAGCGTCTCTTTGTATCTTTAACAGACAGATTTATGACAGGAAATATATGGGTGGATAAGCAAAGCCTAGCTCCTAGCTATCATCCTATCAGGCACAGAGCAAGCATGCGAGAAGGAAACACTCTGAGATTAGCAATTACAATGACAAAGAGCAGGCAGAGTAAAAGATGACACAGGAGCACTGAAGAAATTCCTCATTCCCTATCTACACCTCACTGTTTCTTGTGGGCAGTAAGTTGTGAAGTGCTGAAGAGGTAGGGCTTCCTGCCTCTTCACTTCCAGCACTTCTCTGGCATTGGAATGAGATATGGTCAAGAGGGTGACCATAACAGTGTGACTGAAGCTCCACCCATTTTTTGTATGTGTTGTGTGTGCTTCAGTCATACCGTTGTGGCCACCATCTTGACTGTTTGAACTTACCTTGTGTCCCTCAAAAGATGCCAGATGTAAGCCAGTCACTTTTCCCACAATGGAATGACATGGCTGGGTGGACATTGCTGGGCAGCCTCTAGAGTCTGGAAAAGGACTTTGATAATTAAAAAGGGGTGCTTTGTACACATTCCCACATGTTCCAAAGAATCTCTTTTGATTGATTTCGACAACTTTACTAGGTGCAGACTTTTCAGCTGCTTTTAAAACATGTGTACTTTCCTAGTTCTTAGGAAGGACACAATGCTTTTAGTAGTGCTATGTATTTTATACTGTTACTTGCTGAAATTACTGTTTTATTTAAAAAATTTAATTGTGTAGAGCCAATAGAGGCAAATATGGGTAGCTCAGGGTTGAACTGTGGAGTCCTTGGGGTTCTCTGAACTTGGTTCTTTTCTTGCAAACATTTCATTACCTGGCTAGGTGACACCTTCAGTGCTAAAATGGGATGGGGTTTGCTCTCATGACACAGTATATAAATAAAGAGCAAACCCCATCCCATTTTAGCACTGAAGATGTTATCTTGCTGGGTAATGAAACGTTTGCAAGAATAGAACCAAGCTCAGAGAACCCCAAGGACTCCACGTTGTGTAGAGCTTCCTTCTGAACATTGTTATTTAACAGCATACAAATATCTTGTAAAAATAAGCTTGCCAATCTTTTAATCCAGTTTGATGTATAATCTTTTCATGTATCATCACACTATCTTGCATGATGGCCTCTATGTTCCCCCCCCCCTCCTCCCAATGGCTAAGATCTTTGTGCTCATATCTGAGATCTCACAATTTTTCATTCTTATTTTAGTCAGTGAAGCTTCATTACTTTGCCATGCCCAGGCTTCAAAGTAAGCATTCATTACTTTAATACTGATCACAAGAAGATTAGCTGTTTAGTTGCTTGTTAGGGCTGCGTCTTGGATTTGAAGGGAAAAAGATGTTTTGGAGCACACTTGAGCATGCATGTGACATTTCTTGGCAACTGCTTAAATCAACATCCCTTTTCCTGTGAGTGTACTGCAGTGGGCAGTTGTGGAATGCCAGGAAATGATGCATCTGCTTTTATTCCCATGAATAAAAATATTTGAAGGTAAATACATTGATTGATTATGAGCTGTCAAGTCATCGATTCTTAAGGACCGCATAGATAGATTTTCTCCATGACGATCTGTCCATAGGCTGCTCTTTCAGGTCTTCTAATGATGCATGATGCACTCATTGACAATGTAACTGAGTCTATCCAACTTATTGCTGGTTGTTCTCTTCTTCTCTTTCCTTCCACTTTTCCCAGCATTAGAGTCTTTTCTAGAGAGCTAGATCTTTTCATAATGTGCTTGAAGGAGGATAATTTGAGCCTGGTCATTTGTGCCTGAAGTGAAAACTCTGGGTTGATTTGTTTGATGATCCATTGGTTTGTTTTCTTGGTTGTCCATGGCATTCTCAGGAGCCTTCTCCAACACCAAAGTTCAAAAATATCAATACTCTTCCTATCCTCCTTCTTCAAAGTCCAACTTTTGCTTGCAGCAAGAGAAGTGCTGGGCTGGTCAGCTGCACTTACATTGTGAGGAAGTTTCCATTCCTTACTCCAAGAAGTCATACGGAACTGCCCACCCTGAAGCCTGGAGTTTTATGGGCTTGCTTTCAGTTGATAGAAACTTTTGCTTTATTGAGGAGGCATTCAAAAATGTGCCTTTCTTTTGCATTCTGTGATAGTACAATTTGTGCTCCCTCTTCAGAATTTTTCCTTCTCATTCAGTTTCAGATTATGGACCAGGCCTAAGCTCTGTGTTGGTAAGTAGCCAATATATAATAAATAAACTTCACTGAAGGAAGGAATCTTTGATATGCAGTTGAGGTGCACTGCACATTGATATAATATGACTGCATTCAGAGGAACGTTGTAATCAGCAGAAAAACAGAAGTGGTAAAAACAAACCCAATGGGTACACTGATAAATGAGCAAATAGGGATACTAGTTGATCATTTGTTGGATTCTGTGCTGATAAAAGAGGTAATGTCATATTAAACATGGTAAGTAATAAGGGAGCAGGACATAGCTGAATGTTTTTAAGGGCATAGATTCAACCAGGATTGACACAAGTCAGTATGGATCTGTGGTATTGTACCACACCCATTCTATGCCACCTAAGCTGTGCCAGTTATCTTGTCAGAACCTTATTTGGAATGGAAAAGACACATGCATTAGTCCTCTTTTTTCCATTTAGGAGTGAAAGAGTTAAGATTTTCTCTTTCACTAGATTTCACAATGTTAAATATTTTTAATAACTATTTTTCTGCAATATTTTATTTGCATTTTTGACATTATACTGGTTTTGCTTTCAAAATCTTATTATCCACCTTGTCTAATTGGCAGAGTGCCAGGTGCAAATCAATCAGTTAAAGAAACAAATACATAGTATATACCCTGAGCCAGGGAAAACAAGGGATTTTAGCTTTTAGAAACAGATCATGCCCAGCTGATATGGAACATGCATTGCCACATGCTAAGAGTTCTCTCTTCATTTCATACAATAAGGTGGAACATAAACATAGGGTTTTTGGCTGGACTATTTTTGAGCATGCAGTTTTGAATGCCTGCTAAATCCATGTCCAAAATAGCCTGGTTTACAGGTTGCAGGCATAGGGGAGGGACCTAGTGGTGAGGTGGGAGGAGTCAGAGTTGTAGTGGTGGTGAAGAATGTCTCTCTGTTCAGTTGCCTTTTGATGTCATTGGCAGCAACATACGCCAATTAACTAAGTGCTACTTATTGCTTGGCTCAGGGAGAGCAGAAAGGTTGGCAAGGAGAAGCTAGGAATCCAAGGGCTGCCCCTCTGCATTTCTTCTTATATGCTCAGAAGTGGGGAAAATCTAGGGGGAACCTTTGTGCCTGGGAACGCAAGCCAAGCTGCATTTCAAAGCAGCCTTGCTGGCAGGTGATTAGCGACTCACTTGCTCTGCTCTATGGGACAACCCGTCATGTAAGGGCCCACTGGATGTAGCATGACCTACCAGCTCTGTTTTGTCTGAGACGGCCTTTGTACTCCTATAAGGCATAGAAGAATCCACCAAAACCAAATGTCTCTTTATCTGGAAATGAAATTACACCAAGATCAGCAATCTATTATGCACTGACATGGGAGTAAACTAACTGGAAGCAGTGGGCAGCCTGTACAATAACTGGATATAGAATTGTCAGCTACAACTCCACTGTCTACCTCTGTCTCGCACACATACAGATACAGTGGCAAGTTCAAAATTTAGCAGCAGCTTCTCTCCTGAAATCCCTTTATATTGATCTCCTTTGCTTTGCTCCAGTTGCTTTCCTGGGATCATTTGCATCCTTGGAAAACTTATCCTGTTCTGCTTCTTCTAAAGCCTTCACCAAAGAGTGCTTTTTTCTTGGGATCCAGCAGGTATAAAGAGCAGGAAGCCTTCTCCTAATTTCAATGGATCTCTTCATGCAATTAAAAAAAATGGTTCTGGGTGGCTTGGGGATTTATCCCCTTTCCTGGTTTAAACTGACCTGTGCAACATAGGACTAGGGTTCTATGAAGAGGTTGCTAGACCTGTTTTTCTATACACAGGTTTAGTGCTCTTCCCCAGTACATATGTATATAAGGGTGAACAGTAATAAACAGTAATACTAAACAGTATAAGAGCTTACATGTGCTTCAGAAAGTGCAGATCAGGCATTGTATGATAGACAAATAACTGGAAGCCAGATGTCCATTCTTCCCTGCAGCCCAAGGCAAAACAGGCACGAAGAGGTAGGTCTGCAAATGTCTAAAGTGCCCGGGCAGTTGCTGGGCAGATCCCAGCCCCAACTGCATCATCAAGCATACCAGATTGGCTTCATGGCAGAAACTGTGTTGGGATAAGAGGGAAACCATCACTTTAAAACATAGTGCTTCAGCTATGAGCTGGGGTTGAGACAATGGCACCATCATGAAGACAGAGCATTAAAACAGATACCGGGCCATATTTGTGCTACAGTTGGGGGGATGTGAGGAGGAACCCTTGGCAGATCTAAGGTGTAACAGGATATTTAAAGGGTAATTGCACTCAAACCTAATTAGCCTCTGCACATTTATAAGGTCACGTTTCCTTTCAAGTTTGTCAGAAACCTGGGAAAGAAAGATTTCTATATTCATTTCCTGTTCCTTAAAGTCCACCTGCCATGCAACTTTTAGTACTACTAGTATCATCATACTTTCCTTTGAATTAAAAAGTTAGCTTATGATGGGCTGTTTTTATTCCACTTCTAAATAGTCATATTAAAAATGGAAATCTTTATATAATTGGTGGCATTAAGAGCTTAGATTTAATCATAGTGATAGGTAATGCAAGGGTTGTTCTTTTGCTCTTATTAACAAGCCTATTTCAACTTCTAATTTGAGTGGTATAAGTGAATTCAGTAAATCTATATTTAATTAAAGCAAAATAATGATGGCCAGAACTGTAAGTTTATTTGAGGAAAGTTTTTTAATTAGCAAATTTATTTCTAAGTTAAATTAATTGGATAATCAGTTGTTTCCCAACGTGGATTTCTTATTCCTGCTATGGTCTGGCTTGCACATAATGGAATATCAAGTAAATGGTCTTATTCATAATAATTAAAAAACAAATCTCTTCAACAAAACATGAGGGTTTGGGTTTTTTTTGTTTTTTGTTGACATTGGCTTGATGCTAAGTATCAACTCAGCCTATTATGTTATTTGTTCATAATTGTTTTCCTCTTATCCATGCACCACATGAAGCAAATCCCACATTCTTTAATATGACATTCTTGGAATTCCTCTAGACATATTGATGCATTTTATCAGAATGCACTGTACTGAGTCCCTCCATAAATTCAATATGGCCTTCAGTGTAAGCATGGAGAGTAACTATATCTTCTGTTTTTTGATTAAGTTCTTAGACGAGGTGGTAAAACGAATCTATTTCTTTATTTCTTTACATTTATTGGCTGACTAACTCCAGTGGGTACATGTAGCTGATACCATTTTTTTCTGCCCATTGTACATGCTCCATTGTAAGATTACAAGTAATCACTTTGGGCTAACTATAACTATCCTTAGTATATTTGGTTAGATTAAAAGAAATAAAAAACCTAATTCAAAGGAACAGGGTCAGAAATATGTATTGAAATTACACTTGAATAATAATTTAAACCTGACACACTTTCACTTTAAGGTAACATTGGTACTCTGAATCAGTGTAAAGTCCACAACTGAAGCAAGCTATAGCAATAATTAACAAAGACAAGAGGATGGAGATTATAAATTGCCATAGTTTTGCTTGCACTTTCTGAGTCTATTTTGAACAGCAGAATAATACATGACAATAAATCAGCTGATATGTGGTAATGGTTACCCTCTTCACAATAGCCATCAACAATTTCAGATGGGCAAATTTAGCATATAAATTAAAATACCATATGTATTTGACATTGCCACATTTTGCAAGAACATGTATTACCCCTCCTTGGAATGTCTCATTTGCCAGCTGCTGACAGATAACAGATTCACAGCAGAAACAATTAGAAAACGAGATGTGCTGGATCTGCATCGTGCATGTTGCTGCAGCAGAAGCTTGGATATGGACCACTGTATTCCACAGATAACAGAAGTAGGCTTAACACAGACAAAAGGAAGTTTATTTTTGACTTCAGGCAACCAAGGTGGTCTTGAATCTGGCTTGGTTCAATTCACTTTGCATTCCACCATTCTGCATTGACACCCAAACTTTTTAGTGGTCTCTGACATACTTGCATATTGTTCAGCTCAGAGATCTGAGCCAAAATATTAGTTGCTCCCTGAGTTCTCTAGGTATTACAGATGCAGGTTTTGCACAACTGCACAATGCAGAGTACACAATGTCAAGCATGCTAGCTGACCAATGGAAGGTTGGCAAGAGACATAAGGTAGCTTGGGACTCTGTCTGTCTGTCCATCCATCCAGAGATAACTCTCTAAAAAAACTAAACACAGTGGGATGGGGGACACCAGCAAGAGAAAGACTGAGATTGAGCCCTGGGCTAGAGCAGGCCAAAGGGGGAATAGAAGCATACACAGACACCATGCACATGCATTCACCGTAATTAAAATCCTCACACGTAAACATTAGGTACTTTCATTAGAGCCTCATTCATGCACCCACACAGAGGCAACATGTATGTACACATTGTGATTAGTCCTTGGAGAGAAAGTGCACAGACCCACTCACATGGACACATGCGCAAATGCAGCACATTATTTTATTACACAGAAGAAAATATGGATGCCTCCCATGGTTGGAAGTGTTCTGATAAAGTGGTTGGAAGAACTCTAGAAGTTGCACTTTCCCTACCTTGTTTGATAAGAAGAAACTCCTCCATTCCACTGTATGTACAGTTTGGTTTTGAGTGCTACAGCACTAATATCTTCAGGAGCTTTCAAATATACTCCTTATCCTGATAAGTATAAATATGTACCCTTAAGTATAACTTAGCCATTAAGTATATTTACACTGTTACTGCCTTTGTTCTCCTTACTCTGGACTCCTTATCCTGATAAGTATAAATATGTACCCTTAAGTATAACTTAGCCATTAAGTATATTTACACTGTTACTGCCTTTGTTCTCCTTACTCTGGCTACCTCTGCAAGCCCTGCATTGTTTTTGCTACAGGCTATTAAACTCAAGATGCCTTTTAATAATATGTGAAATATATCAGTAAGATAATCTTGTGTGAGAGCCCCCTTTATGATTTTTGTTTGTGGAAGGTCATGTGAAGAGTACCATTTCTAGGTTTTATTAAGCAAGTCACACAATCAATTTATCTGTCTTTGGGCAGTATTTGGCAATGAGCACCTTGTTCTTATGATATTGTGAATTCATAGCCTGAAATAGAGCCTTTGAAGTGCAAATCTTCCAATGCAGTGATTGTGTAGTGCTTTTGCTGAGTAATCAGACTCTTGTGATCTCAGGATTCTACCCACGGATAGACTTAGTCTCCTTCTCAGTTTTCCTGAAACTCTCAGTATCAGTATCTACCAATCAGTATTAATGCACCGCACAGAAACAGTCCTGTGATTCCACAGTGATTTGAACTTCTGGATAGGTCCATTTTATACCTTATATTGCCTCTTGCTGCAGTCCCAAACTCTCAATTTTTCAAGACTTTTCAGCCTGTTGCTTCATTTTTGGATTGCCAGGCCATCAAGGTTCTATATCTGAAAAGGAGATCGTGAAATCTTACATTTGCCGGCAATACCCCTTCTGCATTTAGATGAGAGGTCACCCTCTTATTTCCATTCTCCATCTCCACACTGAAGCTGTTGGTACCAGCAAGACTCCCCTGAAGCACAATCCTTTCATGATTTCTCTGTTATCATATACACTTTCTAGGTGGGTGGTACAGCCCATACCATTACTGGGAACTCAAATCTGGGCAGAAGTTATTTGTTTAATTCATTGAAGTTAATATTAAGTGTTTACTTTATGGTTTTTCTGGTCATACTATTTGCTATTTGGTCATTTATATATTCTGTTTTAAGTATTTCTGATTTAATTTTTCTTTTACAAAGGATTCCAATATATACTGAAAACAAGGTATTAAGTGACTGGCATAAATAAGTAGTGAACTACATGTAGTCCAATAAAAAAACCCAAGGATTAAATTCAAGATTTTGCAAGATTTGAAAGAGACAGGTGGAATAGTGGTTCTTAACCTTAAACTGTATTATTATGCTCCAATTGTTTAACAGAGGTCTCAGAATGGATTGTATCTCCTTATAGCTTGGCTACTTCTATGGAAGGGGCAGGACTTCCAGATGTTCTGCAGAAACATCTCTGGGTTGATGCAAACAGAAATAAACAAGTTATAAGAATAATGCGATATCTTGATGCCTGGGACAAATATAGGAAAATAAATCCAGATTGTTCCCTTTCATTTCATTATTAAACAACTATGAAGAGGAAAGTACTAAGAAATTTGATTAGTAGAAGGCTACTAACTCATTTAGATTGCAATATTTAATTATCAGTAAGATAACATTTTTTGAAATTCTTAATTTGCAATGGTCTGGTTCACCTGATTAGTTTTAGTATCTTCAAATAAGTAGTACAATACTAAAAGAATTGCAGAAACAGTGGGAAATATTGAGAGAGTTGCCTGAATAATAATAATAATAATAATAATAATAATAATAATAATAATAATACCTTATAATAGACAACTTGGAACATTTGTTGCGCCTGATTTATAAACTGTTGGTGAAGTATGAATCCAAATAAGTCAAAGATATGAGAGTGATCTGGCTGCAACATCTGTCACCTCATTGATCACCAGGGTTGATGTGGCTGATCTGGCTGGCTAGGTAGGTGTCCCCTTACTGCTCCATTTGCATCCCTCCCAAAACTGTGTGCTTGGTGGAAAAGGATGACTATCCCAGATAGGAGTTTATCAATCTTTGGTCAAGGGTATATGATATCTGTGCCCTCCTGCCTGGTTAGAATCTCCAATCAAGATTGCATGATTAAATGGATGCAGAATTTGAAAGCAGAAATAGACATGCAACAATGGGAATTTCCATGGAAGAATATTAAATTTACCCCAAGGACTATACTTTGAGAAAATTGTTATAAGATGTTATATCACTCCAAGTTTTAATTGCTGAAATGGATAATTTATTCTCTAAACATCATTGAAAATGTAATTAGCAAGTCTGATTATTTTTTCACATTTGGTGGCAATGTTGTCAAGCTCAACAATTCTGGAAAATGATTCATACTAGAATGAAATAAATTTTAAAAGTTGAATTCCCATCTCAAGCTGCAATATTCTTATTAAGCATTATCAAGCCATAAATCCCTTCTAAGTATACTGAACTAGTTTTGTATATACCAACTCCAATAAATAACTAAAAAAAAAAAAAAACTTAAACAGAACCAAGAAATAGAAGAGAAAGAAAAATATTAATCCAAAAGGATTAACCTCCCATTTAAAAAAAAACAAAAACCCAATACTAAGCATCTAATACACACACACACACACACACACAAACACACATTGTTTTTTTTAAAAAAAATATTTAAAATACTACTTTATTGTTGTAAAATATCATGAAATTTTAACCAAAGAAAAACATATTGCTTCATTTTCTGATTAGGTAAAAATACTGGCTTTTCCAAAACAGATAAATAGAACGTTTCTAAAAGCTAGTCCTTAATATCTGGAATAATATCACTTTTCTAATTTCTCAAAATGCCTGATATAACCATAATTTATCACAATCAGATTCCAAAGTTTTGGGATATAATTCAACATCACATTAACATCTTATTTAGAGAATTCTCTATAAATCTACTAATGTGCATTGAAATGCTATTCCAAAAAGATACTAACAGTTCATAGGACCAGATCATATGGGTTAGTAAACCCTCACATTTTTTACATCTCCAAAAAAGAAAATCTGATGTCCATCCTTTTAAGCACCTTTTTGGGATTCCAGTAGACTCAAAATACAATTTTTGATAAATCAATTTTAGTTTCAAATCTGTTGGTGCCAGTTTAACATTTTTTAGAACTTGCACCCATTAATGTGGCATTATCAGAGATTCCAGTTCTTTAGCCTGTGATTGATAAATCCCACTGGTAATTGAATTAAAAATGTAATTTAACTTTTGGTAAAGATACATTATGGGCTTAACTTCCATCATGGATTCCATCAGATGGGAAAGCATCTTGGCTACCTTTGAAGTGGCCAAAGCATCTGGCCTCTATTGAGCCACCAGAACGTACATCAGATGAAAGTACTGCTACTGGTATGAACTAGGGAGACCAAATTCAGTTTGTAGCTGAGAAACATCTTTAAAATAATAATTGATTTAAAGTCACTAACCTGGCTTCTGTTCATACTTTCCATAGAACATTTTTCCACCTATTTTGAAGTTAGAATTCTTCCAAAGTGTTAAACCTCTAATCTCACCCACTTTGTGGCTACCAGCCATTTTTGCATACTAACTCTGATGATCCTCTTTCATCTTGTCAATAAAAAAGATTCCTTTGCTTCAGAGGTTTTCACAGTGCTTATTTTCAGATCTCTCTTTGGCCTTCCCTCTAACTATTTCTGCAGATTTGCATTGGAGACCAGAACCATCAGATCCAATTTCTACTTTTTAGTCTGTCCTTACCCCCAAAGGGTATGATATCTGCAGCAACTCATCTACATCTTCAAGGGATTCCCATCTTCCCCTATACTGAGGAATGGCTTTATATGAGTATGTCTGCATCACTCCTTCCATCTTTTGGAAACTTTGAGCCTTTTCTGTAAACTTATAAAACTGTAACCTTCTTCCAACTATCAGAACTGCCCTGAACACCTCAGAAGATCAACTATTAGAAAATGAATCCACTGAGTGTGTAGATCCTTAAGAATTCAGATTATAGTATAAAGTGGAAAGGATCCAATCCCTTAATATACATGAATCCTGAAACTCTGAGCATGTGCTGAAGGAATTCACAGCACCTTTGTCCAAGATAGCACTGCTCCTGCTCAATCGAAGGAAGGAAGGAAGGAAGGAAGGAAGGAAGGAAGGAAGGAAGGAAGGAAGGAAGGAAGGGACATAAAGAAAAACAAAACTCAAAACCAAAACAACACAAGAGTGCCAGAGTGCGAGGCTGCATTTCCAGAGAATAATGGCCTTCTCAAGAGGTCAATCATGCAGAAGCAGTAGTGAGCACTATAAGGCTGGGTGGGTGTCAACTGCCTGGAGTTTAACAAACCACACAAGTTCTTGGGCAGGTTGCTGGTAACATAATATTTTATAGCCTCTTGATATGTATTTGTGTGTCCAGAAGTCTTCCTTAACTTTTCCCACTGGACTTTACACCTTGTTCTCTTCTCCAACTATGTTTTATATGTTTTTTTACCACTTTAACCTTGGATAAGGCTCTGACTATTCCTGTCATAGTTCCCACAGCTGCATTTATCTTGTGTGGCTGGCTAAACTGTGTTTTTCTGCTTTTAGACAGAATGTCAATGACAATTATTTACTTTATTGAAGCTATGCTACTAGTCCTAATGCTGAAGGACAGAAATGTGACATTGCTGTATAAAACCAGGAAGCTCTTCACATGTTGATTTTATCAAGTTAAATAGCAAATGTTTAAATGTGTGTTCAGTCCATTACTATATATGCAGGTGTGATTGTAGTGTCCTGCCCAAAACTCTATCTTGTAACCAAAGTTTTACAAACAAATGGTAAAAACTACTTATTGTCATTGATTTAACTGAAAGTTAAAACCAGAAGATCACATGAACAAAACAAGAGAAAAACAGGAGTCAAGATACAGATATAAAACCATTAAATAGTCCAGGTTTATTCAAGGATCAAATACAGTTGAATTTCTGCAACTGATTGAATTTTGAGATGTATTTTTAGTTGATGCTTTTCTTGCCCCTCCTCTGTCCCAGTTTTTTCTATTTCATGAAATTTCAGGAAGTGTAATTCCTCATCTCCTTCTCAAAGCTGGATTCTCAAGCTCAGCCTCTAGTTGTCAACATAGATACATCTGCACTTTTGTGCACTTGATAACATTCCAGCTCATTGCAGTTCCAAATCATGGCATGTTCTTTGCTGTTCTTGGATCAGATAACAGTTCTTGAGTTTCCTCTTTTGATTCAATCACATTCTAGCTAGAAGTAAAAAATTACCTACCTATCATTATCTGCTCTTGGAAATAATGACACTTCCTGAATAGTCTCCTTTTTCATCCTATTCATTTAAATCAGATGGATTCATGGCATGAAGTTACTTTCTCAGTTTTTACTATTCTTGTGTTCCAAGAAAGTTCTCTCTCTCTCTCTCTCTCTCTCTCCCTCCGGCATTAGGGCTTTTCATACTTGATCACAATGTGTGTGTGTATGTGTGTGTGTGTGTGTGTCTGCCCCATCATGAGGTGCTTTCAACACAGTATATTTCATTACTTCTAGAAACTTGTTTAGTTCTTTTGACTTTCATGGGAATCTCTTCTGAAACTTTGCCTACCTTAACTTTGTATCTTGTCTCCACAAATATTGCGTTTTTACTAAATAGTGCATTATCTTAAAGGTCATAGGTTACTGGAATTGAGTTGACCCAATACTCCTATATTAACTTGTCCACCGATACCTTATTTTTTCCTAAAGTTACATCCTAGGTTCATGTGGGTGAAGACATTTTAGTGCCTACTTTATTTGTAGGCAAGACATTGTATTGCCTTCAACTCTAGGTGGCATGCAAAGATAAAATAATAATCTAAAGCATGTTAACAACAATAACCAAATATAAATCATCTGTGTTGGGAAACAACAATGCAAACAGCATATACCAGCCAGATCACAAACTACCTAGCAATTGGACCTATTGAAAAAGCTGGGTCTTCATGGCTTTCCTAAAATACGGCAGGATTGGGGTCAGGGGTGATGCTGTTCCAAAGAGCAGGGGTGGCCACAGAGGATCCTAGAAGAACATAAAAACATTGACCATTCTGGTAGATGTTCATTTGGACCTGAAAAGAGGGAAATTGGCTCTATTAGACCTTTTGGTGAAATTCCGTATCACTGACCATAGTCTCCTTCAAGAATTGGGGGTTGAAGTTACTGTCTTGCAGTTATTTCTCTCCTATTTCCCTGGTCAATAAATTTAAATGATTCATTTAAATTTATTATAGCCGCCCAACTCCAATGGACTCTGGGCAGCATGCAAAACCAAAAACCAAAATACCCTAAAAACAGATAAAGCGTAAAACCACACAGACAGTACAGATAAAATGATCTAAAAGCAACACAAACCAAATAAAACAAGTCTGACAGCAATTTCCCTTTGAGCGGTTCATCAGTTGTCATTCATTCATCAAACCTTCTCATGTGAAACTCATCAAATGCTGTTACAAATCATCCCCTTTTTCTTGATCACACAAATCAGCTCTTCCCATCCTTACATTTTTTTGGCCTAGTGATGCACAATACTCACATCAACACAATCTACATTTGGCAGTGAATTTCAATTGAAGCAACTCCTCTGGCAGTCAAAAATTCAATCACAGTGCATTGCTTAAAGCACACTGACAAGTATTCACTGCAGGTTTTCATTTCATGAACAACAGCAATATAACTTTTTTCTCACAACTTCCCACCAACTGAAGTGAAAGAACAAATGCTAAAGTGTACATCAGAGCATCTAGCACATCAGTACTGCCATCTTTTGGTGACTTATAACATTGGAGTCATTACTTTTATTCAGCCCTTGTATTAACTAGTGCAATTAGTTATTAATCACCAAAACTAGTTGTTTTGCTTAAGTATTAATAAAAAGGAGGCACAGGAATTAGTAGTGGATAGTAATAATATTTATTAAGATGTGGTTACTTAAAAGGGAGTGCAGAGGAGGCTGTGTCATCATGGTCCTGCTTTCTATGTGCTGGTTAGGAAGTGTTAGTTCCACCTGACATCCAGAAACATGCTCAGTTCTGTGTGTCACATTTTGTAATAAATATTGGCCAACTGAAGCTTGTCCAGATTAAGGTGACCAGAATATTGCAGGCTTGGGAACCAGGCATTAGGCATATTAGAAAGAACACGTTAAGGGGAAACATGATATTATTGTTGCATAAAGTTGTCTTCTACTCCAAAAATCAGGACTCGAATGAATGGTTAGAAATTGCAGGAAGCAGATTTAAGCTTTTAAAAGTAGATTTCTAATTGTAAGATTTGTTTGACTGTGAAACCAAATACCTTAGGAGGTGGAGGGTTCTCTTTCACTGAAGGTAGTTAACAATAGGCTGGACACTCATAGATTACATCCTGCATGTAGTTATAAACCTGCATTATAGATTCTCGATTGAGCAAGAGTTGGCCTGATAATGGTTAGGTTCTTTTAACTGTAGGTTTCTATGATTGTTTTAAGCCTCTGTCCAAGTACCAGAGCAGTGTTCATGCTGGCTGGGGAATTCTTGGAGTCGAAGTCCACACATCTTCAAGTTGCCAAGGTTGAGAAACACTGTACCAGAGAATAAGCTTCACAAAACACAGGAAGATTCTGTTCTAAGTATTATAATCATCGTGTGAAGCAGGAGAAAACAGTGCAGGTGGCTAGCTCAGATACTTATGATGAATTAATCTAGGCTGAAACAGCAGACACAGGATGGAATCTGACTCAAAGGTCACAGCTGTTGGAGCACAATAAGAAACCTCTGTGTTCTCCTAGTCAGCCCTTGGGTAACAGTTCTGCCTTTGTCTTGGATGCAAGTGTATCCTCTGAATGGAAAATTAAATGGGATGAACCACGCTTGCTCTAGGCAAATAGGTGCTGAATTGTTCACCTAGGGAGAAGTCAAATGTTTAAAAATGTATTTTTATGTATAGGCTGGCTCAAAAGTCTGGCAATCCAAAACTGGTTAAGCCAATAAAGTAGGGAATTATTGTAGCTACAGTTGGTGGTGGGTGCAACTGTTTTCTGTGAGCAAGCCTGATAGTATCTCTTAATTACAACTATTGTCCAGATTATCTGTGGAGATAGTTTTATTTGTAGAAATTGATTTCATTGACTGATTATGTGCCATCAAATTGGTGTTGACTCTTAGTGATCACAGAGATAGACTTTCTCCACAATGATTTGTCCCCAACCTGGTCCTTCAGGTCTACCCATCCACCTTGCTGCTGATCATCCTCTTCTACCTTTCCCAAGATTATGGATTTTTCAAAGGAGCTGGGTTTTTCATATAATGTGTGCAAAATATAAGAATTTGAGCCTTGCCTTTTGTGCCTCAAGTGAAAACTTGCATTGATTTGTTTGATGATCCATTGGATTGTTTTCTTGGCTGTCCATGGTATTCTCAGGAGTGTTCACTAACACTAAAGTTCAAAAGCATCAATACTCTTTCTATTCTGCTTCTTCACACTTGCTTGCACTCTTCTGATCTTTATAGGCATCGACATATCACAGCAGCTGAATTATCTTCTCCAAGGCCTTCATACTCTACCAAGCAGGCTTGCATTATCTCTCTAGGTCTCTGGAGAGGGCTTTAATGCTGGGAAAGGTAGAATGAAAGAGAAGAGGATGACCAAGCAGCAAGTTGGATGGAGTCAGTTATAGTGGCAATGGGTACACTGTTGGAAAACCTGAAGAATCAGATTAGGACAGATCATGATGGAGAAAATCTATCTATGTGGTCGCTAAGAATCGACATTGACTTGATGGCAAATAATCAGTCATCAAGATAGTGTGATTCTGTACCTGACATTCCTTTTTTAAATGGAATGCCCATATATTGTCAAAAGCAAAGTTCTGACAGGGGAGTAAACTAAACAGCCACCTCCAGTTTGTAATAATCTCTTAAACTTTCTGATCTAGTGTTTTTGCTGAAAATTGCCAGTGCTGCTTTCACTGCTGGGTATTTCAAATCTGTTGTTTTTTGATATATCCATCTGGAGTAGGAGTGACAATGGAATAGTTCTGAACGTTAATGAAGGTTGAAATTCTAAAGACCAAAACAAAGGTTGCAATTATTCTAGTTGAAATTTGCTTAAAGTAAATTATTTAATCCTCAAAGTGAATAATAATAATAATAATAATAATAATAATAATAATAATAATAATGGCAAAAGAAAGCAAAGAAAAAAAAAGAAAGCAATAGTAATAGGTGCCTTGGGTGCAATCCCAAAACATCTGGACCACCACTTGAAGACCATTGGCATTGACGAAATCATCAGTCAATTGCAAAAGGCAGCTTTACTTGGAACAGCTTACATCCTGTGACAATACCTTTAACACCATCCAACGACATCTGCCTATCCCAGCCCCTTGGGAAGGACTCGATAAATGGATAAAAATGCCAAATCCAGTCTAGACATCTGGCTGACTGTGTGATCAAAAATAATAAAAATTAATAGTTAAGGGGAGAGAATATTTCAAAATCTAAACATATACATTAAACAAGATATATTGTAAAAATAATACCTCTCTATTATTGTATGGATATGAAAAGTATAACTTCCTAACATATTTTGAAATAGGTCATCTTCACCAGGTATATATAGATAAGGATGTGGAGTATTTTGTCTACAAGATTACAAAGAGAACCTTTTGTAATCAATGAATTCCATGAAAGGGGGACCTTGTCATGATTTAACTCTGGCAAACCAACATCTTTCTTTATGTAGTATTTGTTAATATACCTATCCTCTAGCTTCAACCCGGGATACTTGTCAAGCCCCTTACAACTGCTTTATCACCCAAGACTTTATTCTCACAGTCTTGTTAATTAGATTTCTTGAAAGGAAAAAAGAGGGTAGGTTACAGAATCTTAGAAGCTGGCTATGTGTAATGCATACTTGTGTGCTATTTAACCTTTCATTCTACTTTTCATTGGGATGAAATATGTTTAAATCATCTTTCCATACCATTTATGCATTGAAAAATTTAGCTTTGTAATGTGTGAAGGACAATGAATTGTCTTCCCATAATCAGACTTATAAAAGGATTGCTTCCAAATACAATTCTAATATTTACATTTTGTCTCTGTTAACAAGTTGTATACAATATTACTTCAAAATCTAACTATGGAGGAAACAGTAGCATTTTAATGAATTGCATTCTCTACATTCCCTAAGTAGACTTACAGCTGGATAATCTGTGCTACAAATAAATCTTGTAATTGTTATTTCTCCATGGATATTGTAGGATGCTATGTGGTATTCAAGGGTAGTGTTTACAAAATCAGGTTGTTCACAATGCTAATTATTTAAAGAATGGGTTCTACATGTCCATAGAAAAATGTTTTCTTGCAGCTAGTTTGAAGATTGGAATTCTGGAAGTGAAGGAGAAGCAAGTGAAGGAGAAGTCTAGCAGTTGGGTACCTGGAGAATCTAATTGCCCCCTAAGCCTCAAGCTGCTCAGACTGAGCCGGGCCAGAATCATAATTGGTTCTAGACCATGTCTGCATCCTTGCTGTCACTTGAATCCTTTCTGAGCTGGTTGTTACAGTGTCATGTTCTGGCCATCCATGTGAACATGAAGGAAAGCTTCTTTTTCTGTCACAAAGCTACCAAGTTATGAAGAAGCCAAGCTAGATCTAGTTTCTAGCTTTTTCGGTTCAGGATCCTTGGCATTTTCTCACTGTGTCCTGCCATCATCCCTAACTGAAGTTTAAATTGCTGAGAAGGTTATTATGTCTGATACTGTACTTCTCCTTTGGGCAAAAATCAGAATGCAAGTTTTTTCTTTTTTTAGGGTTTTAAATTCTGTTTTAATATGTAACTTTAGTCAATGTGCATAATGGTGTACTTCTGCTATACAGGGTGCTTAGATTGCAGTTAAGTGCTTTTCTGTCTGATTGTAGGTCTTTTAAACATGTTAGTCTGTTTATTTTTCTGTAGGTTATCAATGCTGCTGTAGCTCTTGCGGCCAAACCCAAAAGCCAGGTGGTAAAAAGCACCATGGAAATGTATAAAACCACATGGGAAAATCACATACGTGTACTCACAGAAGCCGTGGATGACATAACAAGCATTGATGACTTTCTTGGAGTATCAGGTGTGCTGCTTTCAATTTCATCTCTTCCCTTTGAAATACCTTCCTTTTCTTAATGATTATTTGAGAGATGGCACAATTCCTTAGGAAGCTGGGTTATATCATCCACCCTCTAGTACCTAGCCAGGTGTGAAATTAGTGTGAAGGAAAGTGAGTCTGAAGACAGAAGAATGCAATTGCTTCTGGTACCCAAAGGAGCTTGCAAAAGATAGCAGAAACTCTTTGCTCCCTTCACCTGTCCTCTACTAGAGGAAGCACAGCATGTCTTGAAGCACCTAACGTACTGCGGGATGTCTTTTAATAAAAAGCAGTAGCATTCCCAAGCAGGCTTTGAGATATTTTATTTATCCTAAGGAAAAAAAAGCCAATTGGTGGGCCCAATTCACACTTGGTTTTAAGGTAAAAGTAATTATAATTGTACGTAATTGGAAATATGCTCTGAAAGAGTTATTCAGCCACATGGTACAGTAAAAGCTCTGGCACACCTCAAATAATATCCATTAGCAGCGAAGTTCAGAAGAAACCATTAGCATTCAAGAAAATTTCAGGAAGTAAAAATGACAATCTAGCTAAACTGGGAATTAATAGTGAGTTTATTCAGGGTCTCATATGTGGGGGGCCACTGGAAACTAATGTTAAGAACTTGTTCATATGCCCATATTGTGACTTATTTATTTGATTGATTTTATTTTTAATTTGACTTATTTATTAGTTCCTGGGTGGTGTGTAAAATGTCAAAAATCTAAAAGCAATTAAAAACATATATGACATACACAAATTGTAAAATCTTACCTTGCAATAGAATTAAACTTACATGATTTAAATTTTAAAAAGAAAAAAAAAATGGTAAGAGGTTAAACGTGTTAAGTGGAGCAGTTAAACAATGTGAGCAAATTGAAACTGATGTGTTTGTAAAGTCTTCGTAACAGCTAGCGTGGATAATAGTCCCACTCATGTCATGTGGAGTGAGTTTCACAGATGCAGGGCAGCCACAGAGAAAGTGTCATCTCATGATCTCCATCTAGGGAGCCATTGTGTATGCACAGCTCCAAACATATGGTCATCTATCTAACACATAATCCTGCCCAATTAGATTTCAGATCTTTACATTCTTTAGTGTATAAGGGCCCCTTTAGTAGTGCATCCTCATCATGAAAGGTCTTAAACTGATGGAATAGGGAGTGAACATTTGGCCCCATCCTGGCATTTAAATCCCCACCCATTATTTTTGATGCTGCAGGGTATGCATCTAAGCAAGTGAGGATAAAATTTTCTATTTACCCCCAGGTGCTATTATTCTGGGCAGGTGTTTGAGAAGGGGGGATGCAGATGTTCAAAAGTATGATTTTCAGCCTGTTTGAGGGACAGCAGGGAGGCTGATACCCATGGGTTTAAAGAAGGCAGAGAAACACATTTCAGTTGTAAAGCTGCACTAACTAGGGTTGCGATACCTCCCTTGGGTCTCCCTCCTGCCTTGCTTGGGTTAGCTAAGATTGAATTGACCTAGTAACTGTTTAACTCCACCTCTGATGTGGCCCAGGTTTCCTGTAAAAAAAAGAATATCAAATCAGGATAAGCAATCAAAGAAAGGTTGGTCTTTTGATGGTCCTGACCAGCATGCAATATTCCAAGTTAATAGGGAGATTACGTGAGCATCCGGTAAGAGTCATATGAGCATGAGTCACCTCATACAGCAGCCAGAGAGGCTGGTTTATTATGGTTTGTACATGCAAATACTTATGTGATTTGGTCCTGCACACACAAAATGTGCACATTCAAGAAATCTACATGGGGAAGTTGCATATGACATTTCTGTGTGTGATCTTTTAAATAAATAATTACAGAATAGATCAATACTTGGATACTATCCAATTTAGATTTTTTGACTCTCTGCATATCAAGCAAATGTTATAACCATAATGCTACTGTGACATAGCTGATAGCAGTAGCTGCAGCAGATATTACAGAGTTGGATAATGGTGACCATCCAAACAGGGGAGGGGGCTTTCCTGCCACTGCGTGCAATAGCCAACCAAAATGCAGTGTGTTCAATCTTGGCAACTTTAAGATTTATAGACTTCAATTCTCAGAATTCTATGCTGCTCTAGAACAGAGTTAAGTGCAGCAGATAAATCAAACAGCAACACTTGAGCCAACTCAAACTGGAAAACTGCTTTGCAATCAGAGCAGGAAAACACAGGTAGAGGTTGTATTCATGGGCTGTGGGTGAATAGAAGAAATCATCACCTGTTCTTGCCTTCAAAAAATGGTTAGTACTCTTTATTTCTGATGAGGCAACTGACAGTGCAAATATGCCTTCAATTTTAGTTCTTAACCTTGATCAGATTGCTTTTCTAATAAGGTGTCTGAATTACAAAATAGGAAATAAAACAGGGATGAATATCCAGAAAATTGAATTCAGCTGAAACAAGAGAAGGAATTTAGGAATAAAAGCTCTTCCCTTTCCCTCTGGAATTACTGGCCCACACTTTGAAATGTAGGGATCTGTATAAACTGACACATACTAGTGTCAGTGCCACTTGTGCTCGTATGTTATCTGTGTCATTCTTTTTCAGTGAGTTTAGAAAAAAACTGCCAAAAATATGTACTTGTCACAGATAGATAAATCCAGTTTCTCATGGTTTGTCTGAATTGCCTAGAAGAATGAAGAAGGTTTTGGGTAGAATGCAGACTTCATCATGTTTAGAGCAAACTAACTGAAACTTTAGTCCATTGATTTTAATAAGCTTTTCTAATCATGACAGCTAGTGTGGGGTAGTAGTTAAGGTACTGGACCAGGAAGAGGGGGATCCAGGTTCTAGTCCTCCTTTATGTATAGAAGCCAGCTGGATTATTTTGAGCCAATCATAGACTGTGAAGTTGAAAAACATCTATCTACCAACCTGCACTAGATAAGTGTGGTCGATTGCTATCCATAACCTTCAACAGAAGAGGCCTTCATCTGGGAGTGGACTGATTTGGGCTGTTGGTAAGAATCATCATAATTAAGAATTATTCAAGAATCATGATTAATATTGTTGGTATTTTCACCAGAAACACCAGCTGTCTTTTTGTCTTAAGAGCTTGGATTCACAAAGCTTTGATCAACTGTTATAAACAACTAAATTTGGATCCTAGCCATTTTGGATCCAGCCCATTTTCTTGGGCAAATATTTCTTTCTCTACCTTATTTCTCCAGCTGTGAAGATTGAGAACAAGCTCTCTTTCCTACTGGTTAATTGGAAGAAGATCTACAAGACTGGCAAATTTGCATGATAGAATTAGGATATGTGATATAGTGCAATCTTGTATGTATTTTCAGAAATAAATCCCACTGAATTTAGCATGACTTTTTCAAATAAATGAGCATAAGACTGCAGGATTGTTCGGTAAAAGTATTTTCATTTTGCGTTGGTCTGATATTGGTGGAGTAGTGCTAAGTGCTGAAGGGATTAGAATTTCCCAGAAAAAAAATTATTTTAATTATTTTTAAAGTGCTCAAATTTGGTTGCTCCTTGTTTACTACTACTACTACCATGTATTATTTCACTATACTGTGTTTTCATGAATGTGCTTAACAGTTCAAAGGAAACTGAGAGACTTAAATGGCACTAGAATAGCATACTACAGAGTGGACCTGGCAGATATTTTTAACCTGCCCCATGATGGACTTTTATGGTTCAGCTCATTTCTCTTGGCATATTTTCCTCATTCACAGACTAATTTATTTTTCAGTCAACAATGCAGAAAACATCTACTAATCAGGCAAACTCATTTAACTTTTAATCATGTGCTAAATGGAAACTTGAATATGACTCATGGAAACTGGCTGCCAGTTTCTACTGAAATATATACTGTTGATTAGATTTCCAATTTGGCCACTTGGGTTAAAAAGTGAGTCTTTGTCACCCAGTTGTATTGGCTAGCTCCACATAATCCCCAAAACAAGATATAAACTAAAGACTTTGTTGTTGACAGAAAGTCCAGCATGATGAAATTGCTCTGTGGAATCTTCTGTAATGATGCAAAATCAATTGAGAAATTATAGAAATACAAAACCCAGTTTTGGCAAGGGCTGTATTGCAGTAGAGAGAGAAGCAAAGTGATTTCATTGGCTCTGCTAAGAGACCAGACACATTCAGATCTCATTCAGCAGTTATAAATCAGAAGGAGTGCCGCACCAAGTCATAGTTTGTGAAAGCTTATGCTTTTAATAAAATTTGTTAGTCTGAAAAAGATGCTACAAGACTCTTCCTGATTTTGGCTCTCTTCCTACAAATTCAGCAGTAGCCATTTTAGCAACCTACTTGACTATTTCCATCCTACCTGGTTATTATAAGATCTTTTAGTTTTAAGAATCAGACCTTTGCTCTTCCTCCCTATACCCCATTTTTTTTCCTTTTGTGTTATCTTTCTTAGCTTATAAACTAGAGGGCAGGAATTGTTCTGATTTTAGTTGACTGCATACAAGCCACTGTGAGAGCCTTAGCAAATGAAAAGCAGGGTAAAATGCTTTAAAAGAATAATAAATAAATGTACTGGTGACAGCAGAGAAAGGTATATCTAAGCTATAGAGGAATACAAACAAAGTTACGATTGGCTAAGTTACAAGAGACTGCAAAAAAATTATACTTCTTTAGAACAGTGGCCAGTACAAAATCTTTCTAAAGATGTTCCTGCTTTGAAACCTCTTTCTGCAAACATGAAAGGTTTAAATAAAACTGGAAAGGCCTCAGATCTGTAAATGGGATAAGGTTCTACATTATATCAAGCAGATTCCTAGAAATGTAAGCAGGAATGCAGGCAAATCTGAAATGCCAGTCCTAGTTTGGGGAAAGGAAGGAATTGCCATTTGTTTTTAACCTCTTTAGTTCTTTCATGGCACCCTGTTAGCTTTGGTGCCATGGAATCTTTGAAGAATAGATTTGGAAGGTGCATTAGATGTAATTTCGTCCAATCTGCTGCTCGGTGTGAGATCTCATCACAGAGAACCATCCAGCCTTTGTCTGAAGACTTCCAGTGAAGGAGAACTTCATGTGATAGCCTAACATGTGACTAATAGCTTATACAGTCAAGAAGTTCTCCCTGTTGACCCTACTTTGTGCAGTTTTAACCCACTGGTAGTAGTTCTGCCTCTGGGGCAACAAAGTCTACTCTCTCTTCTATGTGACAACCCTTTAAATATTTGAAGAGTGCTGTATATCTCCCCTCAGTTATTTTTTGGGTAGACTAGCCATAGCCACTTCTTGTGTGATTATTTTAAATACTTTATCCCATATTTATCTGGAACTAGCATTAGATTTGTAGAGATAAATCTATATACTACTAAAACTCTCATTGTGTTTATCTGTTTGTCTGTTTGCACCCTCAAGTTAGCCCAAATGGTGCATTATACTGAACAATTTTTGAATCAAGGTACCTAAAATCTGCTAACTTAAAGAAGGTGTAAAAAATCCAGGATCCATTACCCCTGTGGAATTAAAATTTCCACGATGTTCAAACCATTTTTATTTGCAAAGTTGTGGCTGATGCAGCATCCCGGCAGTCACGTGATCATGATTTCCAACACTCCCTGCCAACTTCACACAAGCAAAGTCAATGGGGAAGCTGGCAGGTCGCTCCCCCTTCCACTGCTTTTTTGCCTGCCCGTGGTCATTCTGTTTATCTGTTTAAGTAAGTAAATATTGACTTATTATTGATGTTTATTTGCCACTACAATTATTTTGCTATTTACAATATATACTCTTTTTAGATGATCCCAGGACTGTCCGGCACTGGGGTAAAA
Organism: Liasis olivaceus; assembly: GCA_030867105.1. Taxonomy (NCBI): domain Eukaryota; kingdom Metazoa; phylum Chordata; class Lepidosauria; order Squamata; family Pythonidae; genus Liasis; species Liasis olivaceus. The sequence goes on along the minus strand of CM061353.1, from coordinate 16,242,192 downwards.
AAAATATGGTCAGCCTAAAATTTAATATTCATTCTGATCACAACAGATTGCACAACCTTTCTCTCAAAGGATGACCCAACGGGTCATAGAGTTGTCTAGTGCATCACAAAATTAACTTTTATGCCTATAGACAGAACAGCAGCAGCAAAAGGGCCCTATTTACTGAACCTGATTTTGAAGGATCATCAATGATTATCTAGTTTTGAATTGAATCTGGGTGAACCTTAACTAAATGCATATTTAGATGAAATTCCCACAGAGATTAGATTGTGTGTATAACTTTCACTCTAATGCTTTGACTTTTTTTTTTGAAGTGCTTCTTAAATTGAATAAAAATATTGCACAAACCCACATTTAAAACAAAAGTCTCAGAGAGATAATATATAGTCATGGAAAGTGCAGTGTGAAACAGTATTCAGTAATGATGGTATGAAGTTTAAATTCATGGTATTGATTGCATTAGGTTTTAGCAAGACAAAACCTTTGCTCTGCATTTAAACAGGGAATGCCAGATGGGTCCCCTATTTCTTGTGTACAATGAATTTGCTTCTGTCTTGACATTTTTGAAAAGACGTGCATGCCGCACCATTTGCACTCTTTCCTGGACCAGGAGGGTCTGCTTTCTGTCACTTATGCCCAGATTACCTCCTGAATGGGTTACTGTAACGCGCTCTACATGGGGCTGCTCTTGAAGAGCATTCAGAAGCTGCAGCTGGTGTAAAATGTGGTGGCAGGGGCAATTAGATGCACTCCTCGAGCAGTGCATGTTACACTTCTGCTCTGTGAGCTGCATTGGCTACCAGGTGCAATTCAAGGAGGTGGTAATGATCTATAAAGCACTGAGATGGGACTATGATATTTGAGGGATCACCTCTTCCAGGTACTCTACCCATCCCATCAAATCCTACAGGAGAGCCATGTTCAGGTCCCATCCGCTAAGGAACATCATCTGATGGGACCTAGGAAGAGAGCTTTTCTCCCATGGTGCTTGCCCTTTGGACATCATTCCCTCAAAATTCAGATTGATCCCTACCCTTCTGGCCTTTAGGAAGGGCCTGTAGTCATGGCTGTGCCACCATACTTGGGGGTCCAGTGGTAGTACTGAGCCTTGTCAATGGTTATACTGAATGGGATGTATGATTGGGATTCACCTGCTGACTGTGAGTATGGTTTGTGTTTAATTGAGTTTGTAATAATGGTTTTAGTACATTGTATGTTTGTTGCATTTATTTATATTTTGATTGTTCTTGTTGTTGTTTCTAACTGTTATGAGCCACCCAGAGTTACATATGTGAGATGGGCAGCTATACAAATCAAATAAGTAAGTAAATCTGCAGAAATTTGTATCATGTCAGTGAGCTGTTCTGAAGTTTACCCTTTGGTTTTGTCATTGTGTCTTTACTGAGCTAATCCATGAGATAACTGTGAAAAATTCAACCCCCAAATATTGCAGATTATCTTCTGTTACGAACAAAATACTTGGTGGGATGTCATCTCCGAGTTGCATTCCTGTGCTTTCAGATAGCATAGAACTTGGCATAGAAGAAGTCTCTTGAAATGCTAACATGCAATTCCTTGTAAAGGTGGTAGAAAGGTGGAGTTAATTCATTCCAAGTTCCCAACATGGTCTCCTTTCTGTAATCAGCTCTGCCTTTGGGGTACACGCATTCTGGTGCCAGTTCTGCTCTTGTGCTCCACAGAGCTCAGTGGCCCACTTAATTGGTCAATATGAAATAATAGATGAAAGCAGTTTATCCCCCTCAGTATGTGTGCATGTAGTGTTTCATTTTGGGAAGGGGATCTACTGTGAGCTGTATTATCTAGTTTATTTATTTGCTTAAGCTCAGTCATATGTAAACTAATTCTCTGGTGGGCAGTCTGCAGCCTTAGGGCCACGTGCAATCTTGAACAATTCTTAATCCAACCAAAGTTGATGGTCTTATTTTCTATGGTTTCTGGTGAGCATGAATTGCCAATTCTTGCACAAATCATGCACAACCTTTCAATGGGGTAACAGGTTCTGAATTTTCTTAGCTTGGAGAATGAGACTGTATGAAATGGAATACATTGCGGGATTCTGCTTGCTACAGTACTTATCCAGAAGTCAGGATGAAGGATATGTGTTTTAGGTGTGAAAATTCAACAATACTTTTGACACTGTAGGGTGTTTTACAAGCCAGCTGAAGGTTTATTCTCTTGTTTTCATTGGCATTATGGAAAACTTCCTCTGGATTTCTGTGCCTGCAAAAATCAATATCCAGTATATTTTTAGTAGCACTGATGGAAAAGTTTGCCCCATGTTCTTTACTCACTGCAACATTTTGTACTTGCAGACTGTTATGGCATCATGTCCAGAGACTAGTGCGCAACTATCCTAGTTAAAGATGCATTCTATTTTTGGAATGATTTTCATTTAAAAATAGGAGAGTGTTGTATGTGCTGGAAATATGAATAATTGTGTCACTAGAGACCTTTAACTGTTCCAATTGAGTGTTACTTATCTATTTTCCTCAAGATTATTCAATACTGTCCTTGTCCAGAATCTTTTTACAAGAATTGGTTATAACCAGCAATAATTTTCAGAGATACTTTTTTCCTAGTCTTAATGCAAAACAGCAGATTTAGAACAGGTTTTAGCTTAGTTTTAAATAATCTCTATTGGGATCCAATTTCGAAGAAGCCCCTTTTCCAATAGTTCCTTTTATTTCTATGCATCTTGTTCACACTTTTTTAAAAAAAGAACTTTAAGGATTCTGCTTAAATTATTTAATGAAAATGCCATCAACCTGTTCTAAAAACAACTGCATTGACTTCTTCCAGTGAAGAATACTTGCAGATGTATTGTTGCATTCTTTATTTCCAACAGTATATTTGCAAAATAATCTTCAAGTCTTCATTTACAAGCTGAAGGCATTTGTTTTATGGCCTTTGAAAGCAGGTGGAAATCAGTTGCTTGAATTTATGCTAGATGTTCTCTGCCTGGTAGGGACTGAAGGAAACAATTTTGCAATGGAGAATGAGGGCAAAGAGACCGTTTTATTGTTGTTGCTGCTTTCTTGCAAGAATGAACTTTATGATGACTCAAGGGGCATGTTATCAATTTTGAAGACTAAAACCGCTTTCCGTGTCTTTGTGATCTTCCCTGGTCATTGTGTACATTTGCAAATAAACAAATACAATAGTAATGAACTCCACTACTTTTTTTTCTTACAAGAGGGATGGGTTTATAAAATAGCTGCCCTTGAAATATATGATAATTCAGAAAATGCCGAATGAAAAATGATATGAAGGAAAGTCAACTATAATTGATACTTGTAATGGGCATATAATTAAATAAATAAAATGTCATTGGTAGTACAGCACTGAGAATATGGAAGGGGAAATGCTAAGGTCAGGATTTCAGAACCCAAAGGGAGTTTTCAGGCTAATGAAGATCTTTATCTCCAAAGAGCAATTTATCATTATCCAGCACTTTTGTACATTTCCTGATAAGCAGCCCTTTCTGTAGAGTCAGGAAACTGAACTAGGTGAAACATTTGTGGTAAGGTTGCTCTTGCACCCTGATTTATCCTATAATTAAATGTAGGCTTAGTTTATGCTTACCCGCTGGGATTCACTATTAGTTGATCTGCTGTGGAGGAGGCTTTTGAAATGCAGCTTAATGGGGTTCTGCACCTTTGGACATTGATTAGGAAGACACGCTTTAGAACTTGCACAGGCACAGCCTCTGTTTTTTATTAAGGCGGCCCAATATTTTTCAGGCTTCCTTAAAGCAGAGGCATCTTGGTTTTCAGGCTTGGATGAAAGCCTGAAAAGAAAAAAAAAAGGGGGGGTACACTAATGAAGAGCAGAGAAGGCCAAAACACTTCCTCTGAATCATTTTCAAAGTGTGCCCAACCCTACTGCTTAAGTCACCTTTCTTTTTCACATGCTTCCTTTGATACGTGTGGATAAATTGCCATTTCTTGAATTCACTGATTTACTAAACTTCTAGCCCACTCCCAAATGTCTAGTAACACAATGAGAACAATATAATATAACACAAAAGTGTCATAACTAAGAAGATGGAGAGAACAGATAACAGCAGATCATCATCCCCTCTTCTTCACAAATAGTCTTAACTTTCTCAGCAGGCCAGCTGGAAAGCACCCAGCTTGACTTGACATTGATCCTGTGACTGCAACTATATTTTCTCCTTTCTGCTTTCCTAGAGTTGCTAATTAAAACTGTCCCTTTTCTCTCTGAAAGCTCAGGGTTCAGCAATGGGGAAATGATTACCTTTAAGCCCTAGATAAAGAGATGAGGTTAGGCTAACACACCTGTCTGATAGTTATGTAGGAAAGTGGGGCAGGGTTTCCACATCCACTGTGTATTTCTAAAATGCTGATCTGATCCTGGTTTCCAGCTCAGTTCAATGTCATGTTATCATGAGAGTTGTGGAATAAGACAGTTGAAGGGAAAATTTCCTTGGGCCATATTTTGAAATGAACTGGTTTGTAGATCCTAGCTTAAAGGGAATCTCAAAATACTATAATTCTTTGAACTGCAGGCTGCTTAGAATGTGGTGTAGTTTTTAGCTCAAAAATTACTTGCATTACATATACAGTACAAAGAAAGTTGGATGCAAAAATTCATATATTGAAAACCTGCATTCAAGAGACATACATAATAAAACGACATATATGAATATTACAATTGTATATGGATTGTTTGATTTTTTAAAAAGAAGAGATACAGATGCTGAGTGCAAGAGATTTCTGATATGCAAATAGAAATGATTCCTTTGCCCCTACTTTTTTAATTGTAAGTTTGTGTGATAAGGCTTGTCTTTTAGTGTTAGTTCTTTGAGATACTGTAGTCCAGACAAGAAGCACAACAATGAATACTAGCTCTATCTTTATTGTAAGGTTACATTAACAGAACATTGCAGATTTGCCTGTGCTGGAGCAGATCATAAGGACCTTCTTCAAATGACAGCTGCTACAGTATTTTCTGCCTGTCTCTTTCTGTGCTCTTTGTAGGGAAATAAACTTTGCAGCAAGTCCAACGAAGAGTGAAGTCTTTACAACTAACTCTCTCCAAGATTCTGCCATTTAATATGGGAGGTGGTGGCAGTAATGATTCTATACTCTTTATCAAGTATACATTACAGATTCATGAAACAAATAAAATGAGGCACTATCTCTTCCTGCAAAAAAACAAAACAAAACACAAACACTAGATTATGTATTTTATTCTATAGACAGTATAATGCAGGGTTCTTTATGCATAGGCTTCCTTCCTGTGTTGCTTTCTGCAAGGCTTTTGCAACCATGCAATGCCATTTGCGCACTTCAGGATCTCTGCCAGATGGGAAGATTTTGAAAGGACGCTCCTTGGAGACTGAATAAGAATGGTCTCTGTTGCATTTTTTTTATTATTATTAATTTACATGCAGAAAAAAGTCCCTATTCAGCTATGAGCAATGAATCTTCTTTGATTATTGCTGAAATCCTGGGATACCATTGCAATTCCAAGCATGATGAGTGGGAGTGAAAAACCTATGAAAATGCAGACAAGGCATGAGAGTTATTATAGGGGTGTAGGAAAGGAATCAAAATGTTGGATTTTGGTGCAGAATTGGAATGTGTTTTCACAAGCACATTCTTCAGCTGATATAAGATTCTGATCTGACATGCTGTGACAGGAACTTTAAATTATAGAGAAGCATTTATTCTCCAAGTATTGTCTTAATGCTAGTATGTGATTTCCCTGGCATGAACCGCTGTTACTAAGATTCACTTCCAGCAGCCTCTGTATGAGAGCAAAAGTGTTTTAGGCAGCCTTGAATGAAAATCAAGTCGTTTGTGAATGTTTTCATTATGAAGGCCGAAGGCCGAATGGAAACAAAACTATCCTTTTTTCATTATCCTTTAGTTATTGAAAAACCTTCCAGCCAAAATAAAATGGTTGAATGTTCTGAATAAGGGTGAAAGGGAAAAGGGAAACTGTTTCTTTCACCAATGTAAGTGCAGAAATCTGACATTTATATTACTGTTGTGTAAAAAATGGTCTGCAGGTGAATGCTAATAGAATATCTTTCACTTTGCAAGCACCACATAGAATGATCTGTTTGAAGCTAAAACAAGCCTTCAAAATGGCTGCTGTTGAGCTGAGGTCAACTGGGCATTTATTTATTTATTTATTTATTTACTTACTTACTTACTTACTTACTTACTTACGTACTTACTTACTTACTTACTTACTTATTTATTTATTTATTTATTTATTTGGCTTGTATGCTGCCCATCTCCCCCAACGGGTGACTCTGGGCGGCTCACAATAAAAAACATTATATTGTTTTGTGGACTAAAAAATGTACTCTGAAATTTTTCAGTAAGACAGATCTATTCCTTAATTTTACTACATACTGCAGGAATTCTTTGAAGTCATTTGTGTTAACTGAGGTAATAATTTTATCTCAGTGTTCAAGATGACACATTGGGAATCATTTTGGAAGGTGACAGGCCATAAACCAAGTAAAAATTAAGAATATCGAGTAGAATCAAAGAAAAATAAATCACCTTGATGATAAACTGAGATTGACGTTTAAGCATTTCTTTAGTCTATAATGGCAAAATGTTTTAAGTGGCAACCTATTTTATCAGAAGGAGTGGTGGAACTAATGAAAATAAGATGAAGATGGTTAATAATAGCTGATCAATGGAAATATTTGGAAATTCCCCAAAGGATAAAGTACAAATTATAAACAATCTATATAATGTGTATATGTAACTTAAGGGATTAGTTATTAGTTATTTTGAGTCAGTCAATGTTTTTGTTTAAATCATCCTTACTGGAATAGGGTATAATAATTACAGCAGTTTCAGAGACTTGGTCTCTCAGGTAACTATGCTGACAATGAACAAACTATCTTGTACCATTCCCCAGCCTGATGCCTTCCAAGGGTCTGGATTTTAATTCCCATCATCCTCAGCCAGCCCAGCTTCTGGTGATGCTTTCTGGGAATTTTGGAGTTAAAATCTAAATCATTTGTAGGGCATCAGATTGGGTAAGGCTGCCCAATAGAAACCAAATTAATACAGTCATTTTTCTGTTTAAATCCTGTTCAAGTAGAACAAGAGATGTATCCATTTGTACATGCTGACCTTTCTAAGGCTTGGAATGCTGATTAAAATCATCACTCAACTGCTTCTTTGGTATTTTTGCTGTTTGTGTCTGATGATTTGTTGAAAATAAATTGCTGATGAAAATTTGAGGCATTAAGTAAAACACTTTGGTAAACATAGATGAATAAGTGCTGTAGATATACTAGAAGGCACATGGCGGTAAGAGTGTGCAACCAAAGTATGAACACATGATTGAACATGACACATTGTCATGGGTGGCCACTACTGCAGTCCTCTGTACAAGAACAAATTCAGATTAAAAACCTTCCAACCTCATCCTCTGTATAAAAGCGGCTGATGCCAGCAAGTGAATTGTGTGACTCTGATGAAGTTCTGAAAGCAGATTGTGATGTGATGTGTTGTGATGTGAAGGGTTTGCTATTTGAAAGGAAATGCCAACAACTCCATTTGAGAGACTGGGATGAGGCAGAGGGAATGTTTGATCCCTAGCATAAATGGAATCTAAACTATTTAGGATATTAGTTTAGTTTACAGAATTGTGTTTAGAAGGGCAATGCTGGTGTTTAGAAGGGCAATGTTTAGAAGGGCAAACAGATGCTTAACCACTAATTTATTATGCCTGAAGCTGGGCAATAGGAAGCTGCATTTTGTGCTATAAAATGAGATATAGCCATTTTACGTATAAATCATTCTGCTTTTTAAAATATGATTTCTTAAGATTTAGTTGAATAGAACTAGTGATAATCACTCTGTCATACAAGGTACACTGTGATTAATCATAACATCTTTTGCATCTTTTTATAACATAGTGGTTCCAATATGGCAATATTCCAGTATTTGCAAACATTGCCCAAATGTTGACACCAAATAGGAGTTATGCAGGGAATAAAATGATACATGCCTGGGTGAAGAGATTTATCCTGCTTACATTGAAAAAGAAATACTCTGATTGTAGAAAATGTCCCCAAGTGTGAAGAGCTAGAATGGGCTTTTTTGGACATGAATGTTGCCGTTAGTCAGACAGTCTTGTACAGAGGAGAAGAGGCAAATCAGCGCTCACCTTGATGTTACAGCCAACTGGGTAACAGCAGATAGTTCAGACTGACAGCCAGATTTAGGAAAATAATGCTTGCCTGGCCACTTATATCAAAGCAAAATTATTTTCTCATGCAGGGAGAGTAAAAGGCCAAAATGAAAACAAGCCTATTAATCTTCTTTTGGGAACTACACCAACTTGGATGCCTTATCATTAAGGTTTTTCAATCACAGCAGAAGCCATTAGGCATAGGAATTTTGAGACAGCAGTCATCTTAGGAGAGGAGATCAAAGCAATTCCATCCCACCCCAGAAATGTTAAAATACAGGAAAGGATGTTGAGCAGAGACAAATAATTATCAAACTACAGTTGGTGGGAACTCAGAAGGCATTTGCTGCCGATATAAAAGGATACATTGCACAGATGGAAGAGCTATTCTGTAGATTCATGTGCACCCAGTGGAAAAATGTGGGAGTTAAGACAAAACTCCAGTGATGAAGCAAATGAATCAGAATCTCGTCTGAGAAAAAAATGGTAAAGCTTCAGTGGAACTGTCAAAACTCAACTAACAGAGATTTTGGCCTGCTAATTTGAAAGGATCATCATCAGCTGGAATTTTTAAATGTGATTAAGGGATCAAAACCACAGCATTGAAGGTGAAGAGGAGTTTTTTGGTAGAACATAAAATCTGAAAAAGGGAATAGTCAGAAAATTTTGAAGTACTAGAAAGGTTACAGAAGTAATACTAACAGCACAAGTTTCCTAAAGAAAGTTAAGACTGAAAAGTGCTGCTAAGTTCCAGGAACTTCTGCAGGGGTGGGGTGTCAAAAAGTCAAAATGGTGGCGGTGCCTGTAACCATATGATGATTGGGGGGCTTTGCTAATACAGTTGTGGCTATTTTGAATTTTTTGACCCCTCTGATACTTTTTCTTCGGTCTTAGAGTGTCTTTTCTATTCCCCCCCCCCCCCCTTGTAATACCCTTGCTCCTTGCTCCCTTGTAATTCCCTTGCTCCTTTTCCAGCCTCACCAAATATGCAATTTAGGTAGATCTGATTTTTTTTTAAAAAGTGTACAAATCCAGCCCTGAGTTTAAAACAATGCTTTCCCTTTTATTTAGTTATAATTCAAATATATATCACCACCTGTCTCATATGTATGACTCTGGGCAGCTTACAAACAATTAAAATGAATATAAAAACAACAATACAATTTAAAAAACCACTATAAAACATATAAAAAACTATAATAAAATACATAAAACTCACAGCCAAGGTAACCCCATTCAGCAAAACAATCAGTACAGCCACTGCATTGGCTTTTCTGGGACCTCATGCCAGTTTGGAGCTTGCGAAAAGCCAGCAGTTGGGGCCAATCTGATCTCCAGGGGGATGATGATCCAGAGGGCAGGTGCCATGGTGGAAAAGGCTGTCTTCTTGTGTCCTGCTAGGTGACACTCCTTGGCTGATGGGACCTGAAACATGCCCCTCCTGCTGGACCAGATGGGACGGGTAGATGTAATTGGGGAGAAGTGGTCCCTCAAGTAACCCAGTCCCGTGCTATGTAGGGCTATTTATTTTTCCAGAAGAGAGGGATTATATCCTTTACATAATGCCTTCTATCACCCTGTGGTTCAAGGCTAACTACAGAGATAAAACTCAGAAGTAACAATTTCCGTCTGCATGTGGAGCTCAGTATGTAAAAAATTGGACCTGGGAAAGCTCAAATTCACTTCATGCTCAAATGACAAGTAGCCTGATAGGACAATGGAATTGCACATAGTCTTTTCCTAACCAGATATCAGCTTTATGGGGAATATAGCATGTGTTCTATTAAACAAAATCACAAATGTGTGATTTTAGAATACATATGTTATTTTTGAATGACCTACAAGGTTCTTCAAGATATCCAACTACAAGTGGTCCTCATTTAACAACCACTCATTCAATGACCGTTCAAACTTGTGATGGTGAAACGAGTGGTAGTTACAACCAGTCCTTGAAATTCCAGCCAGCACAGCACCCCCTGTGGTCACATGATCATGATCTGAGCGCTTGGTAACCAGCCCAGATTTCTGAGTGTGTCAGAATCCTGCAGTCACATGATCATTTGTGACCTTCTCTGCAGGCTTCCCACAAGCAAAGGTGATAGGGAAGCTGGCAGGAAGTCAGAAGATATGATCACATGAGGTCCTTGCTTAACAACCCATGTGGTCCTCGCTCAATGATGATAACCTTCATTACCAGTTGTTCCACCTGTTGCTAAGTGGCATGATCATGTGATGTCATGCTTTATGACTGCATTACTTAGCAATGGAAGTTCCAGTCCCAGTTACCATCATTAATTTAGGACAACCTGTATACTATTGAGTCCTATTAGCAAAAACATGTTAAGGTTCGCCTGTTTACAGAAGAAAGAGGATTACTTGTGAGCCAATAAAACAATGTATATAATTTACAATTGGCATTATAAATAAAGTTACCATTTGTGAATGAGATTGTTTGGGGAGTGTGTGTATATCTGTATGTGCATCCATGGGTTGGTTCAAAAGGCATGTTTAGTTCTCGGTGACTTCAGCATTAAATAGTAAATTGAGTTTGTGAATGGCTGTCACATTCTGTATTCAAGAGCTGAGTCATCACGCAATGAGCAATCAAGTGATAAACACACCACAAATATGCCTATATGAAGGGCCCCTTTAGAGGGTTGGTGTTTCTTGGTGACCGATCTGAAAGCAGCAACGAAGTCAATGCAAGTTAATCTCTACTAGTATAGTACAAGGTGTAGGATCTGTACTGTGTAGTGGAGTACTGTAGTTATAGAATCTAGCTGTAATTCAAAATCACAATTGCCTCCTTTTCCTCTCTCAAAGATCTTTCCACTTTGGACTTTTCTGTCATCATCAGTCCTCTCTGTTTTGTTTCATTGAAAATCTGTCTCATTTTAGTTTTATTTAATAATACTTTTTTCTTTCCATGAATAAGCTGTTTCTCAGTATATGTGCATGCGGGTATATAGTGTTAATATCTTATTCATTACTTTTTTGCTTATCTGAATTTTTCCAGTGTGCTTATCTATATTTTTCCATTATTGAGATGTCTACTAGAATATTTAAAGATTCCTTAATGCCACCAGCTCTGATAAATAGGAAACAAAAATATCTATTTTAGTTAATGGGAATCATCTAAATCAGGACAAAGTTCTACTCAAGATGTTTGAATACAAATAAAAGATGAAGTGGGCCTACTAATACTCACTATCTTTAGCCTTTCTTTCATTTAGGACAATATCTTATAAAAGATGCTCTTTTCATGTGATGGGAGATCTTTGACTTCTTGACTACACAGAGGCTATGTGCATGTGCCTCTTTAGAATCAAATCCAACACATTCCACATCCCTAATATTTCTAATAGCTGTGTAAGGGAGGAGCAATGATGTCATGCTTATCATGATGTCATCACAGAGGTTATTTGCACAATGATATGGTGTACATGATATCATTCCAGTGTCATCAGGCTTTCTAAGAAACACCTGTGATGACAGCTGTCGCTCTAGTTGAAGCCTAACAGCAGTCTTTGCATCAGTATGTACCTGTACATACATAAATATATGCATATATCAAAAGTATTAGTATACAGATTCTTTCTTTGGAACTTAACATCTTGTGTTATGTCAAACCCACTTGCTTACATATTTAGCAAATACCATTTCAGACTAGGTTTTCAGCATCTGAATGTGATTTTTTTTTTAACCAAAGTTCGAAGGAAAGGAAACAAAATGCAAGGTGCACAAAACAATATAATACTGTATATTGTACAAAGGACTTGCTTAAGTTTTCAAATGAATAGCATTTGCCTCTAGGTTTTACTCCCCCAAAACGTGAAGGTTTAGACTCAAATGAAAAATTAATTATGATTTAAATTCTACGGTAAATGTAAGCTTCCCCACACCAATCCATGTTCATTTGTTCTTGTGTGATATGTCCTTCTGCTTTTATGGATTGGATCCAACCACTGATATGGTCTAGCTTCATTAGAAATGGGACTCATCTATCTAAAACCTTGTTTTGTTTTGTTACTTAAATTTGTTCAACTAAGTCTGGGCTGCCACATCTCACATTTATGAATGCAGTGTGACATTTTTACAGCCTCTGGCAATTTTCAGTTTTGTGTTATAGATAATCTTACTGCTGTTTAATGAGCTTACTATCAGTTTTTCTGGGATGAGAAATATAATTTTAACCTCAATTTAGTAGAATTAAGTTGGAGTTCATAGGCTTGTGTAATATTATTACCAGTTTTATCAGAAATTGCCTTGAAAAGAATAATGCATTTGAAAGCTGCTATCCATCATTCCAGTTTCCCCCTTGTTTGTGTGTTTGTGTGTGTAAGCATACAAGTCTATGTATACTGGATATATATTTTCATAACATCTACCCATAGATTTTGATGGTCTATGTTGCATATACAGGAATTGTCTGCCCATTTATCTTTCATATCTTGAAAGTCTTTCCCTGCATTTTCATACATTCTGTTTTCTGCTGTTTTACCTCAACATGGATTCTCTAGAGATGTGTGGATGCTGCCCTGGACTGGGGTTAGAGGTGATGACCCCTGTTGCCCTTGAGATGCAAAGGATCAAAGAGGTTTCTTATACTAACACAAAGCTGCAGAGTGTTAGTGGAGAAGAATAAGCTGATGTGCAGGTCATGCTCTCTTCCCCTGGCTTCTGCTATGATACCTGGAGAGTAAATGAGGCCTCCTTGCCTGGTTCCAGTCCATACAGAAACTCAACTACACCTTCTGGGGCTCTTTTGCCCACTTACAAAGTAGAGACAGCCTGCTTGTGAAGACTCAAGCCAGTAGATACCTGGACAAGGAGAAGTGGCTAAAATACTCTTTGTCTTGTTCAAATGGCAGGAACCTTAACTAGGCACAGGACTGGGGCAAACCTATGTGACTGCTCTTGAGGTAACTCCAGGGTGAGGTTTAAGTACATTTATGTGTACTTAGCAATCATATTAGATTTTAAAATAAATATTAGATGCGAGGAGGGAAGGGGGTAATCACATATCATAGGAGGTTATATTTCCCTATGCTGACTTCCTTGTGAGGGAAGGGGGATTTAACTGAAATCATAGTCAGCATGAAGATTTAAACTCCTTCTCCTTGTACAGTAGAATTCCAGTGATTACTGCACACACATAACTTTGTTAATTTAAAGAAGAATCTACAGAGCAATAGTATTTTTGAAGACCCTTGAGGAGCTTCCTCATCATGGCTTGATGGAAACAAGTAGGATTCTATGCTTAACTTTAGCTTTACTATAAAGTGTATGCTGTAACATTCCACAATATTATATGCGTTCTGCTCCATGTGGTTTTTAATAGCTGCAAAAGGAGCAATTAAAAGTGATACATTATTGACCAATATGAGCCATCAACTCTGTGTCTCCAGAAAATGGTGTTCACTGGAGCTGGGACTTTCTGGATGAATGCCCTTTGGTAATGTGGCTGTTGCTACATTATACTGAAGGTTGTAATTTATATGGGTTGAAAAGCATAGCTTTTCCTGTAATTGAAAATGTTCTTTAAAGGCATTTCATTGGCAGTCTTCAACTTAACATAATATATTAAACTAAAACAACAATAAAAATCATTTTCCATTTATCTTTTTTTTATTACAGTGCACATAGCGATAACAGATTTGATGCAGTATTGACAGGGCACTTAAATGGATGGTTTCCACATTCAGTTCTGTGCTGCTTTAAAAAGTTGTTTGAAAGCTGTATCCTTTCTTCCATCACAATTTTGTAGCAAAGGAAGAAGGTGGAAATGTTACATAAGTAAGCCAGTGATTTTCAAATCATAATCCTGCAAATGTCATGGTTTCTCAGAAGTTCAGAGAAATGTTCAGTAATATTACACAGCCTTCCCTTAAAGACAGAAGTTAGGAATGTGTGATATGTTCCAAGTTTGTTTTAAATTAACTAGGAAATGTAAAGATTTTTTTAAAGAAAGAATTTGGCTCAGATAAATAATTGGGACTCTTTCAGTCTGAGAACTCATAAACTGCTTTCCCATTCCTCATAATGTCCCAGAGCTTTCTCTATCAGTCCCGCACCTTCAGACAGTCTTTCTCTTTCCTTATTTTTTGAGCCAAAAATAACTGTCAAGAACAACAGAGAGCCAGCTTGGTTGAACTTGGACCAGGAAGAACCAAGATCATGTCTCCATTCAACCATGGAGATCACCAGGTGACTTTGGACCAGTCATTTCCTGTCAGTCGGACCTATTCATAGGGTTGTGGGCTGTAATGGGGGAACCCGCCCCCAGGAAAGGTGGAACATAAATCCAGTAAATAAAGGTGATTGACAATGAGAGGAGGGAATTTTTCTCTTCTTTCGTCTCCATCACAGTGAAACTCTAGGCAAGAACTTCAGGACATAATATTTGAGAGATCATAGGTTTTTTTGTTTTTTTGTTTTTAATGCTTCCATTCATTTAAAAGAAGTCTAGGGCAAGCCATTGAGAATCTGAATGAGCTAAGAATGCTTTCTCTCTCTCTCCATCAGTTGCATAACTGGCTTCATAGAATTGGAAGGAGCTATTTAGTAGAGCTGTGGAGCAATCTGGACTGGAAAGAGTAAGTTATTCTCAAGCACATGTGGATGCTCACTTAGCACCTGTTGGCACCTCCTTGTACCAAACACACATCTTTCTGGGATTGCGTAGACTCCGCTGCAGGAGGCCAGGAAAATAAATGACTTCTTCAAGGAAAAATGCTGCTGTGCTTTCAATCACCTTTTCCCCTTAGAAGCCAGATCACTGTAAGGCTGTACTAATTAAACCAAAAAATCACACCCTTTTCTCAATGCAAGAATCCAAATTGAAGCATCCTTAACAGATGACTGTCTGGCCTCTACTTAAACATATCCTGTGAAGGAACGTACCTTACCTTTCTAGATTATTTATTAATTTATGAGATTTTATATGCTGTCCCAAACTAGAGTCACGTTTTCTTGTTAAACTGCTCTTACTGTTCGGATCCCCTGCTCTGTGAGTCATATCTCCATCAAGGTCATCTTCTTTACTCTCTACATCCAGAGAAGCTTCAAGTGCTGGCTGAGGAGGGGCCTGAAGAGGCATAAGCATTGGCTGAAGGGAGGGAGGGAAGGAAGGAGGGAGGGAGGGAAGGAAGGAGGGAAGGAAGGAAGGAAGGAAGGAAGGAAGGAAGGAAGGAGGGAGGGAGGGAGGGAGGGAGGGAGGGAGGGAGGGAGGGCCCGCCATTGATGAATCCATGGGTGCAACACCTGGTGGGGCCCAATCTGCATGCATCTTGGAGCCTGGAGCTTGGGCCGTGACATTTCCTTTGTTACCTGTTACCATTCTGCTTTCTTCATTGCTTGGCTGATATACAGATTCTTTCTTTTTCTTTTGACCATACCTAAAGTGCCCTTTTTGTTGTTCTAGTAATTCTTTACTAACCTCAGCTCATTTTGAGGTTTTGCTTTTCTGACACCAGCTTCACATTTGCAGATTACCTGCCAGTATTTTGCCTTTCTGACCTGGTCCTTTTTTTATTTCCTGTATGTTTCTACTTTTCTTTCAGATCTTCACAAATATTTTTGTCTAGGCAGATTGTATCATTCTGCTGTGTCCTTTTTTTTTTTTTCTTCATTGGAATTGTTTACCATTTCATCCATCCATGTATCCTGAGCTTCTTTTCTTATCGTATTCTCCTGCCAGAGGTTCCTACCTATCGTTGTTGTTGTTATTATTTGCATACAGTGTAACTCCTCCTCCTTTTCTATTGCTTTAATTTTGAATTTAGCATGGGTTAGTTGAGAAAACAAATATAAACCCCATTCCTGAAGTTTAGGCAAGGGATTCTCATTCTCCAATATGCAAACTCACAAAATATTTCCTTCAGTCCAATCTGCTTTTCTATTCAGTCTTGGGTATGGTGCCTACAGGCAACAATGTGTTAAGAGTTGTTAACTTAAACTTAACTTAGATCTTTAGAACATATGATTTATAGTTGGTTGAACAATTCAGTTACCCATATTCAGCTGGGCTCTGGGATTTAAAATCTTTCAGTATTGCTAAAAATCTGGTCACTCCTCTTTTTACTTTGAATTTTCATTATCATTTTGACATATTAAGTAATGTTTTATTTAAAAGCTAATCTCCTTCATAGTGAGTTCCTTTCCATGAAGTTCTCTTGGCAACAAAATGGGAAGGCAGGGACGTCTGCAGGTCAAGATGGCAGATGCGACGGTGTAATCAGAGCTCCATCTATTTTTTATATGTGATGCACTTAAAAAAAAAGAAAAACAGGTGGAACTAAAATCATATTGTGGCAACTGCCATCTTGACTTTTTTGACCACATTTTTTTGGCTTTCTAGTCTAGCCTACAGCCCTCATATTCCTTGGAAGTCATCCATCTGAGTCCTAACCAGCCTCACCCTGCTTAGCTTCCATGCTTAGAGAAGGTCAGTGAGGTGCTGCCAATAATGTATTAAGAGAACCACCCTGAACTGAATTGCTAAGGTCAAATGCTACACTTAGGCAATTTGCCAAAAAAAAACACCTCCATTTGCACAATGCTGCCTTAGGCATTTGCCTGCCAGATCATTTTATTAAAATGTTACATTTGCCATTGGAGCAAATCTCCAATACTGTACATGAATAGAATTTGTGCTGGTAAAGGAGCTTTGATAACAGGATTATGTGACAGTAAATTTTAGCTTATGCTCAAGTTCATGTTTCAAATTAGTTTCGACCTGTTGCAGATAGTAATCTGATAAATTCAAATCATTCAAAATAAATTGCAGAGTGCATTGTAAATAAGCAAAGGGTAGAAAGATGATTGAGATCCTATCAAAGATCTGACTGACATTATATTGCTTCCATTATTAAATCAGCTTTCAGATGAGCGTACCACATGCTGCTAATTCTAGGTGTACTTTGAGTGCAACTGTATAAAACATGTCAGAAGAATGTGATAATTCAGAATGCTTTATTTAAACATTAGAGCCTGTATTAGGCTTGTTGGTAGGACTAATAAAAATATAATACTAGTGTAGTTAATCCATAAATAAATTCTGATTCCATTACAATACAGTATATGTAAAAACAACAACCAAAAAAACCCCAGTGCAATGGGTCTACATGAAAACCAGCAATAAGATCAGGTACAATTACAACAGGAGATGCTGGAAGAGGATCAGGCTGGACCTTTAAAGAGAAGCTACCTCATACCCCTCAACATTGTGGTGTTGCAATGAGCTTTTTAGCCCTAGAATGGTCCTCTTCTTACAAATCTGCCACAGCTGTATTTTGGGGACTGAATCTTCTTTTGAGTTGTGCAGATTAAAAAAAAAAATTAAAACCTGTATTTTCTTTAAGAGACTTATCATTTTAGCCAATTGCCAAAGGTGCACTGCCAAACTTTAACCCTGATGTTTTCCTATCCTAACTCCAGATATAAACCGCCTTTGGATAGGCTACATGCAACTGAAGGCATAATTTTTAAAAACTTAGATGAGATCTTCTGTAATGAATTGTGATCCTTGTAAATACAGTGCTAGCACCGTAGAGCTCTGGCTTTAGCATTAAATATCTTTAGGGCTGCTGATAAATGCTGCCTCCCTGTTGTCTCATAAAATCTAAGAATAGCAATGCTGGGGTCTCTGAGCAGTCTGTTTAGTTTTTCAAGCATTCCTGTGAGCCAGGTTCCTGGAAAACAGACCTCAAATATTTAAAAAGTTTCACCTGTTGTATATCATTCCTGTCCAATTATCATCTGGAAAAGGAAGTCCTTGACTTACAACCACAATAGAGACTGGAAAATTCATTGTTAAGTGGTGTGGTTGTTAAGTGACACAACATGTGTCTGCATCCGATTTTACAACATTTTTTGTGGCAGTTGTTAAGCAAATCACCATGGTCGTTAAGTGAATCATGTTCCCAATCGACTTTGGTGGAAGACCCCGGTGATCACATGACCCCAGGATGCTGCAACGTTGTAAATACTAGCCATTTACCAAGCACCCGAATTTTGATCATGTGATCGCAGGGACAGTCATAAGTGCGAGGACCAGTCATTACTTTTTTCAGTGCTATCATAACTTCGGTCACTAAATAAATAGTCGTAAGTCAAGGACTACCTGTATATTTAGAGTGGTTGGTGAAGAGCAACAGCTTTGCCTCTGATGATTAATGAAAACTGGGAAGTGATGGCTGGAAGGGTCCTCTCAGGCCTGTTAGTGTTACCAAAAGAGTTGCCAGATCATCTGCATGCTGGAACATAGAAAGATGCTTATTGGTCAATTGACTGGATGCTAAGAATGCATGTAAGCTTTTGAAATCTATTGATTTTCAAGGGTAACATGAACAGCATTTGCTGTGTATGTGGTGGGGGGGGGAGTTTCACCTTAAATGTTCATTGTCCTTTTAATGGGACCATGTGCAAGATGAAGAAAAGAACAAGCAAACAAGATGGAAAGTACTTGAAATAGCATTTCCTGTTCTACTTTAAAGGAGGAGAAAAACAGCTTTAGTAATATATATAAAATAACCAATGCAAATAATAATGAATAATATGCAGTGGGGGAATATACCCAACATATCCTTTTACAAAAAAAATAAAAAAGATACAGGAAGGAAAAATTTATGACATAAAGGAAAGAGAGGGAACTGTGTTGTGGCAATTTTATTTCAAAAAGGGAGGAGTTGAAGAAAAGAATCTTTTAACATTACCTGAGGATGATGTAACCCTGCCCCAAAAACCAATTCAAGAAAAGGAAAAACAAATGGTTGTGATCAGACTATATGAGAGAACTTAGATCAGGAATTTGGAGACTTGAAGATTTTCTGTATAGGTAGCCTCATTTAGCGACCACAGTTGAGACCACCAACTCAGAAACCACGACTGTGCTTACCATCTTACTTCTGCTTTCCTTTGCTTTACGGACCCGTGAAGGTTATAAATGCAAGGATTGGTCGCTAAATGAGGACTACCTGTATTAGCTTTGCTTAAAGAAAGCAGTCTTTGGCTTGTAAACAAAGATGAAGATCCTGTCACCACAGGTCTCATTAGACATAAGCACAATTATTATTACTGAATGGCCCAAACTTCTGCTTGCAAAACTCAAGCAAATAACACTGAGACACATATTTTAAACACCTTTGCAAGCCACATGGAAACAGCCTTCACCAGAGCAGAGATTCTCCTGCAATTTTCTTTTCATTGTGGAACTTTGAAAGCAAACAGCCATGGATCAGGTAATAATGACCTTTCTGAAGATGCTGTTAAGGAAGCATAATGCGTGAGCACATCTCCGTAGGAGAACAATCAGTTTCCCATGGAACACTGCCCAAAATTTCTCTCCAGAGTAGTTCCTGTATTTTTCCTTCCACCTCTCCTTTGAGAACTCAGCGTGATTTGAATAAGATAAATCACATGATTTAAAAAAGAATGGACTAAATGCTGTCACAAGATGTAGTTTGCCAATTTCTTTCAAAATCATTTTCAGTGGGGGACAGGACAACAGTAATTGAACACCAGCATGACCTAATATTTCCGATCACATATGCAAACATGTCTGTTTTGAAACTGCTCCTGGAAATATTAATGCTATCCTAATACATGCGAACGATTTATGTTTGTTATATAATTCAAGTCAGTTAAAAATTGATTTCTGCTTTGTTTAAATCATAATCACATTTTCTTTCAATACTCTAGAAAACATGGGGTATCACAACTTTAATAAAAGTATAAACAAAACTTTCCATGCTTATTCAAATGCTAGAACATCCAATACATCTCCCGAAATCCGAAGGGCTACTATTTCATTGTGACAATGATGGTAACTGCCATTCCCACAGTGCCTGTGTAGCATGCCATGAGATATGAGAGCCAGCAGTGAGCTTTAGTGCTGGGTGAAACTTGCAGCAGGAGAACCACATTAGTATATGTAGCAGGAGTCTAGCAGCATCTTTTCCAACTAACAAATTTGATTGAAAGGTGCAAACCTGTGTGAACTGCAGCTTACTTCATCAGATGCCTAGAGTGATCCCAGGAAAAAGTGCTGCCAGATTCCTCCTAATTTAGTGTTGAGTGAAGAACTTGTACTAAGGTGTCAGAAAAAGGGTGACTCTCTAGGAAAGGCAAATGTAGATCCTTCTTCAGTCCTTATTACTGCCATCCTTTTCTCCTTTTTTGTTTACAGACGATTTTACATTGTGATTATGTTAAAAGTATCTCAATCCTTTGGTTGGCTGGATGCCATCTTTTTCCCCACCTCTAGAAGGATTAACGGACAAACCAAGTGTAGATGCCATAGTTACTATCATGCCCTTCTCAGGAGGCTCTATCTTTGGAGGAAGAGCACTTAGATTTAGAAGATTACAGGCAGCAACTTACTCCTACAAATCCTAGGTCTTATATTCCCTTAGAGTGTTGGAGCTACTGTCAAAGGAACCAGACAGTGCTTAGTTTAATACTAAACTGCCAGCTACAAGTGGGATTCTTGAGAACCTGGCTATAAAAGCTCTCCGTTTCATATTTCTGGTTGTAGAAACATTGGCTTTTCAAGAGATTTATGTTCGCCTTTCCTAACCAGCTGTCCTTTTTCTGTTGGATTTACTGAGCTTGACTTTTGGAGGCCTTCATTTGTGCTGAATAGTATATATTATAGTAAGCAAGACTGGAGACCAACTTGGCTGTCTGTAGTTTGGTCTGACACCTCTCAGCCCGTTTAAGGATGTCTTTAAGCATGTGTACCAGTTTCACAAACTCCTTGATTTTATGAGATTTAATTCTTGTTGAATAGAAATTCACTACCCAAAGAATAGTGGAAACAAGGACTCAGAGTGATGGAGTCCAGATTGCCATGTTTCCACTATTCTTTGGGTAGTGAATTTCTATTCAATAAGAATTAAATCCCATAAAAAATAGATTCTCAGAAATTAATCTTAAATCTCAAAAATAGATTCTGTTCTGTTGTTCAGTTTCACTCTCCATTCCTACTTTCTTCTTCAGTAATTTAGAAAGAACCATCTGGATATATTTTAGTTTGCCTATCCATAGTATGCATGCACATACACATGGTACAAGCTAATCATTGACTAAGAGATACTTTTATTAAACTCCCTACAGATGAACATAATAGCAAACACAGAGGACATTAATGAGGTTCCTCTTATTATTCTGTCGAGCAAGAAAAT
The DNA here is from genome assembly GCA_030867105.1 of Liasis olivaceus. Taxonomy (NCBI): domain Eukaryota; kingdom Metazoa; phylum Chordata; class Lepidosauria; order Squamata; family Pythonidae; genus Liasis; species Liasis olivaceus. The sequence continues at coordinate 16,220,794 of CM061353.1, read as the reverse complement.
GCTAGTGTATAATTGTTCTGGGGTATGCTTAAGATCTACAGGGCATTGTAAGCAAATAATGATAAATCAGGGATTCTTGCCCCATTCTGAGCGTTCATCCTGTATACAGGGAGCTTTAGTCTGGGAACAGTTAAATGGAAAAAAATAATGTTTCAAGTGTTGCTTGTTTGTGTCTCAGTTTAGTCTTTTTTTCAAAGTAAGCAAAGAATCAGGAGAGCTATTATGCCTAGACAAATTATATATAAATAATAACTCTTATTTTTGCTGTCTGCACAAACAAGATAAATAGCATTAAAGCATGCTCCTATATTCCTATACATACAGACTTTGAAGCAATTGACTGGTAAGGCTTCTATGTAGGTGAGTATAGAATTACAATCATGTTAGAATTTGTTACTTTCTGTTTTTTACTTTCATAAATATTCTTGTGATGGGTGGTTTCTGCAGACACGGGTTTTGTTGCTGTTGTTTGCTTTTTTGCTTTAGTGAAAAGCTGCAGGCCATAGAAATTTCCTTGCATTTGGACATATGTTACTATTTTTACTAATGCAACGGAGAGCTTGAAATGAGATTAATGAAGGAAAATGTGCATAGAATTTTTATCACTTTTGTATCAGTCTGAACTCCAGGAACATGTTCCATACAATTTCAAATAAATGATTTAGGTGAGGCAGAAACATTGAACTTGATGCCAGTCTGAAAGGTAGCTAGAGTATTCTCAGTTTGGGATGATGAAAGTTGCAATTTACTGGATCTTGGATGAAAAGTGTGTGAATCACCCAGGACTGCCGCTAATACTATGTACACATACAATGAAGGTTTGTACTGTATTCATATCCTGTTCTTTTAAAATGGGTTTTAGATTTTTGAAGATTGAGGAAGATAAAAAAATGTAGGAATAGTGGTAGAGAATATCTGTAGGTGTTGTATATTCCCTAATGCACATGAGTTGCAATATTTTAGTTAAGGGAAATCCCTTGTTTAAATTTCATAGTCATTATGATGAACTCAATAGGTAGCCTTCAACAATTTGTGAGTGCTGCACTTATCCATCCTTCTTAACAAAGAATACGTGGTAGCTGCCATGAGTAGGTTACTAGCTGGTGCACTGCTGCCTGGGCAGACGTGATCTCATTCTTCACCCCATCCACTTTGTGAGCTGTGTGTGGGGGTTCTTGTGCTAAATGTATCTTAAGCACTCTGAACTTAAAAGTACTCTTTAAATACTTAGTAAAATAATTTAAAGTAAAAACTATGATTCATGACACTAAAAGTGCTAAACTTTAGTTTCTATCTTCCTCAATTTGAACCATAATTAAAATGTAATATTTTTCTATTCTTAATGATAAGTTAGATAAAATGTTGATTTCCGTGACTGCTGTTTATATTATATCTGATTTATGGGAGTAAGACTGAGTGCATCCAATTTACTTCTATTGACTTTCTCTAGATTAATCAACTAATAGATGTTTTCCATCTTCAGGCTGCCTGGTTGCATAAGCAAATTGACTTATAATGTAAAAAAATAGGCAACGAAATGGGAACTGATGATGGCAAACCAGAATCTTTAGGTTCAGTCTTAGTGAAGATGGCTGGGAGATGCAGCAAAACAAAAACAAGCAGAATGTGGGACTCAGAACAGATGTGAGACTGTTTCTCACTCTAAAGTTTTTTAGCAAGGAATGTCTTCTCAGGTAACAATACTGACTATGCTCAAGAAAGTTTGATTAGACGATATGACAAAACAAGGTCATGCAAAAGTAAGGCTGATGAGACAGCTGCTCTCTTTATATTTTTAAAATATTTGTGAGCAACTTAATTCAGATTTAGCAATAAGTATATTTCTTATATTTCTTTTTCAAATATTGATCTGTCGAGCATTTCAGTGCTTTATTCTTCAGTAGTTAATGCCAAATATCTCTATTTGTACATACATAAATATATACTCATTATGCATTGGTATCTGCAGTGGTCCCCTCTGCGAGGGGAAAGAAGTTATAAACCATGCATTGTGATGGTCACAATGCAAATTCCACCAATACATGCATGTGTCTGCTGCCAGGGCAGTCACCATTTTCATTCATTCTTGGGTCTCTAAATAGCCTAATTGCTTTTTCCATACTATCTCATTGCATTCCTACCCATCCATTTCATGCACCTAACTGATCTTTTTTTTTCCTTCTGAGTCACATTCATTCATACATTTTTCACCCAAATTCATGCCTGATTCTTCCATTATCATTGTTCACTGGAGCTAAACATGGAACTGTTGTCAATCTGAGTTCCTACTTTCATGGCATGCGGCTTCTGTCCAGTGGTATCTACCCGTCCTGCTAGATCCAGCAAGAGAGGCATGCTCTAGGCCCATCTGCAATGGAGTGCCATCTGGCAGGATCCAGGAAGAGAGCCTTTTCTGTTGTGATGCCCACCCTCTGGAACATTATCCAACGACATTTATAATCTTAAAATGAATGATGCAGAGCTCTTTATCTTAATGTCATTCTCAGTTAAGCATTAATACGGCTCCTTTTTTTTTACTATTCTCTCAGTTCCAAACTAGTTGCCAGTGATCCGTTTTGGGTATAGCATTCTTTACTTGCTTCTGTTTTCTAAATCATATAATAATGAAATTTGTATGTCATAGAGCAGATGATTTAGAATAGCAAAAGAATTAGGTACCCCTTACCTGTTGCTTCTCTGCTTCTATCTCTCCCCCCTCCCCACTTACCTTACAGACATTTTCAAGGAAAAGACAAGGCCATCCAGATTAAATGCAAGTCTGCTGTGTAAGTGATTTGCAAATTACAACCTAAATAATCAGTTTCCAGCTGGTATCTCACAAAGACACAGAGGACAAATTTCAGTGCCATGGAAGAGACATTCCATTTGTTCCAGGATTTGGTAAAACAGATATATAGCAGATACAATAGAATATTTCCATAAAACAATGTCTTCACCTGAGCAATTATGTAGGAACAGCAGATGGCCATTATCTTCTGACAATATTTTATTGGCATCTCTGAAATGGATAGCGCTTAGCAATGCATAATCTAATGTGATAGTCACTCTATATTCACATTGCACAAAGAATAAAAACGTTGCAGAGATGTCTGCAGTCATATAATGCTAATGGAACAAAGAGAATACACCTAAAATATTAGTGTTCTCCCCCCTCCCCCAAGTGAGTTTAGTCTTTGAAAAGTGCAGAATTAAGTGAAGGTGTTCAGCTGTTGAATGAAAAGTTATATCAACACTATCAGGATGAGTGGAACATTTATTTCATACTTTCCAGACTTTGTTTCAAGTAAACAACCTTAGAAAAAAACAGTTTAGCATCTATGTTATGCTCTTTTTTCTCTCATTGTCAGAAAAAGTGGCAGATGTAGGTAGTATTAAAAGTCTGTTTTAGCAGCTCACATTTTGAACATCTTCTAAAAATGTCTCCAATTATAACAACCCTTTCTTGCTGCCTCTTTCTCTCCTGATTAGGCCACAGTAAGACATAGATTTCTTTTATTCAAGTCATTCCGTTGAAACATTATTTGGAACACTGAAAGACTTAAATAAAACAAAAGGAGGAAAATTTAGCATTCCTTGTCTTCAGTAATACACTTGGTAGATTTACTCAGTCCCTTTGATACAAATATGATATTTGGTGTTGCTTCAAGTTTTTTGCTTCTCCAGATAAGAGAAGAATGATGCTCCACTCTATTTTATATGCAAGATCCACCTGGCTTGAACCCTCAGATAATAACTGAATATCAGATGTAAGAGTACTCATAATTAAAACTTTGCAGCTTGATTCAGCATGTGCCACATGAAGTTTGCTTTCACAGATTATCTATTTCTATGAAGGGTATCAACATATCACCATTTTTATTTCTCTCTACATTCATAGAAATGATTGAATAAAGTTATTCATTTTAGAAAATGTACATTTTGAGGTGGTTTTGAAATTAAAACACATAAGTGAATAATTAAAACAGCAGGAAGAGTGGTATGCAAAGAGAGGATCACTTCGGATAGAATGCCATACTCAAGACATTTAAAAACTGCTAGATTAAAATCATAGTGCAATAAAAAAGTAATTGAGGACTTAATTCTCAAAAGAAAGGAAGCCTAGGGAGCTTCAGCAACACCACTCTGCAGAAAACACAACAATCAAATACACAGTCAGGACGCACTAACATATACTCCACTTTGTGGGACAAGCTAGCCCTAACACCCAAGGAAACAAGCAGGTCTTCAAGGCCTTCCTGGAGACTAATGGGATCAGGGCAAGTTGAAACTTGGGGGAGATCATTCCACATTCCACAATAATGGAAAGGCCCTGTCCTTACCCAATGCCATTCTGATCTGCTGTCCAGTGCAGGAGTAGGTAAGGTATATACCAGGAGGAAACAGTCTTTATGATAATCTTGCTCCATTCTACTAGCGTAGATGATGGAAAAATATCAGTTTCATTTGCACACATTCATGATTTCATATGCTGCTTATTTATTTATACATACATACATACATACATACAATTTAGAGGCCACCCAACTCCTAATGAATCTAGGTGGCATATAGTTAAAGAAGTAAGAACGGTACAACAAAATGAAAGAAATCACATGTGGCCTGAAGACAAGCATACAGGTAGTTTTTGCTTAACAACCATTCATTTTGTGGCTGTTGAAAGTTACAATGGCACTGAATGAATGGTAATTACAACCGGTTCTTGAAGTTATGGCTGTTGCAGCACGCCTGCGGTCATGTGATCAAAATTCAGGTGCTTGGCAGCCTGCCTGCATTTATGACTACAGCATGTGCTTCAGCTCCCCCAACCCACCTATCTCCTCCCCATCTCTGCCCTTTTGGCCCCTGTGTTGCGAAGGGGCAGCAGTGGCCTTCGTTGGGTGCACCTCAGAAGTGGGAGGAAGAAGATGGTGAAGGTCAGTTGGGGGAGGCAGGGGAGGCAGTGGTGGAGTGCAGGCAGCCAAAAGGGCAGAGATGGGGGGCAGATAGGGTGGGGGGAGTTGAAGTGGAGGCAATGGAGCCTTGTCTGCCGAAGGGATCTTGCTGGGCCCAGCTGGGAAGAAGGCAGCAGGATGGAGCCAGCAGTTCACGCAGGGCAGGAGAAGCATGAGGTCATCCCCTAATGGTGGAGTGCTCCTTGCCTAATGACCACAATCGGGACTACCAGAACTGTCATGGCTAAGTGGTACGGTCATGTGATGTTTTGCCAGAGTGTTCCAGGTTAGAATGTTCTGCTGAGGATGTTGGTCAGACTCCCTTCCATTCCAAAGAGGACACCTCTTTCCCATGAAATGGTTTTCTTCTCCCTCCTTTTCCCTGGACCTGCTCTTTTCAATTGTTCTCTTTCCATTGTGTCCTGGGGGTGAGCTATTTCCTTACTATCAAGTGCTAGAACTTCAACTTCCCAGCATTCCACTGGGCATGTGGGCAGGGGCAGGGCCTACCGTGAAAGGGTTTTTTACATCATTTGCATCATCTGTGTGATGACATCACGACCACTGCAGCATCTTGTAAGGTCCTATGGTGTTTCTATGGGGAGACACTTTCTCAAATCTGGCATTTGCACGGAATTCTCTGAGAAATGTAATTAAAGTACTTTAGAACTCCCAGATAAGTACTGCTGTGAACTCTGCCCTTTTCTTTATTGTTCTATTATTGAACAATTGTTTTATCATCTTATCCAATATTTCTTACTCATTTTCTCCTAGTAAGGTGATTTTAAAATTCAGCAGAACTTATAATATGCATTTCTTAATTAGAACAGGGCTTATGTGCATAAACCAACTCGGTCCCTTGGTTCTATAAATTTCTTTGTTAATAAGCACTGACTTTAAGACTTTTTTTTCCATGTTAAAAATCAGAAGGAGGCTGGAAGCATCCTTTCTAACTAACAAACTTTATTAGAAGGCATAAGCTTTTGTGAGGTGCATCTCACTTCATCAGATGCATTGAGTAGCTAGAGTGATGCAGGATATATCATTGTTAGTTGTGAAAGATATCTTAGAATACAGCACAGACCTATGTTTTATTATGTGAAGCTGGAACTGCTGGGTTCATGCTGCCCTGGTGTGGGACTGCCCTTTCTCTCTTGATGTTATGGCTTAATTTTTAACCCATACTTTGTCCTGCTGCAGAATAGGGTTATGAGAAGGCTGTGTAGGAAGTAATGAAAAGATAAGGACAGTAATTCTAGTGATCTACAGTAATGTAGGCTTTGTGCTATGGATTTTTCTCTTGCTATTGTTGGCTGAATCTGCTCTGCTTGCCACAGATTATGTCTGCCAATACAGAAAATGTCTACCCATTAGGGTTGACTTGAAGCATTAACACAATTCTGCCAATCAGATTGTTTGGAACACTAAAATGAACATTTTTATTTGAACATTTTTAATTATGTAGATAGACTGAAAGTTGTCGGTAATCCCTGTATTACAGATTAATATGTTGGATGAAGTTTGACATTTGGTCTGAAGAGTGGCTCTTATATAGAGATGATTGAACATGAATGATGTAGGAAATTAATTTTATGAAAAGATTATAAGCTGTTGATTAATTATTCTATTTTTAATTACCATTGTGGAGGCTTGGTATAGATTTTCTTTCTGACTATAGTATGTTTTAGCCAATCTTAAAAAATATGGAGCTAACCTGAGGATTTAACTTTTACTCAGCTGTGAAGTATATTAGGTGTTATTGGAACAGTCATTTTCCTTCGGTCTACTTTATCTTCCCAGGAGTTGGAAATTAAAAATGGTAGGTTAGGCTGAAAATGTAATAAACCAAATAAACAACTGAAGTAAGTGCTTACACCATTTTCAACTATTTATTTTATTATATGTATCTCAACCTACAGCTCCCAAAAAATAGAAAAGGAAGGAAAACTTTGCAAAATGTCCATAAGAGTTCATGGACATTTATGCATAGATCTTTAAAGAATTCCTTTATTTGGTATTGTTTATGTATTGACCTGTACTCACATGTGAACTCTTGGCTAGAACGTAGATCAATTGGTTTCATTCATTTGTCTTATTGGCAGAGGAGAAATTAATCAAGGAACTTGGACTAAATAACCTTGCCTGATCTCATTTTTTCACAGAAAGTCATATTCTGGAGGATGTGAACAAGTGCATCATTGCCCTGAGAGAGCAGAATCCTGATGAACTGGACTGTGCAGCTGGTGCCATCCGTGGGCGGGCAGCAAGAGTGGTGGACATTGTTTCTGGGGAGATGGACAATTATGAGACAGGGGCCTACACTGAAGGAGTGATGAGAAATGTGCAATATCTTTCAAATGCTGGTATGTATATATGCATTTTTTCTAGGTTCTTAATTTCTGTTGTGTTTTCTTAGGGAATATAACCAATTCCCTAAAATTGACATTACAGTTGATTCATATATTTTATTACAAAAGTTAAAGGCATCCATTTGGGAATATCTGCCTAGCTTTCTGTGCGCACTAGGAGACCTATGTTTTCTATGGAGTCCTTAGGGTTCTATGAGCTTGGTTGTTTTCCTGCAAACATTTCGTTACCCGGCTAGGTAACATCTTCAGTGCTAGAATGAAGTGGGTTTTGCTCTCTGTTTATATGCAGTGTTATGCCCTGCCAGTGTTGGTGGGGGTGGGGGGTTTGTTTTGTTTTATTTTTTCTCCTCTGGTAGTTCCCTGATTAGGGTATTATTTACTGCTTGATTGTATGTCTGGTGATAATCTTGGTGTTAATCTCTGCTTATCTGGGTGATGATTGCTGGTGAGGAGATGTTCTGGTCTTTTGCTCTCCTTTTTATTGTCTCTTTTAACTAGTGTGTAGATGTTGTTTATCTCTATGTGTCTGTTGATGGCTGCCTTGTCTGAATACCAAGCTTCCAGGAATTCCCTCACATCAGCCAACATGTTGTGATCTCCATAGCACACAAACCAGCTAAAGCCCTCCAAAACATCTTAAGCAAACCAAAAGACCCAGTAGCCCAAGAACAAAAAACAGGAGTCATCTACAACAGTGTAAGGACTGTAACAACCATTATGTAGGACAGATAGGCAGAAGGCTAGCAGAGCAAACACCAACCAGCAGTCAGAAGACATGATGAAAACTCCTTAATCTCACAACATGTTGGCTGACTTAACCATAGTTTCAACCAGGAAACTGTCAGCATCTTAAGACCAAGCTATATCCAAAAATGTGAGGGAATTCCTGGAAGCTTGGTATTCAGACAAGGCAGCCATCAACAGGCACATAGAGATAAACAACATCTACACACTAGTTAAAAGAGACAATAAA